>OY728152.1:1317960823-1318585823 GCA_963277665.1 Viscum album | reverse complement strand
ATTTCTTAATGGGATTTTTTGTGTTCAAGAATGGAAACCACGTCCCCCTTGAGACTAGATTCATCAGATGTGAGAAAATCAGATTTCACCTCAGAAAAAATCCCTCATGCATTCCAGATTATTAAATGAGTCATTAAATGAAGAGATCCCTTATGCTATCTCCAGATACCTTTTCCATGATTGTGAAGGATTGATATTTTTTTGAGTTAAATGACATGAATAATTTGATCACATTAAAATATGACATATTTATGAAAAAAATAGTTGTTAATGTTAGTGGGAGTATATAGTGGATGAATATATATATTTGTGTGTGTGTGTGTGTGGAAATACATTCGATGGACGTTAAATTAATTTTCACTGAACAATTAATTCTACGGTATATGTGGGAATCTAAGGAAACTGAGTTAAAAAAATGATATAGATGATATGATCATAAATGAATATGAGAACTTATTCTCCATGAATTTGTAGTTTCAATTGAGATTACATCTAAAATTAAGATGAATACATGAATTATAATGATGATAATTAGATATTATATTCATTATCAGGTTTTATTATATATATATTTTTTCTATGGGTGTTATAGAATGGAAATTAAAGGTTGATCATGATCTAGAATGTATGTCAGTGTTACTAATAGTTTTATTATTTCCCAATGGGAGTTCTATGAGTTTCTTTAAATGAAAATAGGTATTTGATGTTTCTCGTGGTGATTCTAGGTTTCAGGGTTCTTGTAGACCTATGAATGTGACTGAAAATTAAATCCATAATTAATTAATTATGGAAAGCCATTACATTTGATCTACATTGAATAGAATAACCCATGATTTTTTGTTCTTGTGGATGATCAGGTAACATGAAGAAGTTATTTCATATGTATTCAAGTAAATGTTGGTTAACATATTCCTTAAATCCTAAATGTATAATAGTGAAATCAAAATATTTGATTACATAGGTGTTATATACGTATGTATCTAATACTAATAATATTAATGTAAAGAAACTAATTTTATGGGAAGATTATATGGGTATATAAACTGTGATAGGTAAAATTAAAATAAATTTACTATTACTGACTTCATTATTTGATACTTTTTCATCTCATTCTGTAATTTCTTCTTGTATAGATATCCTTAAAAAATTTCCAGTGGATATTTTGATTAATGTGATTGTTTTTACTTATACCATCACAATGAAGAGTGTATAGGGTTTCTTAAGCAATGATAATGTCTCCTCATTATTATAATTTTATATTATATTGGATTTTATGTTTCTATAATCTAATCCTCTAAATTTAATTTTTGATATGAATTTATAATAAATCATGAATTGACTAATATCATAAAAGAGTCTCCATTACTAAACCTAACAAGACATGACATGTATTTCATATAGAATAAGGTATGAGGTCTTGAAAAACCACACCCACTAATCCAGATTTGGGAGATGTAATATCATGGTTTTATTCTGATATGAAGTGATAATATTCATGTGAGGATCTCCATATAGTTTTCATTATTTTTAGAAAAAAAATTCATACAAACATTTTTTTATTTCAACTAGTGATGGATGTAGAGTTTATATTTATTTCAGTCATATTATTTTACATGTGTCAATACCTTTTTACCTTATGGACCCAACTCAAATGAATGAGTTTAAGTCACAACATCATGATCTTTTAGATAATATATTTACACACTGGAGTGTTTCACCATTGCTGGAACCTCCTCTATTTTATAATTAAGATGACGGGTCACATCCACTACGATATTTTAACATGAACTCATTATAGTTAAAATAATGAACATGTATCCATTTTGATTGATTAATGATTTTATTTGACCTACTGATATGGTAAAATTGATTCCCTAAGATTGAATTTAGATATGGATGTACGATATTTAGAATAAAAGAATGAAAATTATAGAAACAAATCTCTAGAGGAGTTTTAGACTATATGATTACCTTATCATGCCATTTCATGTAAAAAATTCCCTTAATTCTCTTATGGATTTAAATAAGAGGATATTCTATGAACATCTCAATTATTTTTTTGTGATCATTGTAGATAGAAACATGGTTTAATCTAAATATATTAAGGATCATGTACGTTATTCAAAATATAAACCTATAATATTAATAATTCATCAAAATTATAATGAGAAATCTAAATGTGATTATATTATTCTATAATTTATTTTATTAGGACATGAGATATCGGTCCATCATATAACTACTGAATATTTGAATGTGAAAAATACCATGAAATTGTAGTAACATGAAGCTGTTTTAAAGATTAATAAATTTATGCTATTATCTATATGTTATAATTAAGTCGTAATGGAATTATAAAATATGGATTCTCCAAGGACCGTTCTCAAACTAATTGGATTGTTGTTATCATTGTATGATAAATTTTATAGCTCTTTTGTTGACCTGAAACACTTGATAACTTCTATGACAATGTTGACCCTTTCATCAGTAGGGTAAATCTATTTGGTACTCTATGATGCAATGGACTAGGAAACGAGTGTTGTTATTATAAAGTATGATAAATTTTATTCCTATGGATCGCACCAGATTTTTCCACAAGATTAGAATTGTCCAACCCATGAGCTGGAATTCACATCCAAGATTCTAGAACAAAAGTGTTTTTGGAATTTTATTTTTATATAATGGGTTACATTGAATTATGAAAATAATATACATGGTAGAATAATTTTATAATATTCTAAGAATCACCAACATAGGAATGTGGTTGAGTACCTGCAATTTTTTTACAGCAAAATCACATATATTGTGGTGAAAAACAATGTCATTTTTGATTTGTTGAGCCAAAAAAGCATTCATCCTAAGAAATCAGTTTATCAATAGAAGTGTGGAACATGATGGTTTTATTTTCAGAACATCATATTAGTGTCCAAAATACATCAGTCATTGTTTCATGAGCTACAATATTGTAAACCATTACTATTCTCCAGATGGTTCAATTGGAATAATTATGTGATGGGTAATTTTTCTAAATTGGAGACTTTAATTATGGTTGGGAATGAATTTCAGATTTTGATTTATTCATATATGTTATTCTATGTTTTATAAATAATTACATTGTAACAAAACATGTGAGGAATGATGTGGTAGTTTTTTTAATAATTATTATGGTGTTGCTCATAGAGAGAAAAATATATTTTCAATGACATATGATGACAACTATGGTGGTTGGGTATGATATAAGATATCACTGACTTTATTTTTTCCTAGTATGCATCCTAACATGTGGGGTTTCATTCCACAAATATAATTAAGAATATAATATTGGTATTGATTGATAGGCCCACCAAATTAGTAAACTCTATTCTCATTCATGAAATAAAAAAGTAAGGATATGGGAAATATATATGTGAGGGTGGTTTTTCATTTTTATTGAGTTACTTCTCCATGAGTCTCTAAATAAAATCCATATTCTATAACAAAAATTTTGAAAGGCCTATAGGATAGACTGTGATATCCAGTTTCATTGACTATGAAATATCATCCTCATATGGATATCAAGTACTTGATGGCTATATTTGTTTGAGGATATAATTTAGGCATGTGTCATCTATTTTTTTGTATCTTGTGATGTCCATTTTTTCGCATGGGGTATTTGTAAAGCTATTATTAAAAGATTGTGATTAGAATGGATCTGTTTGAATCCTTGAATTGATGACCCGTAAAATTAAATTTTTTTGAAGATAATTTTTTTACATGGTTGGACAGAGAATGTTTCCAGAAATAATAAAAAAATTTATGCTATTTATTTAGGGATTTATACTACACAATGTTGGTGTAAATATTTTTCTTATTGTCTTAATTGACCATTGTAATTTTTGTTAGTGATATGGTTTTATTAAATGATTCTCCGAATTTGGGATGCCGAGGGATTTTTATGTAAGGTAAAAATTCCTCTCTATTTATGGAACCATTATTGTTTTTGATATGGTGGGATCGATTCATACATTTAATAATATATTCTTATATTTTTTAAGAAACAGAAAATGGTCTGTGTATCGGAGTTATTGAAATAAATTTTTATTCCATATCATGTTTGTGTTTGAGTGATCAATATGTTTATATTGGTTTCTCAATGAATTAGCATCCATTATGTATAGTTGATTGTGAATCAAAGGTACATATTTGGAATACGATACATATTTTTTGAGTGAAATTAAATCATTTCTCAAATACAAGTGAGACATGGTAGAATAATATCCAAAAAGAGAGAAGTTGCCTCATATTTTTTATATGGAAACATTGTGATAAAGTTTGTATGGAAAGATAGTTTGTATGGTATGTATTTTGTTTCATCCCCTTTCTATTTCAAGTTATTCCTCAACCCAACTATTTTACCACACTTTTTTTTGTGTCTGACTTTGGGTTATTGGGTTGATTGTTAAAAATATTGGAAAATTAATGGTCACACATGGTTGTCACATGATTTTCCCAAACCAATCACGCACCTAATGTAAACAATGCTACCCCAAAAGTGGGTTATTTCTTAGTTTGATAATGAATTTTCATAATTTTCACCAACCATTTATAGAAAATGCATCAATTTAGCGGGTTTTATAGTTAGAGATCATAGTAATTCAAACCATGCAGTCATTCCAAGCTAACTATTCTAATAATGGAATATTTTTTGAAAAATAATAAAACAGTTATTGAACTCCCTGTAAAACCATGATCAACCCCACCATGGGACTCATATATTTTTATCACTTATTATCTCTAAATATTGCATTTTGGACCCGAATAAACATTTTGAAATGTATCAAAGCACGATGGATCTTATTTGGTCAATCATTGGTAAGGGGTTCTTCCAAAATTCCTTATCACCATCTATAAATTTCCTTCATCCCTATTATGGTTTATATAATATTTTTTTGATGTATCTATACTGAATTATTTGTATTCCGAAATCTAGTATGGACTTATATATGTATGTTTTCACAATTTGCCGGTGTAAATTAAGGATGAAGGTTTTGATTTGTAATAATGTTATTAAAATTATGTAATATATTTATATATTTCATTTAATAAGAACATTATTTTTTTTATTTAAATTAAATTTAATACAATTGAATTATTATCTCCAAATATTACATGAATTGGAAATTTATTTTATTTGGTATTGAAATTAATAAAAATCTTTAATTCCAATGTAATAATAATTTTTGGTGTAGACCATAAATCGATGAAAAATTTAAATAAAATTGATTACTAATATTATAAAATGGAAAAGATTAATTTTTCTAAGGAATATTTTTAGTATTGTTTTCCAAGAAAATGATATGATGAAAAATTCAATGTTTTTATTAAATTTATTTAGCATATTAAAATGATAATCATTTTTATGAAATTTTAAATGTCATTTTGTTTTGAGATGAAAATAAATTACAAGATTTTGATTTAGTCATTGAATAAAATTAGATCATGGGTAAATTGTAGGTGGTAGGAAAAATCATTCTATGAAGTCAATCTCTTAGTAACAAATTGAAAATAAAAAACTAACTAATCCATTTTATGCTTTTAATATTCCCATCTCTATGAGTGGATTGTTATAATTTCCCACTATATTTGGGTAGTTGTTTTATAATTATCACTAGTTTAATAGTATGAGGGTTCTATATTAAATTAATATCATACTATAGTGATTTTTACCACTATGATATAAATTTGTGTAACTACAATAATATATATTGATTTTTTTAATCTTTTTTACTAATGCACAATTTATTTATACAATATATAATAGAAAAAATATTTATTTATAAATTTGTAAATGTTAATATATTTTGAATTGAAATGAAGTATTTTATTTAATTTTTCATTTATACAATCACATAAATTTTTCAAATTGATAGTGGGATTTAAAATGATTGGCATGGATTATTATTATTAAAAATTTGGAGAAACCCATGAGGATTCACACACCTAAAATATCCCATAGGGACTTTTTATATTTCATTCATTTAAATTGTATGGAAGTAAAATAACCACATGTTGGAGTTGTATGTTCTTTATATTTCTTTGGGAATGGATTGTTCATATAGTTCAGATGATTGATTTTTTACTTTTTTTCTCTATTACATTGGTGATGTTGTTTTTAGGTTTTGATATACCTATATATTTTTATATGCTATCTCATTTGTGAACATTCATTTAGAATACTGATATGTATCTATCACTATCTCTATTCATGTGGCATATCAATTCCCAAATTTATCATGTAATATACCCATTGTTGGCTGCAATCCCGTAGGGATTAGGAACACCATTCGAGATATACAAATAGTAGATTAGTTATCATAGTAATATTGTATCCTATTTGTTTTTTTGATAGATATATAATTCAATAATTGGTTCATGTAAATGAAAAATGATAATAATTGTTTCATAATTGAAATATAAATATCCAAATAATGTAATATTATAAAAAAGTTTCGTACATATTTATAAACAATTTTATTATATCCATGTGAATGAATAAATTTTTATTTAAAATAATAAAATTATAAATAAATAGTTACTTATCATTAATAATTTAAATATTTTCTATATGAAAAACAACCAAAATATGTGAATATTGACAAATATTTCTCCAGGAATTGAAAATATAGATGAAATATTGTCCGGTGATCAAAAAATTGATGGGAAAATTAATAAAAATTTTTATTTAATGAATGAAATGAAATTTAATAAAAATATTTTGAAATATATAAAATATTAATCCAATGTCATTTAAAATATATTGTAATAATATCATGTAATATAAATATTTAATTAAACGCAAAAAAATGGAATTTAGTTATGAAAATCATTACAAGATAGTAATTTTCATGGTAAATAATTCTAGTATTAATAACTCAAATTAAATAATAAAATACAATCAATTTTTATTGATTGATAATAAAAACAATAATTTTTCTAATATATACTCATTATAATAAAATTTGGTGTATATAATTACAATATGCCTCAATTAAGGTAAATTTAAAAAACACCTTACTTCCGTACTCATTTTGGATGAACCTGATTTAATCCCATTTATAGTTGTTTCATACATCTTCTTTACTTATACCAGAACCATATTAATATAAATATTATCATATATGATCAATTTATAATATAATATCAACCATTGATTCATAATCATTCATTATTATAATTATTCAATGTGTTAACATTCTTTTATTTCAAATCAAAAATTTAAAGGTTGTGTTTCAGACCTCAAACATTTAACATTGTTAATCAGATAATTAATTATATTAATTAAAATAAATCACAACATAATTTTTTTAATAATTTTGAATATTTTATTTTGGCAGATCGACCATATCACTTTGTGGATATAGTATACCATTTGATTTTATAAAAAATGTTATAAATTTTTTAATTGGTAAAAGGGATAAAAAGTGGGTGATATATTAATTTTTTATAAAAAAATAATTAAATAATATAATGTATATGATAATTATTTTTCTTTATTTCAATCAATCTAATGAATATAAATAAGAACACATTTCTTCATGGTGAGATAGTCATTTGTACAATCAAAAGTCAATATTGTATTTTTAATAGAATGGAATTTGAAAATATATTTTTGTTATTTAAAATAATGAATTAAAATAAAATAATATATATTATATATTATAAAAACCATATTAATTAATTCACTATAATACTCCATTTATTTCTATCACAATAGGTCATTAGTTTTCACTTAGTTCAGGTTCTTGTAATTTCTTCAGGAGCTGGTTGTGAAATGGTTGAATATTTGTGTAATTGTATTCTATATTCATTGGCCAATATTTCCTTCCTTGTATTCCCTTAACCCCCCCCCCCTCCTATGTTCCCCTATAATTCACCCCTTGGATCCCAAATAATTTTCATGAAATTGGAATGTTTTTGGTTGGATAGAATAGTCCCCACAGTTAGGCAGTACAATTTACTAAACCATGCATAATGTCAAAAACATTTATTTTATTAATATATTTTCAGTTTTACCTTCAATTATAACTAAATTTCTCCCCTTTCTTCCCCCATTTGACCATTACAGCCATGGAAGGATCCCAAGCTCCCCAACCTCATTTAGAACCCAATTTTGAAGGGGGTTTGGTGGTGGAACTTCATGATTTTTTTCATGTATGTCTGTTACATCAATATTTATTCCATTTAATTATGGTTTCTTCCATACATCATGAGGTTCATAATTTACAAAAACATGGGATTATTAACTAGGGTTTATTTTTTTGTTTATTGGTTAAATCTTCTTGGGTAGAGTTTTTTCCTTTCCCTTAAGATGCAGTGGTGGATCGGTTGAAGTATTACACAACGATTTTGTATTTTTACATCTAAAGTATGTGATTCCATGTGAAATAATTCAATTATGAGTTATATTTTCATTATTTACTTCATTATAATGTTCCTCATCTGTTTTTTGTGTTCAGGAATCCATTTTTTAAGGAATTGGATAAGCGTTTAATTTTTTTCATTAAAAATGCATGTTTTTCATCTATTACTAATATAGTATCATTTGATGTCATTTTATAACATATTAACGTGGTTTATTAAATATTATCAAGACTAAATATTCTGTTTGGTTGGGTATTATAGTGAATTTGGCCTTGAATGTGGTGTTTTGAATAGGTTTTCTATGAAAAACCTCGTTATACATTTAATTTTTGTTTTGTAAAAATTTCACATGGTTTATTGTGTTAAAATATCTGTAAAAAAGATGTATAGGAACTATTATGGTTTGTTTATTTTCATAATATTGGTATTTGAGTGATAATGTAATGATTTTTTAGGTCAAATATTTTGGGAATTTTTTATAAATTGTTGTAATGTTTTATTAAATTGTGAGAATGTCGTGAGACATGTTTGTGTGTTATTTTTGTAAGATTATGATGTTTAAATTAATTTAAAGGTGAATAGGTAATTATGTGACTTTTATTTTGGGATTTTGGTGTGTTATAAATATTGAAATTACATTTTTATGGGTAATTGTTAATTAATAACATGTATAATTTGATTGAGAACAAAGAGAGAAACTTGAGTATTGATGTGGGAAAATGAGGATTGGTATTCTAGTTGTCTGGTAGTGGAATCATCCCTATTTCACCTAGAATGTTTGATGATGACCACATTATCTAAAATTTGATGATATTCGGGGACCACTTGGCCATTGGGTTTTCCAAGAATAGTGGATCATGCACTATAATGTTATTGGTTATGATTACTATTTCAAAAATATATGAATTTTCTAGAGCCACACAACATGCTAGTGCCTAGATATATTATCGTGAATAGTTCTCATTAGCGATATTGTACTTAACTTCTCCAAATAGTGGGTTGGATGGTAAATTTTCACGATTTTGTGTTTTATTTAAAAGAGTTCAATATTTAAATTTTCCCTCTGGAAATTTTCTTTCATATAAATATGTATATTTTATAAATTATTAATATAGTTTCATATTTATGAAATCATTTGTGATTATTTTCTTAAAAAAATTCACATATAATCAAATGGATGTATCTCTATTAGATATAGGCTCCCATTGTACTTAAACACTTCATTGTAGGTGGGCATAGTAATGTTTGTCATTTGTTATAGAAATTCATTTAGAGACGGTGTTTTGGGCCACTTGTGGACCTTATTGGCGAGGTGTTTTTGAGATGGATTGATGGGGATGACACTTTCCATAATGTGGTTCATGGCCTATTATTTAGGATTATTTCCCACATGTTAGTCTATTGTGAATTTTTTAATCCATCTAACTCAATTCTAAAATATGTTTATGAATGTATTGGTTCAAATTTTAAGACTCAGTTTATTATTATTGTTGGCTATTTTATTTATCAGAACTCAGGAAAATTCTTCACCACCCCTTATGTAAGATAACTAAGAAACTTGTTCTCTATTACCCCTGTTTTTTTAGTTGGGACATCATGTTACCTTTTTCGGGCATGTTTCACACTTTTCCTATGTTCCCATTTTATTAAGAATCATTTTATAAGATTATTATGGGCTTACTCCGGGCATCAAAATAGGTCCTTGGTATGTTAATAAAGTACATGAAATGTAAATGTAGTTGGATGTATGTCATGAATGGGTAGATCATATCTTGAGTTGATAATTGTCATGTACAAGGGGTGCATGTCATTTTGGTGATAAATAACCTTTTTCACCCAAGGTGATGGGTTTTCCGGCGTACTTATCCACTATGGCCTTCATGTCACGACCAGGGGTACATATAATGACCCAGACCATGTCCAGCTAAATGACACAAATTTTTCAATTCTACTGAGGCTATTATTTCTAGACCTCTTGGTTCCCAAACCAATACTCTACCTTGGAAATTTTCAGAGGCACTCCTTTCGGATCGATCTGAGGTGCATTGGATCTTCGTTTCGTCTACATAATGTCTCTCAGAGTAAGTGTTCTATTAGATATACTTATCCTCTCCTCTTACTTTTATTATCTATGCTCTTTATGGGTAGATCTCAGTTTTTTTCTACATCATTTGATATTTGAAATTTTTTATTAGATAAGGGATCTAAAACAATTTATTTAAAGAATCTACATGGTTTTTGTGAGTTTTCATCCTCTTTTATTTGGTTTCATCAAAAAACATTGAGGTAGGTCATTTCAATCTTGACTCCCCTTACTATAAATAATTGGAATTCTTTCCCTTGAATGTATTCTGATGAAATGATTATGTATTTATTTTTTAACACATGTTGGAAACCTTCATGAGTAGCGATTTGTGAAATCTTGAAAACTGGTTTAATGTGGAATTTTGTTTTGTTATTATAAGGCCTCGGCCTTAAACATCTCTTAATATTGAATTCAATGAATAATTACCATTTAGGATCTTTTCAGGTTTAGATATTTAGAGAATTATGACATAACTGTTACATCTCAAAAGGGTACAAAGTAGACACTTCTACTAAGTTTCCATAGAATAAAAAACTCTTAAAAAGAAACATGTCTAGTTCCATTTTTAATATAGCATGACGTTCCCTTGATCCCATCATTGACCCTATTCCACATTATGTCCTGTGAAAAAAATTTCAAAAAAACATGGGGTGAGCATAAAAAGCTCAGTAAGGGATGCACAATGAATGAAAACTGTTAGTTTTTCAAACATCAAGTAAACCATGTATACTTTATCAAAGTAATTCCCTCACCTTCATGAAGTAGTAAAAACTCTTGATTAAATAAAATATCATTACATATCCTTTTGTAACCAAAGTATTACCATAAAAACCATATAAAGAAAACATAACATATAAAGGTAACTTGGGATATAAACATACTTAAGTGGAATAACCATACTGTCGACTTCCACACATATCACTTAATGGAATAGCCATACAGACAACTTCCATACATACTTAATGGAATAGCCATACAGCCGACATCCATACCCAATGCATTGGAGGTTATAACGTAACCACCTGTCCTGGTATTCACGACACCACCCGTCTTCTGGTTTATCACGTAACCACCCGTCAAATATCCAAGTCCCATTATAAAAATAAAAAGAAATAAAACAAATATAATGGAATGAAAACATATCCACACATTGTTCACAATATATCACTAATATATATTGACAAAACAAATCCAAGATAAAAAAACCATTTTAAATACCAAAATACATAAATGAGTATATGGTATTTATTTCATTTTAAAAAAACATTATGGATTGTTCAGGAAGCCAAAGACCAAATAATACTCATGGCGGCGGAAAAGGTCGTTGTCACCGCATACGTTAAAAGAGACATTCCTTTTTGTCATTTTGTAAAATGCTTCGTAGAAAAAGATTCCTTTTGTAGAAAAGTAAAAGTCAAAGGGGTTTATACACCGTATAAAATGAAGTTTTGTATAAATTGAAATATGCCTTAATGAAAGGAGATTCAGACGAAGTCCCTTACCTCGGGTCCGACTTGACTCGATCGTTCTTTAACGTCCTGAATAATTAACTTGAGTTAAATTCTATTTTCATAAGAACCTTTTTCAAGTTAATTATTCCTTTTATATCACTTATTTACATGTTATAAACATTATGAAATCATTTAAGTTAATAATGTCTGTTTTTTCGATATGTGGTTCTTAAGTCGAAAGTGGACTTCTTACAATTACATGTTGTTCATGTGGTCAAAGGTTCTTTATATCCAGAATGACATTACTGATTTGGATATCATATATATCATATATATCCAGAATATACATGTATTTATAATATTACATAATCATTTATAGGTGAGAAATGAAATGCACCGTTCATGGATACGGTAAGTCGTACCTTCGTATGAACGCTACTTTCATTTCTTTGTCATATTAATGGAATTAAAACTAAATGAGAGGTATGTATATTTTAATTCCAGAATTATATTCATCATTTAGATTTATCATTCATCATGTATATCCATTATATACATGTACTTATAATATTACATTACATTTGGGGATAAGAAATGAAATGCACCGTTCATGGAGACGGTAATCCGTACGTACGCATGAACGCTACTTTCATTTCTATCTCATACTTTAATGGAAATATATAATAATTATATAGGGTTATATTATAATTCCAGTATAAAATCATATATAATAAATTTAAATCTATCCTTTATAAGTCCCACATATGACATTAGCGAATCAAATCACCTTGAGGGGGCGGTAGTCTGCACTTCCTAAAATGAAATTATCGTGTTTAACCACAATGGAAATCATAAAGGTATACCACAAATGAAACATAAAGAAGCATAAGGATAACTTAAACATAATATATATCATATATAAATAGAGTGAAATCTTAATGTCCACCATTAAAGGTGTTTAAAGGAAGATTGAACAATCATCGTTTCATGAGGCAGAAATTCGCCAACCGGAGAAAAAGTATGTTTTTTAACCATTATATGTAGATGTGTGTAATTGTAGCTCTAATTCTTCTTATAACATCATCCTAGTATATTTAAGATACTGTTGTTGTTACAAAATAAATGAATAAAAAGATTTTAGGGGGTTGGAGAAGCAAAATAAAACAAAAGAACACAAGTGAAGACATTACCTTAAAATCGGGTAACTCTCTTAGATTTGAGCTCAAAGGCTTACATGGGAAGACTTCTTCCCAACATGAGGCATCAAGGAGTAATAGAGGGATGTGTAGAGACACAATTGGTAGGGTTTGGCCTATCCAATGTCTTTGGAAGTGTGGGTAAGGTGGTAGAGGTGAAGGACTTTTATAAGAGGAGAGGAGGGGAACTATTGGAAAGTAAGGAAATGTTACTTTATTTAAGAATGAGTTTCGGATTTTAATGGTACTAAATTGATGTGTTTCTAGGATAAGGTGACAAGGGATATAAATCCTCCCATAAAATAGTATTTTGACATGTATAGGTCTTAAATTTTACATTATCATTCCATTTTATTTAAATCGTTAAATAATGTGGTAATAACCGCATCATCATGTTGTCATAAATAATTTAATTTATTTAATGTATAAAAATTATAAAAAAATACTATGATGTAGGAAATATTTTTACCTTTCTGATGAATATTTATAGTCAAAAATCTTATTTATATAACCCCCTGTAAAAATTGTTTTAGTAAAACAACTCATGTTTGTGACATTTTTATTTTAACTTTAAATAAAAAGTTATTAATGTCATTTTCCAACCGAAGTGGCTTCATGGGGTCCCCAATTTGACCCATGGTTTTTCTGGGTCTTCCATGACACATAAAATGAGTTTATGACTTGTTTCAAGATCATTTCATATTATTACAACATTATTTTTACCTTAAATTACACTAATTACCTTTAATCGCGATTAAAAACATAATAAGTTACTATTTACCAAAAAATTATTTTAATCCCATTGAACCACATTTTACTTTTTAATGACAGCCATGTATGTCGGATTTTTGAAATTCAAAACAATGAAGTTGTAAAATTTCATTTAAATGAAAAAACCAGTTTTTATAAGTACAACATAGTGGTTTCACTATTCATCAAAAATTTAAGTTTTTCAGAAAAATACCAAAACATCACACTAAGCTATATTTGATATTCTGAATTCAAAATTTAAGTACAATTTACAAAATTAAAAACATATAAGTTTAATGAATTAATTTAATAATTTATTCCCACTGTCAGAGAAAATAGCATGTTTTTATGAAACAATAAGTATCAAAAGATTGACACTAATTTAAGTCCGATTTCAAAGTGAAATTAATTCCAACGACCACTATTGGATTTAATGGTAAAAATATATTCTAATTTCACTTTAAAACCAATTCAAAAGATAATATAATCATATAAATAAATAATATTAAAAAGTGGTTTTGAATTAAAATACAACATTTTACACTATTCATTAAAAATTGAACTTTATCAGAAAAATATCAAAAATTTACACAAAGTAAATTTTGAGATCCCAATTCTGAAGAAGAGTTTTATATGGTCCAATAGACTGTATAAGAGTGAAAAAAACTATATTTAATGATGGTACGCCATCAAAAGGCGATAAGTGAACCTTTAGTGAAAACTAGGGCATATACGCCTAAAATTGAATTCTTTCCATATTTTAAGAATTTATATATTATTAGATAAAAGTAAAAACATTTAAAAAATATATATAATCATATTTTAGTTATTTATATCCATTCCCACCAATACAGCGACTATGTGTTAACTACCATTTAAAATAATATTAGTTTATTACTAGTGTGCAATGAAAGATTTCAATGAAATCTTTGTTGAGTATTGGGTACGCTATCGAACATAGAAACCCTTTTAAAGTAAAATTTATATTTAATTCATAAATATTAATAAATATGAAAAATGTTTTATTCATTATTTACCTAGGATGTTACATCCTTCCCCCCTTTTGGGAATTGTGTCCTCGCAATTTTATTCACTTATCAAAATATGTGGGGGTATTTATCCCTCATAGAATTTTGAGATTCCCACATTGCCACTTCAACAATATGGTTTTTCCACAAAACATTTACCTGGTAAATTACCTTATTTCGCAACAATTTCTCTCTTCGGTCAAAAATATGGAATGGTTGTTCTTCATAAGATAGGATCTCCTTCAGCTGAACTACATCTGGACTCAAAACATGAGATGGATCTGGTATATACTTCCTCAACATCGAAACATGAAAAACATTGTGTACCTGAGATAAAATCGGAGGTAAAGCCACTCAGTAAGCAACTGATCCAACTTTCTCCAGAATTTCATATGTTACAATGAACCTTGGACTCTGATTTCCATTCTTACCAAATCTCATCACACTTTTCCATGGAGAAACCTTTAAAAAAACATGATCACCTACCTCGAAATATAGATCCTTACTATAGTTATCTTCATAACTCTTCTACCTACTCCAAGCTGTTCTCATGTGTTTCTGAATCAACTAAACTTATTCTGACATCTCTTCTACCAATTTTGGTCCCATCCGCTTCCTTTCAACCACTTCATCCCAAAATGGTGGAGTTTGACACCGCTTCCATATAATGCCTCAAATGGTTCCATCTGTATACTAGAATGAAAACTGTTGTTATAAGAAAACCCAACCAAAGAAATATGTTGGTCCCAACTTCCCTGGTAATCCATCGAAAAAGCTCGTAGCATATCCTCCAAGGTCTGAATTGTTCATTCTGACTACACATCTGATTGTGGATGAAAATATGTACTAAAATTTAATACAGTACTCAACAACTTCTAAAGGCCTTTCCAAAAGATAGAAGTAAACTTGAGATCATAGTCAGATACAATGGAGAGAGGAAAGCCATGTAACCTGACTATCTCTTTAAGATAAAAATGGGAAAGTTTATCTTGGGAAAAATTATCTCGTATGGCAAGGAAATGAGAAGATTTAGTCAAGCGATCAACAATAACCCAGATTGCCTTATTACCTCGAGATGTACTTGGTAATCCCACAACAAAGTGCATGGATATATTTTCCCATTTCCACTCGGGCACTGGTAAAGGCTGAATTATACATTTTGGTAACTTATTCTCTGCTTTAACCTACTAACAAGTCAAACCCTTCATAGTAAAATCAGTAATATCTCTTTCAATTCCATCCCACCATTAATAATCCCGCAGATCCCTGTACATCATAGTACGGCTAGGATGAACTGAAAATGGGGAACTATGATCCTAACCTAACAACTCATTCTTCATTTGTGAATCACCAGAGACACATAATCTCTTCCCAAACCTCAAAACACAATCATTATCAATATTGATTTCAGGAAACTTACCCTTATGAACCAGCTCTACCATTTTCTACAACTCACTGTCTTCCCTCTGTGCTTGCATAATTCTATCTGATAGGGATGATCTCACTCATACCTGAAACAAAACAGAAGAAATTCCAATACCAAAAACATTTATGCCAATGTTCATCAAATCAAAACCAAAGGATCTCGTTCCAAACGTATCATGGTTAATGAAGCATGACTTTTTCGACTCAATGCATCAGCCACTTTATTTTCATTTCCCGTATGGTAATGTATTGTACAATAATAATCCTTCATTAAATCCAGCCATCTCCTCTGTTTCATGTTCAATTCTTTCTGAGTCAATATATTCTTTAAATTTTTGTGATCAGTATATATTTCACACATTACTCCATACAAATGATTCCTCTATATTTTTAAAGAAAAAACAACAGCAGCTAATTCCAAATCATGTGTATGGTAATTTACCTAATGAGTTTTCAACTGACGTGAAGCATAATCAATTACCTGATCATTCTACATATGGACACAACCAAGTCCTTTTAACGAAGCATCATTGTATATAACAAACTCATCATTACTAGAAGGAAGTGCCAAAACTGGAGCGTTCACCAATCTTCTTTTCAACTCCTGAAAAAAATCATTACATTCTTTTGTCGAGATGAACTTAACACCCTTACGAGTTAGCTTTGTCATTGGACTAGATAACCATGAATCATTTTCAACAAACCTTCAGTAGTAACATGCCAAACCAAGAAAACTATGGATCTTGGTATCATTTTTGGGTCATGTCCATTCATCAACAACTTTTGTTTTATCAAGATCAACAGTTATTCCAACTATTGAAACAATGTGACCCAGGAAAGAAATTTGTTGTAACCAAAACTCACACTTGAAAAATTTTCCATGTAGTTACTTTTATTTTACGGTTTGCAAGATAACCCTTAAATAACATTCATTCTCCTCTTAACTTTTAGAAAACACCAAAATATCATCGATGAAAACAACCACAAACTTATCCAAGAACTCATGGAAAATTCTATTCATAAGGTCCATGAATACATCAGGTGCATTGGTTAACACAAAAGGCCTAACTACAAATTCATAATGGCCATATCTAGTACGGAATGCAGTCTTCGGAACGTCTGATTCTTTTCCATTCAACTGATGGTACCCCAACCTCATGTCAATCTTCGAAAAATAATGAGCTCCTTGGAGCTGATAAAAAAAATCATCGATATGAGAAAAATGATACTTGTTCTTAACTATAATATTATTCGAGGCTCTATAATCAATAAAAAGACTCATTGAGTCATCTTTCTTTTTAACAAACAAGACAGTAGAACTCCTGGGTGATGTGCTAGGTCGAATGAACCCTTTATCTAATAACTCCTGCAATTGTTTCTTTAACTCTAAAAGATCAACTTGAGCCATTCGATAAGGGGTTTTTGAAATTGGATTAGAATCAGAAACTAAGTCAACAGTAAATTCAACTTCCCGATCATGAATAATACCAGTCAACTCATCAGGAAAAACATCAAGAAACTCATTTACCACTGGCACATCATTAATCTGAAGAGTTCCTTTATTTCAAACAATATGTGAATGGTAACATTCATTTCCATCTTTTACTAGTTTCTCAACATCCTGACATGTTATCAAAATCATGGGTTCATTCATGTACACAAACTAAAAATCTTTCTGAAAAGAAACCATTTTAGCTATACAGTCAATCATATCATGATAAACAGAAAGGAAATCCATGCCCAAAATAACATCAAACTCTACTAGAGGAAAAACAATAAGTTTTTATAGTATATTCTTTCCACACACAATGATAGGAAGGTTCTTATAATACCTTTTTGTCTCAACGTTCCCTCCGGGAGTTTTTACCATAAGTTCAGGGTTCATATCTTGATATGGAATTTCCAATTTACTAGAAAACTTCTCAGAAATGAATGAATGTGTATACCCTGAATCAAACAACACATTAGCATAATATGATCAAACAAACAGTGTACCTGATACTACTTCATTCGATGGCCCAATATCTGCTGAAGTTGTTGCAAAGGATTTCACCACCCCTTTCTACTTGTAGTTTGGCTGCTTTCCCCCAGTCGAGTTCTTTGTTAGACACTCATTTGCATAATGACCCATTTCATTACACCTAAAACATCTTACCGCTGGCTTTTCATTTCCTTCTTGATCATCTTCCCTACAGTTACGAGCAATATAACCAGACTTACCACACCGAAAGCACTTACCAAACTTGGATAAAATTCTCCAGGATGCATTTTACCACACTTATCAAAGGATGGATATATGGTTTTATTACCTCCTTTCTTCTTTGATGAATTCTTCCCCTTTACCTGCCAATTGGACCTCTTATTCTGTTGTTTGTCATAGAATACATGATGATCGGAAAAATCCATTTCTATCTTCTCTACACATCGAACAAGTTTTTAATAACTTTTGAACTCACGAGAAGCTAAAGTACTTCTATACATCGGCCTTAACCCTCAGTAAAAACAGTTTATTTTACTATCAAGATCTCGTATGATGTTTGGAGCATACCTTTCCAATCGAGTGAACTTTGCTTCATAAGCAGCCACAGAATCATCCTCCTGCCTCAATTCTAGGAACTGTTTTTCCATCCTAAGATGAACCACCTTAGGAAAATATTTTTCAAGAAACATACCTTTGAATTCGTCCCAGTGAAGATCCTAAATCTCATCACTATCCCTGATATTTTTCACTACCGACCACCACTGATCAACTTCACCTTAAAAACGATAAACAAAAAGACTAACCTTTTGATGTTCTGAAAACCCCATTACATTAAAAAACTTCTCCAGTGCTTTAATCCACCCTTCAGCTTTCACGAGGTTATATTATGCTCTAAATGATGGGGGATGTTGCCTCATGAAATGTTCCACCACTTACATGTTCCTCTGGGGTATATCTGGCTGATCTCGTGCATGGATACCACCACCACTAATAGCTTGAGTCAATTTTTCCATCACTGCATCAAACTGTTCAGTTCCAATTCCAACCATCTCAGGTTGCTGATTTGGAAGCTTGTGTTCCTCCTGATGTCGTCCCAACATAGCTGCTTTGTTTCCTCTACAAATAACCATTCTCAACACAGTAATATCTTAGGCGAAGCAACATGGTAATATTTAAATGCTATATCATTTTAGGCATACCATAAATTAACATATAATTTAACAATTTTCTAACACCTAATGTTGTCTAAACCGACCTCTGATACAAACTATAAGGCCCTAGCCTTAAACATATCATAATATTGATTTAAATTAATAATTCACGTTGATGATATTTTCAGGTTTAGAGTTCTTAGAGAATTAGTACATAACTGTTACATCACAAAAGGTTACAAAGTAGATACTTTTACCAAGTATGCATAGAATAAAAAAAACTCTTAAAAAGAAACATGTATAGTTCCTTGTTTTATATAGTATGAATTTCCCTTGATCCCATCCTTGACCCTATTCCACATTATTTCATGTGAAAAAAATTTCAAAAAAAAACATGGGGTAAGCATAAAAATCTCAGTAAGGGATGCACGAAGAATGAAAACTGTTAGTTTTTCAAACATCAAGTAAACCATGTAAACTTTATCAAAGTAATACTTTCACCTACATGAAGAATTAAAAACACTTCACTAAATAAAATATCATTACTTACCATATTGTAACAAATGGATTACCATAAAACCCATATAAAGAACACATAACATATAAAGGTAACTTGGGACATAAACATACTTATGTGAAATAACCATACGGTCGACTTCCACACATATCACTTAATAGAATAGCCATACTGCCAAATTCCATACATACTTAATGGAATAGCCATACGGCCGACTTCCATAACCAATGTATTGGAGGTTATAATGTAAACACTCGTCCTGGTATTCACGGCACCACCCATCATATGGTTTATCATGTAACCACCCGTAAAATGTCCAAGTACCATTATAAAAATCATAAGACATAAAACAAATATAATGGAAAGAAAACATTTCCACACTTTGATCACAATATATCACTTAAATATATTGACATAACAAATCCATTAAAAAATCATTTTCAATACCAAAATACATAAAAGAGTATCTGGTATTTATTTCATTTTAAAAAAAACATTAAGGCTTGTTCAGGAAGCCAAAGACCAAATAATACTCGCAGTGGCGGAAAAGGTCATTGTCACCGCGTATGTTAAAAGAAACATTACTTTTTTTCATTTTGTAAAATTCTTCGTAGAAAAAGATTCATTTTGTATAAAAGTAAAAGTCAATGGTGTTTATAAACCATATAAAAGAAAGTTGTGTATAAAAGGAAATATGCCTCAATGAATGGTGATTGATATGAAGTCACATACCTCGGGTCCGACATGACTCAATCGTTATTTAACGTCCTGAATAATAAACATGAGTTAATTTCTATTTTCTTAAGAACCTTTTTCATGTTAATTATTACATTTATATCACTTATTTCCATGTTATAAACATTATTTAATCATTTAAGTTAATAATGTTTGTTTTGTCAATATTTGGTTCTTTAGTCGAAAGTGGACTTCTTACAATTACATGTTGTACATGTGGTCAATGGTTATTTATATCCAGAATGACATTCCTGATTTTGATATCATATATATCATATATATCCATCATATACATGTATTTATAATATTACATAATCATTTATAGGTAAGAAATGAACTGCACCGTTCATGAAGACGGTAAGCCGTGCGTACGCATGAACGCTACATTCATTTTTTGGTCATATTAATGGAATTAAAAATAAATGAGAGGTATTTATATTTTAATTCCAGAATTATATTCATTATATATATCCATTATATACATGTACTTATAATAGTACATTACATTTGGGGATAAGAAATGAAATGCACCGTTCTTGGAGACGGTAATCCGTACGTACGAATGAACGCTACTTTCATTTTTATCTCATAATTTAATGGAAATAAATAATAATGATATAGAGTTATATTATAATTAAAGTATAACATCATATATAATAACTTTAAATCAATCCTCTATACATCCCACAAATGTCAAAAACGAGTCACATCACTTTGAGGGGGCGGTAGTCCGCACTTCCTAAAATGCAATTATCGTGTTTACCCACAATGGAAACCATAAAGGTATTCCACAAATGAAAAATATAGAATCATAAGGAAAATATAAGCATAATATATATCATATATAAATAGAGTGACATCTTAATTTCCACCATTAAATGTGATTAAAACAACATTGAACAATCATCGTTTCGTGAGGCAGAAATTCGCCAACCATAGAAACAGTATGTTCTTTAAAATTAGATGTAGATGTGTGTAAGTGTAGCTCGAATGATTATTATAAAAACCACCTCGTATATTGAAGATAATGGAGTTTTTATAAATGAAATGAATAATAAGAGTTTAGGGGGTTGCAGAAGCAAAATAAAACAAAAGAACACAAGTGAAGACATTACCTTAAAATCGGGTAACTCTCTTAGATTTGAGCTCAATGGCTTCCTTGGGAAGACTTATGCCCAAAGTGAGGATTCATGGAGTAATAGAGGTATGTGGAGAGTCAAAATGGGCAGGGTTTGGTAGAGCCAAAGGCTTTGGAAGTGTTGGTAAGGTGGTAGAGGTGGGGGCCTTTTATAAGAGGAGAGGAGTGGCACTCTTGGAAAGTAAGGACATGTTACTTTATTTTAGAATGCATTTCGGATTTTAATTGTCCCACATTGATGTGTTTCTAGGATAAGGTGATAAGGGTTCGAAATTCACCCATAAAATAGGTTATTGACATGTTTAGGTCTTATATTTTACATTATATTTCCATTTTATTTATATTGTTAAATAATGAGGTAATCGCTGCATCACCATGGTGTCATAAATAGTTTAATTTATTTACTGTCTAAAAATTATAAAAAAACTACTCTGTTGTAGTAAATCGTTTTAAATTTCCAAATAATATTTATAGTCAAACATATTATTTGTATAACCCCATGTAAATTTTTTTTAGTAAATCAACTAATGTTTGTGACATTTTTATTTAAACTTTAAATAAAAAGTTATTAATGTAATTTTCAAACCAATGTGGCTTCATGGGGTCCCCAAGTTGACCAATGGATTTTACTGGTCTTCCATGACACATCCAATGAGGTTAGGACATGTTTCAAGATCATTTCATATTATTACAAGATTATTTTTACCTTAAATTGCAGTAATTACCTCTAATCGCGATTAAAAACTTAATAAGTTACTATTCACCAAAAAATTATTTTAATCCCAGTGAACCGCATTTTACTTCTTAATGACAACCATGTATGTCGTATTTTTGAAATTCAAAACACAGAAGTTGTAAAATTTCATTTAAACGAAAAAATAGTTTTTATAAGTACAACTTAGTGGTTTCACTATTCATCAAAAATTGAAGTTTTTCAGAAAAATACCAAAACATCACCCTAAGATATATTTGATATTATGAATTCATAAATGCAGTAAATTTTAAAAATTTCCAAAAATATATGTTTCATTAATTAATTTAATAATTAATTCCCGCTGTCAGAGCAAATAGCATGTTTTTATGTAATAATAAGTATCAAAAGATTGACACAAGTTTAAGTCTGATTTCAATGTGAAATTAATTCCAACGACCACTATTGGATTTAATGGTAAAAATATATTATAATTTCACTTTAAAAAAAATTCAAAAGATAATCTAATCATATAAATAAATTAGATTAAAAACAGGATTTGAATTAAAATACAACATTTTACATTATTCATTAAAAAAATGAACTTTAACGGAAAAATACCAAAAATTTAGAGAAAGTAAATTTTGATGTCCCGATTCTAAAGAAGAGTTTTATTTGGTCCAATAGAATTTATAAGAGTGAAAAAAACTATATTTAATGACGGTTCTCCATCAAAAGGAGATTAGTAAACCTTTAGTGAAAACTAGGGCATATACGCCTAAAATGGAATTCTTTGCGTATTTTAAGCCATTATCATTTATTAGACAAAAGTAAAAACATTTAAAAACCATATATAATCATATTTTAGTTACTTATATCCATTCCTGCCAATACAACGGCTATGTGTTAACTACCATTTAAAATAATATTATTTTATTACTAGTGTGCAACGAAAGATTTCAATGAAACTCTTTGTTGCGTATCGGGTACACTATCGAACATAGCAACCCATTTAAAGTAAAATTAATATTTAATTCATAAATATTAATAAATATGAAAAATGTTTTATTAATTATTTACTAGGGATGTTACATTTATTACTTTATTAATAGACATTTTTAAGTGGGGATTTTTCTAGAATGCAGGCACAAGAATTTCATTAAATGTTTTGAAAAAAATGGATTGTTTTATTGAAATGAAATGTATCTTTGAAATTGTTTGTGATTTGGTTTTCAATAAAAATATTGTTTTATTGAAGTGGTTTATTTTGAAAATGGAAATATTGGGCATTCATGGGGTGTGTGTGATTTCATACATAAAGGGACCTGAATAAGCGATGAGTTTGTTTGCAGTATAAAGTACATGACCCTAGTTTGGGGTGGGTGTTAATTGGACAAAAAGTGATTGTCCAAGATAACACTCAAGAGTACGGCATTATTAAATGAGGCTTGAATGTGTGGGTTTGTTGTGAACAATGGATTGGGTACAACAAAATAATATTCATAAATAGTTTATAATACTGTATTTGTTATTTTCATGAAAATAACCTTATTAAAATTGGTTTCATTTACTTTTTTTCCATGGTTATAATTGTTTTATGAATTTGATTATATTTGATTAAAAACTATTTTGGTACATTGTTTTATAGAAACTAATTTATATAATTGTCTAATCATTCTATCCTTGTGGCGTGAGTAGGGAAGTCATTGAGAAAACCTACATAGTTTTATACTCACCCCTTCTATGGATATTTGGTGCTTTTTTAGATGCTACCATTTGTGACATGGGAAATGGTAAAGTTTCAATTATTTTTTACACCATGTCCTGATACTTTAGACTACTTGGTGATGTTTGAAAATGGATATTGTGGAGCATGGAGTCTTGTTGTCATCATTGAAATTATTCGATGTTTTCAAATTTTTAAATTGTTGTTGGTCTATTTTCATTTGTGTCATACCTTAAATGGGTGTTTTAAATATAATGATTTGAAATATCATTGTCTGTTCCATGCATCTTATATAGAGAGGCTGGTGGATGGTTTTTAAGGTTGTTATTTTTAGATAATAAACGGTAAATCATCCCCCACATTCATTGAAACCCATTGGAAAATATTTCTAGAATTTGGGATATTGGGGGTGTTGTTGATATCCTAGTAAATACTCATTTTACTCTCAATACAATTGGAATTTACGGGTCATTACAAATGCAATGAACTTGTTTGGTCCTTGACTAACAAGTAGTCATCAATGTTGTTATTCATAGAGTTGAAGATACTTAATTTATATTCATTGAAATGGAGTCCTATATTAGACTATGATTGTTGTAAGATGAAAATTATACTATAAAAATGTTGTTTTCTCATTTATGTTGAACATCATGTTAATTGGGTGTTGGGTACATAAGTGTTTTGGAAACGATTCTAGAATTTTGGAAGAATCATTTTCATGGGTTTAGCAAATGAGATGTGCATAAAATGAATTTTAGATGGATGAATTCCAACTATAAGTTCCTACATTATTTCCAGTACTGATTCAGGTTATGTAAAAAGTGTAGATTTTTATAAAATTAAAAAATTGTTTCAAAATAAATAGACATTGAAAAACCATTGTTGATTTATTTTTAAAAATGGTTTTTTTAAAGATTAATGAGATGTTTAAAAAATGGTTGAACATGGATAAAGGTTCTGTTTTGAAAACAATGATCTGATAGTTAATTTTATATAATTTGAAATGTTATTCCATTAGTTTTTGATTGTGTTATTGATGTGGTTTGTGGTTGGTATTGAAAATGAAACATAGTATGCGTCATTTAAACCAACCCGAACAAGATGGAGAGAACTAGTGAAATATAATTTGATTCTCAGTATTATCCATGATTTTAGATATGTGGATAAAGGGGACTGGGGTACCGATCCCAGGTATATGGATCACATCATCCAATTCTTTAAGTAGAGACCACCTAATATCCATGATGATGTTGATCCTGAATAATTAGTGGTGTGGCTGAGTGGGATGAATTGTATCATTGATTTCACCGGCACAACATCATAGAATAATTTCAAGCTGGCGACATATAGTCTTGATGATCTTGTATGCTAGTGGTGGGATTTAGTGATGCAAACTAAATATTATGAAGACTATATATGGGAAGATTTTCAGGAGTAGTTCAACAAATAATTATATCCTCACACGTTCATGATCAATAAAATGATATACCTCTTCATCCTGAAATAATTGAGATTCTCTATAATAGAGTACGCATAAAAATTAATGAATTTCGATCAATTTGAACCTACAGTAGAATTTATTGCATCATTAAAGGAACACATCATCAAATCATAACTATAGGTGTAGATTTGACTGATGATTTCAGGGATCTGTATTACTCATTATATATAGTTGGTGAATAGAGTGACTATGGATAAATGTGATATCATGGGATCTATGGGATGATGTATTATGATACCTAAATGTAATTATGGAAACTAAAATGTTGGTAGAAAGTTGAAAAGGTACACTGATTACAAAGGTGTAAGTGGAAATCAGAGTCAAATGGATGGATCAGTGGACATTCCTCCCTGATAGAAGAGAAACGTAAATTGTTTTCAATGTGGTACACATGAACACATAACGTTATATTATATGGAACAACCTATAACATTCCATTAAAAAAGTATATAATGTGTTTTCAGTGATATTATCACATTTCTCTATGGTCAGGTAGTCTGGACACTTCTATGCTGTCATACATTTCATATTCTCTAACATGGAGATTATAGCTAAATCTGACGCATCAACATAGCAGACCAATCTATGGAGGTTCTTGAAATACAATGTCCCCTGAGAAAGGGAAATTGTAGAAAGTGAATTAGGATAAGAGTGCTGCGAAGAAGACATTGTCCAAATCTACATATTTTAATGTTGATGATTAGGTTGTTCCATCTATGGTGAGAGGTATGATTTTTTTGAATTATACTGTTGTGGAAGCTCTATTCAATACTGGAACATTTCATTCTGTCATCAATTATCGTTATGTAGATTTGTAATTTAAAAATTTGGAAATGATTCCATCTATATTTTTACTACAAACATATATCGGATAAAGAGAATGTGATTCTTTTTTTGTTTAAAGATTCTATTATAACCATTTTTAGATCATATCGGAAACGAGACTACTCAATGTGGGACATGGATGTAGTTAATGTATTCCTTGATATAGGTTAGATGAATATGTTCAAGGCTCATATCGAATGTTGTGGATGGAATATTAGTTTCATCACTAACGATTGAAGTTTGTATCTCTTCTGAGGATAATTGGATTTTAGGAATATTTAAAAGAGATTTTTGGAACCAACAATAAGAAGAATCTATTATCAGTTGCTTAATCGACAATGTAATCAATGGAAGAGATCTAGGAAGATAGTTTTTATGTATTTTTACAACAATATAAATATTTATTTCCAATAACATATTATTATTACCACCTCTAAGGGAATAGGATTTTATAATTGATTTAATTGTAGGGACCAGTACTATTTTCCTTCAATCATATAAGACAGAAACAATAATGATACCTGAATTGAATGTGCAGTTAGAGGAGATATATATTATGTGTTTCATTAATCCATGTACTTCTCTCTTGGAAGCACTGGTCAAGTTTGTGAAGAACGAAGACAGAACTCTTCAAATGTATTTTGATTATCGTAAGCTGGACCGAGATATAATAAAGAACACATATCCACATCCAAACATTAAAGATCAGTTCAATCATTTACAGGGATATCAATTCTTCTCTAAAATTGAAATGCAATCATGTTATAACTAATTATGAGTTAAGAAGGATGTTATTCCAATGAAAGCTTTCTAAATCATATATGGCCAATACGAATATGTAGTATGTCCACTCAGTCTAACTAATGCACAAACGATCTTTATGGATTTGATGAATCATATTTTATAGTGATTTCTAGTCTCTTTTATTTCAGTGTTTTAGGATGACATCATGTTGTACCCGAAGACAAGTTCTAGCCTTGAGGAAGAACATGAAATATGGTTCCCCTTTTTTTGAGATCACCATTTGTATTCCAAATTATCAAAGTGTTATTTTTGGTGGCAGGAAGGACATTTTCATAGCCTTGTCATTTCTTAAAAATGTGTATCTATATATCATAATAATATTGTAGTTTTTAACTCATATCAACCACTAAGTAATTCCTTTGTGATATGATGTTTTCATCTCCGATCTGGTTACTACCAACTATTTGTGAATGATTTATTAGGACTGGCTTCACCAATGACATCTCAGACAAAGAAGAATACTCTATTACAATGGAGAAAGAAAATCCACCAGTATTTCCAAAAGAAGAATGTTTGTCTTACATGGACAACTGTCTTCATTTTTCTAGAATCATGAGAGGGGTATGTGTTTTACTGTGAATCTTTAGGATCAGTGTTTGGTTTTCTTATCATGAATGGATATCATGTTGGGGTTTCAAGTTCACAGAAACTAAGGAGGCATGATTATAATTACCCAACACTCAATTTTGAGTTAGTTTTTGTTTTAAATTATTTGAAGACATGGATTCATTATCACTTTGGTGAGAAATTCATTCTGTTTACATTTTATTAAAGCATGAAACATATTATTTCTCATTGATATTTAAATCTGAGGAAAAGGATATAGAATGTCTATCTCTATATTTTGGTCTTTTACATTATGTCTACACTTTGTAAAGGGAACACAATGGAAGATGCAATGAGCTAAAAGTCATATTCCAAGTTTTTGAAAGAGGCTCTAGATGAATGGTTTTTAAAGTCGGTCATAGGAGACATTAATGTCGAATTTGATGACCGAGGTGATTTTTTTGTTTTATATTAAGCTATAATTATTTCAGATTTGGAAAATATGGTCATAGAGGCACCATAATAAGATATTTAATGTCTAGTTATGAGTTCAATACTCAATGGTGTGGAGACCATTGAGGGTTGGAAACATAATTGGTGATCAATTTTTTGTTTTTTAAAATCGATGGTTATACCTATGACATGTTAGTAACAACTCTTTTATTATTATTAATATCTATTATTGGATTTACATCAACAAACATAAACGACATATATGCTATTGAATGTGTGGTTATGGTGGCGCAGCATGAAGAGGAATATCATTGAGTTTTCATCATGATGCTTAAATTATCGCAAGATAAAGAATTGTATCAGAGAAAGTTAGGAATGTTGTAGCCATTATCTATTCAAATGTGTAAATGTGAATAGATAGGAAAATATTTTGTTATAGTTCTTCCAATAATTTTTTTGGAAACATGATGTCATTTGGGTGATATTGTGTCGTCTTACCATGTTATCCCATTTCATCCCTATTTTTGAAACTCATTAGGTGTAATATCAGCCCAAAATTTATATTAAAGAAGTGGTATAGTGTCATATCATTCAAATTTCAATCATTTCTGATAGAGATCCAAGGTTCACATCTGATTTTTGGAAATCAGAAAAAAAAAATACCTTGGGACCCAGTGCACTATGATCATTGTGTATCATCATCAGATCGATGTCTAGTCTAAAAAGAAGATACAAACATTGGAAGACATGTTGTGGCGTTTTGTAATGGGTTTTTTTGGCCCATGATATAAGTTTTTACCATTTGTATAGTTATCATACAATAATTTTTATTAGGACTCGATATATATAGATCAGTTATTAGCACTGTATGGAGGTCATTATCGTTCTCCACTATGTTTGGTGGAAGCTGATGAGACATCACTAGTTGAACAATGCTTTGTCCAAGAAAAAAATGAAAAAGATCTATTTTATTATAAAGTTGATCGAGATGGATTAGTGTCATCCGAAATCATATGCATGTCACCTTCTACGACCATTTTCATTCATCATGTGTGATATTTTGTTCTTGAGGATATCACCATGTATTGTACATCATCATCTTGGGGAGTAGGGAAGGATATATCCATGATTAATTGGCCCATTTGAGATTCGATAACAGGTTGGGGATGTGAAATATCGGTGGGCATTACCGCCATTTTTCAGTTCGGTGCATAACATTTTCCATGAATACCAGTGGAAAAAGAATTAGCATGACCTTGAACAAGCAATCATTTGGGACCACATTGACCCAGAGTAGGATTTTTCATTGATACATATCCTAGTATGGATTTTGGATAGGAATGAAATTTATTTCAATGAAAAAATCATGGGTCGGCTGTGAGTTATATGGTAGAATGTTTGGATTCAGGAAGGGACTCTAAAATGTGAGAGGAAAATGAATGAAAAATGTAAAGAACACTTTTTGGGTTGCATGGGTTCCAAGGATGTAATGTCCAATTGTGGGGAGAATTCAATACCAATTGTTTCTAGGTTGGGACATCATGTTATCTTGATCGGGTATGTTTTACACCTCTTTTAAGGTCACTTTCCGTTAAAAATCCATTAAGTGGTTTTTATGGGCTTATTACAGACTGATGATTAGGTAAAATCCATTCACATTGAGCTATTTTTAGGTTATCGGTGTGGAGATCACATCTTGATTCACTACACATAATGTGCACGTGCTACCTATCGTTTAGGGGGGAAATATTATTTTTTCACCTCAGGCAACAAGTTTTTCATTATAGTTTTCTAGTGTGGCCTTCATGTCATGGATAGGGGTACACATTATCACACATCCTATGCCTAGAAAAATAGCACGCATTTGGTAGTTCCGTTCATGGTATTATTTATTGACCTCTTGGCTCTCAAAACTAGACTATCCCTTGCCTATTTTTATAGACTCTCTTTCTAGATCAATCTGATTGACATGCGATATTTTTTTCATCTATGTTATGTCTCTCAGAGTAATGGTTAAATAAGATCTACCTATCATCGCCTATTTGTTCTAATATCAATTCCAATTATTGGTAGGTATAGGTTTTAGTTTAACAAATAATATGAGATATTGGGTTGTTGTTGATAAGATAATGGATCTAAGGGAAATTCATTGATGAATAAACTTGATTATTGTGAGTGTTCTTCTTCCTATGCTAGGTCTCATCGAAAACTACTATGTAGATGAATTCTCTCTTGACTCCACATAGTAGAACTGATTTTCATGATTTAAATTTAATGTATTGTTTTTAATTTATTGTTACATGGTTTTTGAACAGATGATGGAATCCATATTATGTGATAGCTTCTGAAATCAAGAAAATATGATTAATGTGGATGGAACTTTTGTTCATACCTTTAAAAAGATATTTTCAAATGGGTATGTTATTTGAATATTGGAACATAAATTGGATTATATGTTTTTTTAAAGAATTTTTTATTTAAGTGAAATGTTTCATCGGAATGTATTGTTATTTGGTTATCAATAAAAAAATTTGTTTATTGATGTGGTTTTTTTGGTAAGGGAAATATTTTTCATACATGGTGTATGTGTGATTTCATGATTAATAGGTCTTGAATAAGGGACGAGTACCATTCAGGTACAATGTATGTGTGCCTAGATTGAGGGTGGGTGTCAGTTGGATATAATGTGGATGGACAAAAAACTGCTCAAGAGTATAGAACTATATAAAGAAGAATTCTTGTGTAGGTGTGTTGTAAACTATGGAATTGTTATAAAATAATAGTACAATAATTTTTTTATAATCATTTATTAGTTATTTTCATGAAAATAAAATTATGATAATTATTTTAATTTACTTTTTTTTCACATTGTTAAAATTTGTCTACAAACTTCATTATATTTTGTAATTAACTATTTTGGTAAATTTTTCTTTATAAACTATTTTATATAATGTGATCAACATTAAATACTAGTTCCATACGTGGGGATTCCATTGTGAAATCATTTTAATTTTATACTCACCCCTGACATAGAACATTGTTTATTTTTTATAAGCTATTTCGATGATTTTTCGAAAGTTAGAGAATCACATATCTTTAGCACCATGTCGTGATAATTTGTAAGTCATGGTGATGTTGGATCATGGATCTTGTGGAGCCTGGAGTCTTGTTGTTGTCATGTATTTTATTCACTGTCCATCTGTTGTTTACATTGATGTAGGTTTTTCTTTCATTTTATCATTCCCTCGTTTGGTGTTTTAAAGAGAATGATTTGAAATGTATTAGTTTATTTCATGAATAATATTGTGAACAATCTGGGATTATTTTTGGGGTTATTTTTATTAGACATTAAATTATAAATCATATCCCACATTTTTTGAAAACCATCGACATTTATTGCCTGCCTCTACCATCATGGGGTTGTCTCTAAAAGTCATGTCATGACTTGTTGGAATATATAGCCAATTTGATTTAGTGGTTCATTACTTTTCTAATCCATTTGTATTTTGAAAATCCCTTATTCCTTTTCATTTATAGAATTGAGTGTCAGTTTGGATTGCGGCTAGATTTGGTGTATGACTTTTTCATAAGACTACACCAAATAGAACCCAAATGATATAGAATTCCAATGGATTTTTGGAATTTGGTTCATTGAGTAAAAACTGAGAATAGGTAATAAAACATCATTATTGAAAACATATATTGCATTCTCAAAATGATCATTTGAACATGAAACATCAATCTATATCGTAGGGACATACATATAAATATAGTGAGCAATAAATTTGAGAATGGAGTAAATATGGAATATCATAAATAAACAATACATTGAAAAATAATGTCAAATCAATGAGGCATAAAAATAACAGGTATCAGAAACACGATTAAGGTTACATGATATAGAATGATAATCATGACATTATAAATGTTGCAATAGCTTGAAACAGTCAATCATAAACATAGGTCATGGATAAACTTGCCAATACATCATAGTGAATAATGTTTCAGAAAGGAATCATGTTCACTCCCTATCCAAACATGGCGTACCGTGATACTAAATGTTTATTAATGTGTTGGAGGGATATCTGGGTGAAACCGTCGTATTCATTTCACACTCATTCTAAAGTGTTCCACATCTATCATAAAACATGGATTCATTCATCATAATAATTTTTTACAAGATTAAGTACTGTTGAATAAATATGTGTCAGTGACTAATAAATAGGTATACGATTATATAAATTTAAACCTGTAATATAAAATATGTATTCTATTTATTACAAAATTATTTATTAATGGAACATCAGAGTGAAATAATTACTGCATAACAGTGTCACATAACGATTTGTTAAAATGGTTTTGATTGAAATATTTGGTTCAATAATCACATTAAAATGAATGTGGTAGTAATATAGACATGTAACATCATATCACATGTTTTGAAATATCTAAATATAATCCATTAGTTAATGAAGAATCATTTGTAGATAAAATAATCCAAATAAAATTTCAACATCGTAATGGGTGTACATAAAGGATCCTAGAAATATTAATGAGAAAGAAATGAGATATCATCATTTACCTATTTAATTGAATTTAAGGGGATCATTGAAGAATATATTCCCACATTTGAAATTTAATTTCTTTTCATAACATAAAATATTTTCTTCAATTGAAATGATAAAAGATAAATCTCTAATGGAATTTTGACATGGTAATAGGTGTACATAAAGGATCCAAGGATTCATAATTAGATAGAACAATGTATCTAATCATATATAAATCAAAATTATTATATCTGGGATATAGGATAACATATCCCAACAAGATAAAATATAATTTAAAAACCATGACATAAAATAAGTGCATGAATAAAAATTAGAGTGGATGATCCGTTATAAAATTATAGCATAGTAAAGACTCCGTTAAGTGTAAAATGAGAGATGATAAATGATATCAAATTCATAATAATGAAATAGTACATAATGTTACATATTATAAATTAATTAATACATATCAAATTGAAATTATGATGTCTAATTTTAAAGAATTTGCTTGAATTGATAGGTGGAGAAGAAGCTGAGGATCCCTTACATGAGTGTGTTACTCTAAATAATTTGGAGGAGATTATTGAGGGCATAGGGACACAATTGTAGGACTCAATAGTATTTAGGTAAGATTTTTGTCTTGTTCTATGGAATTTTAGTTAAAATAAATGGGAATTTTGTGGGTTTATAAAGGGAAAGAGTGGGATTTCAATATTAGTGTGTTTATATGCACTACATAAAAAATAACCCAAACAACAAACCATAACATGGTATTTCTGATAGATTCTAAAAAATACAGGTGGATTGATTTATTTTCTCTATTAATGGATCGAACATAATAATACAATTCATTTTCTTATGTGGATGTTTGTTATACTCTTAATCTACAGATTTTAAAAATGTTAAATATATTACATGTGTTGTAGGATTTATAATGAATTAACTAAATAAATAAAATAAACCTAAAATAAAATTATTTAAATGTTAAATCATATACATGGTTTTATATCCCATTTATATTTATTATTAAATCACTTTTGGAACATTATGATTTCATAATAAAAAATATAAATTTATAATGTAATTAATTTTTCACTATAAATTAAAATTTCTCATAAAAAAATTTATGAAATAATCATTTTATAATTACTAAATTATAATTGAGAAAATATTATTCATTCAATATAAATAATTTTATAAATTTTTTAGTATACAAATTTAGAATAAAATAATCATTTTTTTCAAAAAGGCAGATTTGTTTAAAATAGTTGTTTTCAAACCCCAATAAAACATACATTTGACTTCATACAAATTTAACAATCATTTATATTCTTAAAAATTAATGTAATAATTAAATTTAATTTAATAAATATTTATTTCAATTAACAATTAATTCATGAAAATAAATTCCCTACTTGATTTTGGATGTGACTCATAAATACCGTTTATACATTGTTGTGTCAAAATAGAATTCATTTATAAAGTTAAAAATTATGGGGAAAATATGTTGATTTTACTATAAAAATAACATACATACTCATAATGATAGTGTATCGATAAATATACATTTCATACACCATCAAAAGATGAATGTGTATGGTGTATGGTGGTTTCACTTTCTTTAGTGATTCAAAAAATTGGCTTGTGTCGTGTTCTCCATGAGCTTGAGATTATCCCATAAATAGTATCAATCCTTAAAACATTGTTGGATATATTATTGGGATTAGTCATGGAAAATTACCAATTTCTATATTTCCCGTGGATGCACTATAAATGGGATTAATAGGATAACATCCATGTTGTTGAGGTCATCACATCCTTAGTCTGTGTAAATTGGATTTATTAAAACCCTATATTAATATTAATCATTAATCATTGTTGAACAAGTATATTATAAAATGTAATGATACATAAAGGTCAATTATACCCCATTATCATAACATAACATATAAAAGTTCTTTTTTTCTAAAACCATATTATATCATAAGAGATATAAATAAATTAAAAGGGGGTTATATTTCTAATCGTATAGGTTGTTATAATCATTCCCCTTTTTATATATATCCCTTGTAATTTTAATTCCCAAATTGAAGTAGATATGGTTAACAATACATAATCACTTCCTCTATTTCCCATGTTTCTAATTCAAACATGTTTTCTCTCCACAACCCTTTGTCAAGGTCTATTGTCTTAATGTATAATACTTTTTCTCTTAAATTTTATATTTTAATTGGTTTCACATCTTATTAAAGGTAATTATTCAATTTTAAAACGTATGGATTGAGTACATGTGATTGGCATGGTATGTAATTCATCAGGAGGGTTACATGGATTAATCATGTAATTGATATTAGTTCGGTTGAAAAATAGTAGATAAGACACCATTCTGATGCGAAAAATAGTATCAAAAGTCCCGATGTACTTTGAAATAATATTCTCTCTTCACCCAAAATAACATCACTTTCTACCAATAAAATATTAAAAGTCTGATATTAGTGACAAGGTTTGTTCAATGATTGTTAGCATAGAACTTTTGTCGGCTATGAAAATCTTTGATGTTATGTTGATGGATCTTAACCTTTTACACAATTTCTTACAACTTTTCAAGACCTAGATATTTTCATTCCCTAATATCATTCAAACATTTAGGTTTTCTTCTCATCATCCCATAAAAATTATAATTTTTATCCATTTGTATATGCAATTGGACGTAGTTGTTGTAAGATAACTATACTAGAGGTGGATGTTGGTCCAATCATCCATTAATGTTAAATTACAAATCTCTAGAAATTCCCAAAAATGAGTGGATAGTTCACTAAAATTGTACCTCATTTTTAGGGAAATAATACTTACATAATATAAAATCAATGTATATATATTTTGCAGAATATCCAAAACATAGAGGGGAATAGTGGATATCGATCGAACACAATCTTTATTGGTTCTTTATGCACCCTCACTACTAACCTGATATATAGACATGAAGGTTTATAGAGAGATAATTCCACTAAAAGTTCTATAATGCGATTACTATTTTAATAATGATCTATAATAACCCATATAGCATCATCCCACAGTATGTGTTTAGACGATTGATGACAATGTCTGGGGTGGTGTTCATATATTTCTATGATTGAATGGGTAATGGATGCATCATCCCAAGGACTTCCACTTTCTTCCATAACTGACAATCATACCAAAAAAATATGTATATTCAATGATAACTTTATTCGTATTTTCCCATCAATTGTGATTATAGAGATGTTGATACATTTTTTGAATCAAATGTGATAGATGAATGTAAAATTGTGTGAATTATCCAACAATTCATTCTTCATATTATGATGTTATGGAACATATAGACATGACAAAAATCCCAAAATTTCTCTTTCAATATCATTTAACTCCATGGATTTATGTTTCCATATAGTATCCATTGTCTTTATAATTCCAACATCATTTCTTATTGAATATTTTATATATTCCAAAAGATATGGATAGGATGTAATATTTGGCAGGAATAATGATGTTCCATTCATTATTATTTTCATGTACATCATGTTAAATTATATTAATATTTTATCCTTAGAAATTATTATAAATTTTAAAATTAATGGATACTTTCTAATTAGAACATCCAATAATTTATTGTCATTACCAGGATGGTTGTGAATTGGTCATTAATAGTCATTGATCACCTCTATCCATCTTCATTTGAACATATTCATGTCATTTAATGTGAGTATATATATACAAGTGTTTTGTGATATATATATATATATATATCACAATTTTACCCAAAAATATAATATTTCCATGGGTTAAAATATAATATTTTTATATCAAAATCCTGACCATGAATTGTATAATTTTATTTGGAAAATTTAATATTAATTGAAGATATTATGACTATGTTATTCTACATTAACACAAAGTATATTCCCTTCATCGATGCATCGCTTAATATTATGAAATGTTCTCAATATATGTGTAGTGTGATTACCTCATGAATGATTATCCTCCTTTTAAACTCATTGAATCATTCATCACATTCATCCTTTCATGTATACATTACTCCCTTTCAAGTTATCTTTTTAAGAGGATTTAACGACTGTGAGATATTTCTCACAAATTCTAGATAATAGAGAGCTAACACAAGAAAACTTTGAACATAATTCATGGAGTTTGGCATCATAAATGCTTCAATTCCATTTTTCCATGAATAATACATAGACTTCCCAGTGATTATAATGAAATGACCGTATAATGACACTTCCTTCAACTTGAACTCACAGTAGTAGTAATTCTCATAAAGCTTCTCCTGTTGGAAGATCATTATCATAATTCTCAGATTATGATCATGATCCTAATTAGTTTTATAGGATATTAGAATATCATCTATAAATACAGCCAAAAAATCTGGACATTCTCTAGAGAAATAATTAATAATGTCCATGGGGATTTTTGGATCCTTACCGAGTCTGAATGTAATAATTATGAACTCATAGTGATGTACATTGTATAAAAATCAGTCTGGGTGATATCAACCTTCTTCAGACATTATTTATATTGTCCCAATTTAATATCCACCATGGAGATGTATTCTTCTCCACATAGTAGATAAAAAAAGTCAACATTATGTGGAATATGGTAACAGTCCTTTATGAGGATCTTTTTGAGCTCATGAATATCAATATAAAGTCTCATTGTCCCATCATTAATCATGATCAAGAGGTATGGTTCACCACATGGTGAATCTAATCGGTATATGAACCCTTTATGCAGATTCTATTATAATTGTTTCATAATCATATAATGTACAAAAATAGCCATTTTATATGGAACATAATAATTTCAATACCCCATGTGTATGCTTGATTTAAAATTCTATCTCGCTTCATGGAGAAATACTACAGAATTCCAGGGGAATCAAGTCTATTTATTGCCTCACAATAAGAATATCTCCGAGGATGTTTTTTTCAATAGAATAAATCATTATAGATATATACTCATACATATAAAGCAATAATATCCATGATTATGATGATGGTTCTAATAAAGATTCATTTTACTCCATGTAATTTTATAGAATCAGGGGTAGATTTACATTATGGAGATTTAATTTTCATTACAATTTATGATTGGTCTATTGGGTAATCAAATTAGTCACCTATAATTACATAAAATATCTCCAAATATAGTATGACATTGTTTTAATGGATGTTCATCACACACAAAAATTTAAGGGGGGATGAAATAATTAAATTGAAATAAATTTCCCAGTTTATGATATCATCGACAAATAAAATTCTCTAATTTCTAGTGGAGGATGATTATTTATAATTAAAATTCATGATATGAAATAATTCATAGAACAACCAATGATAACAATACATTTCAGTTTTTAATCCTCATTTAAATCATCAGGTATAGTCCTATAGATGAGTATAGTTAAATTATTCAACAGATATTTTTTTGTACAATGAAATTAAAAGGATGACATATAAATTACATTCCTTTACTGAACATAAGAATCAATAGGAATAAATTTATGTTATCCATGGTCTATTTCCAAACATATATTCTTATTGAATTTTTTTCACTAAAAAACTAATCGTAATTATCTTATGAATTCAACAAAGCATATCCCCTAGGACTATCAATTCAGTTGTGATGTAAGGCTCATTATTGTGTATGTGGTTACACAGAGTAAGGCCTGAGACACCTAATCAGAGTTGTAACTCCCAGGTACATATTTTCTAGATCAATGTCCACTTGTAGAATCTAGACCGTGATTTTATTTCAAGATATACTGATTCCACAATTAGAACCGATGTTTTGGTATATATTTATATAATAAGTCTTATCCCAATATAAATTCGCTATAGTTTTCTAATCCTATTATCAAATGAAATTAAATCATTCCTTCAATACACACTATATAAAAATAAATCTTTTATTTCAAAGTAATAATTTATTTATTTCAGATGACCACACATAATTCAACCTAGGTGATTGTGATATATTGTATCATTTGAAATTAGTTAAATTACATAACACAATTAAACATGGATTAAAAAATACTTATTAACACGATATTTATCATGATCAATGTAATCATTCAAACTTAAAACCGCTTGGTGTAACATATCTACAAACATAAGAAATGCCTGATATATAAATCTCAATAAGGGAATATAAATTCTATAACATGAAGATTATAATAATTGTTAAGAAAAAGGATTATCAATGAAGCATAAAAATAATTGTAATCATAAATATGAACAATGATTAATGATATATTGTGACAATCATAACATATGAAATGTTGATAAAACTTTAAACACTACTTCATAAACATATGTCAAAGCTAAACATTCTGTCACATCTTGGTGTATAATGTCCCGTAATGATATCTGGGTCACTGACTATCTCAACTTGACTTATCATGATATTAAACATTACCCATTACATTTGAGATCTATCTCGGAGTACCCACCATATTCATTTCAAACACATAATTAAGTGTGAAACATTTATCATAAAACATGAATTTATTAATAATCATTATATATTACAAGATGAAGGTGTGTGGAAGAAATATGTTTATTTCCACAATAAAATAGAGTATGTTATTAAATGTGAACACCCATTATATGAAATTTTTATGGTAGTCACTACACAATTTTTTTGCATGAAAGGTCACAATTATATTTTAGCTTCATAGTAAAAACGCATAAATATTTGTAAAAATGGGATGATTAATGAGAAAGGGGACTATCATCACATATAAATAAAATGTAAAATAATATAGAAATTGAAAATTTATTCCAAAAAATAATATTTGGAAATATAATCCATAAGGTAATTACGAAACATGATTAGATAATCTAATTCTAACTATATTTCAGTATGGTAATGGATGTTGGAAAAGGATAATTTGGGCCTTATGGAAAGGGAAGGGGGATCTTGTAATTTATAAATTAGATTTATAGTAATGGTAATATGTAATAACATATTTCAATAAAGGAAAATTGAATTAATGATACATTATATAAAATATTTTTCTTGAATGGAAATGTGATAAGATAAATACATTACAAAATTTCATCATTGAAACAGGTGTACATAACGAATCATAATAGTCTTAATTTGAGTGATAGGGGCATATCATCATGTAAGAATGAAAATTAAATTATTTGGAATATTGATGAATATATCCCGAAATGAAAATATATAAATTAGTAACCACAACGTAAAATAATTGCTTCAAATAAAAATAAAAGGGAAATATAACTTATAGAATTTTGTTATAGTTAATGCTTCGGTAAGGTTCGTAATAAAAGAGAATAATGATATATAACTTATATAATATCAATACAGAAGTATATAAGGATTATAAATAAATGAAAAATATAACAATTTTCAGTAATGATTAATAATTTCAAGTAATTGTTACGAAATTAAATGATGAGGGAAATGCCAGGATAACATAAGTGATTGCCTTTCTCCAAAGGTTTGGGAGGGGAGTCTTGAAAAAATTTGGGAAAATTGGGAGGAGTCTATATTTTGGGGGTATGATTTTAATCACGATATACGGATTTTTAGTGAAGATAAATGTCATATTTTGTTGGATTATATATGAAAAGATATGTATTTATTTATTAATTCATATTTATATTCTTATAAAAAAACCAAAACCACAAAGAGTCTTGTGGTTTTTAACAATGTTATCTGCATAATGGGTTTTATTTACAATATTTAATAATGTAAATAGATAAACATAAAAATATAATTCCCATTATTTTTATGTTATTCATAGTTATAATAAAGTTATTTTAAAACCATAAAATATATTACATGTTTTGATGGATTCAAAATGGATTTATAAAATAAACATAAAATTATTTTATTTTTATATTAAAACATATATTTGGTCATTTATCTTATTTATTGTATAATTACACAACTTCTGGTTCATTATGAGGTCATAATACCCAATTTATATATATGTGGTATATATTTTTTACCCAGAAATTTGATTTTGTTGGAATGTAATAAAAGAAAATCCATTTCATAATATTAAATTTTTTATTCATAAAATAATATTCATTTTATCCAAGAAAACATGATTCAGAAAATTTACATTTATAAAATAATATATACATGAATTGAAAATCATAGTTTTTTTTAAAATAATATTATTCAAATCCTTATAATAATTACTTTTTACTTTATAAAATTATATGGTCATTTATATTTATTAATTATTACATGATAATAAATAAAATTAATATATGAATTATTTCAAAATTTGATCAATTTATCAAAATAAGTTCTATAATTTTATTTTCATATAACCCATAAATATTAAATGAGATTTATAATATCAAAATAAAATTCATTTAAAAAATAATAATTATGGGATAAACATTATTTTTATCTAAAAAGAAATTTATTTAGACAATAATAATGTTATAGTCTTAATACATATCCATATAATACACCGGGAAACACCATATTAGTAATGATCATGATGGTTGGACATTTATAGGCTGTTTTGGTGAGAAAGATTTGTGTTCTCATCTCAATTAGCTTGAAAATATCTCCTAAATAGTCTCTCTAATGCTTCTGTTGTTGGATATTACATTTCACATGATCAATAGAATATAAAAAAAGTATATCTCCATCAAAATCTTTAGTAAATGGGTTTCGTAGGGCACGATTAGACTAGTTGATGTCATCACATCCATTATCTATGTATATTTTATTTTTTAAACACCTATATTTTTACTAATCAAATGATAAATATTCAATTAATACATTATCAATGTTTATGACATATAACGGTCAATTAAATATAATGGGAATAATAAAAAAAGAATTGATTTTGTTCTCTGTAACCACATTATATAATAATATATTTATTTAAATCTAAATGAGAATTTTATTTATAAATGTTTGGGTATCCACATATATATGCCTTAAATCCATCATTATATCCAACAATGAGAGGTGTGTAATGAAAACATGAAACATTGGTTTTTGAGGTTGTAGTATTCCATTCATATGATTATTAATTTAATTCTCCAATTTAAGGTATATGATTTGAAAATAGGTTATTCCATTAACATAATAACTTCATATTATATTTATGATATTGGGGTTCTTATATTATAATTTATTATAAATAATTAAATAAATAATAATATGAACCAAAAATACATATCTATTTTAAAATAATTTCATCCCCATTGAGAGACAACATTTATATATCCTCTGAAATACCCTATGGCTTGTATTTTATATATAAAAAATGTATAAAATGTTTACAAGTATGTTTGGGACATATTTTTTTGGGGTTGGTATATCAAAATGAGGTGATAAGTACAAATAAGTGTGGGGAGATAGTTCCCTTTGATAATTGAGGAGGCATAGAATTTTTTCAAAACCCAATAATATTACAGAATTTGATGTCACTCTCATGATAATGAAAAAATAAATTTATAAATAACTTTTTTACGGATTTCATGGTTGGGAAATAGCTCCACATAAAAATCGAATGTTTTAAAATGTTATTTCTTAACATTTATGTTCACAAATATTTACTACGATCCTTTTCTCTATGGTAATCAGTTTTTATACCATTCTAACATATCCATAAATACTAAAATAATGACCCATATTATATTATTTAGACCCACTAGTTATATATATATAATCTTATTTATCCAATAAAATTCCATTCAAGGATGATTCTTTCCCCCAAGGGAACATAAAGTGAAAAATAATCATTTTAACCATAACCATAGTATCAAAATTATCACAATTTATTTTTTAATATTCTGAATATAACGGAATGTTTTTTACACAAATTTATAATACAATTTATTTTAAAATTTCAAAAATTCACATGGAAGATGTCATAATTTTTATGAATTTGAAATCAATAAATACAATTTTATTTATTATATAATTTCATTAATTCTAAATTTGATACTCTTAATTTTACATGATAGAAAAATATCAACAGCAGGAAGAAATTAAAATTTATTATTTTAGAAACCCAATGACATTATATATTTATCTCAAATAAAATTCAATTTTATATTTCATTCAATTTATATGAATTTAAATATTTTATTACTCTTTAATTTAATATTACATTTAGTTAAAAAATTATTGTAGTGGATATGTGAATAAACTTAATGTAACAATATAATAATTAAAAATTAAGAAAAATTAATCTCATAGAAATATTACCATTAATATTATTATTAAATTAAATATACATTTATAACATTCGTTCATTACTATTCAAAATCAAAATGAAAATGAAAATTTAAGATTGTGATATTTGTACTGTTTCATTATTTAAATTATAATATTTGAAAATTTCATTGAAATGCATCCCTAAAATATTTATTAATTTATTATATAGTGATAAGTGTTATAATATAACAATTCAGGTCAAATTAGAATTGTTTTTTTTATTTTTAATTCCTAAACTTTATTATCCCCTAAATAATCTAGTTTTAACCTTAAAAATGATAATTAATTATTACTATTTTTTAACTCGACTATGAAAAAATAGATTTCCTTATTCAATATTAGTAATTATTCTGATTAAAAATAGGAATTTTTTTGGAAATTATATTGATATAACTGGTTATATTTAATGTAAAATGAATCCCATTGATCCGTCGAAGAATGTAGTTTTAATTTATGTGATCAAGTGTTAATGAAATAATATTTATAAAAAAAATTATCAAAATATTAATTATTTCCTTGAAATTATTCTAATTGTATTTGTAATAATGTGATAACTATTCTCTTTATTTTTTATATGTTTGAAAAATATTTGTTTTAAAAAATAACTCTTATTCATAACATCTAACTTAATAGCTAAATTCTAATGGTATTGTAAATTATGGTTCATCTAGACACTAGAATGCATATATCAGAATCCATCAGTGATATTTAATTTAAAGAAATATATTTCATCGGTAATTTAATCATAATTTTTTATTCCTCTGAATCTTCCCATCCAAATTTTATTTTTTTATAATTTTTTATACATTCTCATGACCATAAATATATTTCATCATCAAATTTTGAACATTGTATTAGAAAATAAAAGGTTTGATATATTGAAATAACATTGTTGAGATACCACATCATAAAAATGGTTAATATATAATACACTAGAATTTGGGAAAGGGAAATATGACGTTCATATAGAATAACACATTGCCACGTTTCTATATCTTAAAACATTTTTTTGATGTAAATATATAAAAAAGAAACATAATTATAATTATTATCAATTAATAAATTATAACAGAAAACATTTTTAAGGGAATTTTAACAACGAAAAATCCTTAAATATATTATGAGTTATGATTTCATTTGATTTAACATATATGAAGGTAATATGATAATAATTTTACATCATGATGCCATTTATATTTTTATTTGTTTCATTCACAATCTATATCATGAAAATAACTAAATATAATTAACTAAAAAGATGAATTTAATCCATTAAAAATTTCTACGACAATCATAAATTTTACTCTCAAATTTGATTATTCCAAAATAATTTTTCAGTCTAATAAACTAAAATTAAACTCTAATATATCATAATATTCCAACAAATTAGACAATCATAATTGACATAACATTAAGACTTTACTTAAAATATATGTTTTCAATGTCCACAATGTGTAAATGTTTTATTCAATAATCAACTTGTTCACTAAAACAAATAAAAAGACATGGGGTTATATAACTATTTCTGTCTCTCAAAATGAACATAACCATAACTAACATCTATAATTATAAACCTGTATATGATTATATAATCATTTATTTAGATGATTAATATTAGACACATAATCCCTATAAATAATAAATATATCTCATCTAACTATGTAATAGAATAGGTTTTTGTAATTTTCATTTTTATTTTACCTTCCTCTTTAATTAATATATTGGGAATTAACCAAATAAAAACTCTTGGAATTATAAAACCATGTTGTTAATAATGTAACCCATACTAACAACATGAATTATTTCCAAGATATACTATACCCACACTTTTGGGGTTATTTCCCCTATATGAATATATTTTAAAACCATATCCAAAAGTAGTGTCAATATTGTGATGAATTTCTAGGAAACTATTATAATCTCTAAATTTAAAAAATGAAAGTATTTTTTTCTATAATAAGAAGTATCCTCAATGGTCGTAATAGGGTTATATTCAATAATATATGTCTCTAAAAATCTAGTTACTACTTTTTGTACAGATCATTCATTAATACAAATTTTTAAAAACATAAATGAATTATCCAAGTGAAAGGTTGAATTTTTTTTTATTTTTGATAGATTGAACCAATCATATATGAACTGATTGAAAATTTTATTAATAATTATACACTATATTTAAACTTGATTCAAATATTACACTTAATGTTTTTTTATTGTATCATTATTACCTCTAGAATATTCTTATATGTCACTCATATTACTCATTCTAGATTATTACTAAATTATAAAACAAGTGAATAGACTCAAATACACATTAATGTATACATATAGTAGAAGGTACAATGAAAAAATAAAGCATTATGAATAAGTTATAATATATTGTTCAATGTAAATATAAAACCACACCGCACATTTAATTAATATCATCACTATAAGGATTTGATATGTTAAATTAAATACGGTAATGTGAAAAAATTTAAACAAAAACAATATAATCAATAAAATGAATATGAAGTATATAGATAAAATATTAATGAGAAATCCTAATTGATAATAACATGTACATTCTTAATGATGAAAATTACGAATATTTGACACCATGATCTTATGAATCATAAAATAATTAAATAAATACCTAGTTCAATAAAAATTAATTTATAGTTATGCGTACACAAGATAACTAACTTATATATTGATAAAATATTTTGAAATAGGTTGAAAAAATTGAATAAATATTATTAAATTAATTTTTATCATGAAAAATAGTAAAAAATTAAATTTTTTTATTATAATGATTACATGAGGTAATTTTGGTTAAAAAATTTGATAGGACTATTAAACTGACAAAAACATTTCGTAAATAACCATTAAATAGTATATCTAGACCATAAAATTATAAGGGACTAATTTGTGTTATTTTGATGCCACAATTATTAAAAATTGACCTTTATTTTATTATATTAAATTAAGTTTCAATCATGTCAGACACTTTTTAAAAAAGAGTGTTATAATATTAAAAATGCATGTAGATTGTTGATATATTAGACTATAATGTTTATTTTCAAAAAACAAATATTTAATATATTCATTTAAATTTATTAAATATTTTTATTGATTATATTATTATATTCGAATCCTACACAATGTTGATGTATTCATTACTTAATTAATGGTAAAATCACATAATATATATAACTAATATTAAAATAATCATAACATAGGATATATAATTTGATCAAATAATTTGAGGAATATAACTAACTGTATGAGATTTCATAATATTGTTGGATTAAATTTTTTATTTTCACATGATATTATTAAAATAAATATATTTAATATTACAAAAAATAACACTATGATTATTTTATAGAGAATAATGTTTTATTAAATTATATAAAATGACTAAAAATATTATATTTTGACTGACATTTTTGAATATTATTGAAACAATCGATGATTTTCCAATTATGGGTATTTTTTCTTATTATTGTTAATATGTTTTCCTTCGATATTATCATTTAATGTTTAAATGTATGAGTTAAATTTGTTAAATAATCCTTCAAAAAAAGATATAGTTTCAAATATAGTCAATATATGTGGAATTTTTTATATATTTTCTTTTATTTATATCTATAGTCATGTTATATGGTAAATGATCCACAATGGAAATATTTTTTTTTATATTTAATTTATATTAATTTAATGTATTTGGAAATTCCATGTGTTCCCCTCCTGTCTCCTATAAAATGGAACATATTCTCCTATTTAATTCACAATTGAAAACCAATAGTATCCCACCAATTCATTATATAATACCATCATATATTCAATAAATCATTATATAGTTCCCTTAATGTTATTAATACCCATATTATAGGTATTAATGTGTTATGAAATGTAGGATATCCAATGAGAGGAATAGTTTTTATCTACCTATTTTAGTTTGGATGATTTCACCAAATCACTATAACCATTTTCAATTGTGATAACATTAAAATTATAATATCATAAATATGAATACATATCATTATTTTAGTTTCGTAACATCTCTTTTTTTGAACTAGATGAAAAATCGAATGAAGTTAATTTTTTTGTTAGCTGGGTAGTTCTATTTTAAAACATAGAATTATAACCTTTCTAATTCTTATAGTTGATAAATATAGTAAAAGGTAAAACCCTTCTTTACCAATTTGAAATATTTTAATAAATATTTTCATTGTGATATGATGATTCAGTGTGGGGTTCTAATGTCCGTAGACCATCTAAGTGGATATAAGAAAAATATTGATTTTTTTTTTATATGTGTGTGTTCATTTTTAGAAAAATTAATTAACCATCATACGGTGTGTCGTATGATAAATTTGATACCACTGTTAGGTCTATAACACTTGGTTTACCCTAGTCAGTGTATATCTTTTATGCATGTTGGGTGTTTAGAAATATCACATTTTATAATACCCTATTAATTTTTTAATAATTTATTTTTCAATTTATCATGTAATAATTAATTAATTTTCCCCAAATGGTGTGCCATATGAGAAATCAAAGACCACCAATTACTATAGGACATGAATATTTTACATAGGCATGGTATAACTTTTGTGAGCCTCATATGTTTTTTCATATCACACCAAATGAAAATTTTTTGGGTTATATATTCTTTAATTGGGTAGTTAGAAATAATTTAAATACTATTACTATTAATATTATTATTTGCATTGATGTCAAAGAAATTACTTCAATAATTAATAAAAAAATGATGAAATAATATGTAGAAAATGTAACTTTTATGATATTATTATTTCTCCATATTAAATGAAAATGTGAAATCCAAATTAATTTATAAGGTTTCATCAGTTTTAAATGATTGATGTCGTTAAAATACTAATGGTTTCATTTTTGGGTTATATTAAAAAATAATAGTTTTAATTTTTTTTATTATTAGTCTAGGACAAAAATGTTGATTTATATTAATATGTTGTATATATATATGGGGACGCATCCAAGTGCTATCAAAGGTGGTCTTTTCTCATAATACATACTATTTTGGGATGGTATACACGAGACTAGGAAGGTGTCGGTTATTGGATAATAGTCATTATTGGGACTGATCACCCCATTTATAGAAAATGTAAATGGGGCTACGTCTGGGAATTTATATTCACGCTTATCACTATTAGAGTTGATATTATTTCACCTCAAGTGATTGGTGTAATTTAAACTTCATAGGATATATGGAATTTATGGGAATTTACCCTTGATTGTTTTGGAAAGGATGAATCTTCGAATTCACTATATTATATAAATATAAATTAACAAGTCATGACTACTACCATGCCTTTTTGTTGCATTTTACCTTTCCTTTTTATATGATTGAGTACATTGAATTCCATTCCATGTCTAGTATTTATTTTGAATGACTATTTAGAAACATTGTATCATTGATATATTTAGAATTCTAGTCTATTTATATGAAACATGTTTATTATAATTTTTTCCTTTTATCATGCTTCTATTATTATTATCATCTCTATGTGATTAAAATTTCATGCTTTCATGATTTCAACATGTTTCACTCTGGTATATGCATGTAGTAACCTGATTTCTATTTTGATATCGATTTAGTTTATTTTTCTAAAATTTATTTTTTGATTTTAAATTTGATTCAAATTCTATAGAAAATGTGTGTGGGAGTTTGTGGAATGGGTGACAACCACTGAAATTAATGAATTGTTGAACATATGAATGTTGTAATATGTCATGTTTTAAAATGTAAAGGACATTAAAAAAAGAAAAAATAGTTGTTTCCTCAAATTAAGAACTCTGGGTAATTTAAGATAAATATTCATTGAGTTGCAATGGAATAGAAGCATGAGTTCTTTCCATAGGTTCTCATTCATGTAGAAATGACTTAGATGATTGGATTTTTAGACTAGTGACTTCTTTTAATCCTGAACTAGTGTTAACTTCAACACTTTTTTTTCATATGGGCATAGATTTTGGTAGGTAGCAATCATAAACAACAAATCCATTATATTTTTATGATTTTTATACCTATTTTATTACATTTTCATGAAATTTTACCTAATAGGAAATTTACTTTTGAATGACCCTTTGGTCGGATAGGTAGTTATGGTATCTGTGACTTTTTTTTTTGTCATGAAAATATGGTAATGCTTATTTTAACCAGGTTAGACATTCCTTATGCATTTTTATATACTTTTTAAGACTATCAAACTTATATTCTGTATATTGATAGATGAATCATTATGTAGTAATCCGATCTAAAATTCAAACTTTTTGTGTATCACCACAGGGTAGTATGTTTTCACGTAAACAGTTCCCATCGAGTTCATAATGATATTACGAACTGGTCGAGTTCTATGTAATTTTCAATCCTATTTCTATTAAATATATTTCTATATTCAACATTGTAGAGTGAATTCTATTTTAATGATGTCATATCCATCCAAATTCTTAGGATGACTTTTTCAGACTTAGGTGTTTTACACAGTTGGTAGTTTGGATTGGTTTTGATGAAATTTTTTAAATGATTGAGCTTATGAATGTACTGACCTAGAATTATATTGATCAGTTTATCTATTTTTCTTTTGTATCAATAACAAATTCCTCAGGGTTTCAAAGTCATATTGGTTACTAAATGAATATTCTTTTTATTAGAATGAACATAACCAAAGTGGAATGTTTGAGGATGTTCGACCTTAAATAAATGTTGTGAAGATTGTGAATAATAAATCATGTCGATGAATTCATGAAAATATTATGTTTGTGTGGTTGGAATTTTATGCAACCATTGAGAAATGGTGTAGGTCATGGGTAGGTATTTATTGTTGAGTATGGATGGTCACATGATTCTTCGGGTTCTAAATGATTAGTGAGTAGTTAATGATGGGGCATCGACAAGTGAATCCAAGTTTCTCCTAAGGTATCAACCAATTCTAGTTAGACTGATATTTTTCGTAATCATGGGATACCATTTGTGTACTCATCTATAATAGAAAATCATGTCATGTATATTACGTCTATTCTAGATGTAATAAGAGTGTGTTGGAATAATTCAATGCTATAACATTAAAAGGTATTGGGAAAATTTAGTGGTCTCCCATTGTTGAATAATCATCTGTCAGCAGATAACCATATATTCTTGTGAAGGAATTCCTTGTACGAACTCTTGTCAAAAGAATATTCATCTAACTTTACCTCTAGGATGATGTATGTATTTTCTTGGCCAATTCTTAGTTATGAGTATCATTTCTTTGTATTAATGTCTCCCTCGTAAACATGGAATATGGAGAACCTTTCATTAGTTTTTTCACTCATGTTGTGCCTATATGAGGTTACCCCAAACTAGTTGTCTCGAACATTGATGGATAAATAATAAAAACTCAACAGAAGTTATGTATGAACATTTCTGGACCTATTGATGGTAAATGTGAGATTCCATGGAATAATATACTGTAGTTTAGTTTATAATATGATGGCTATTAATGGAAAGAATCTTCTTCAATAGTTGACCAGAGTGGCTCGACATGTTGTCTCTTTATTTCATCGGACCAATTAGTGAAGGATCATGTCCAAAATGTCACTAAAAGAGAATATGGTGGTATGTGTCGACCTAAATGTTTCTTGAAAAGGTTGATCGACAAGGGCTTTGAGGTCGATAGAGAATTCACCGCTTTATCATTTTGTTGAAATCACTCATGAAGAATCGCCACAATTTATAAGGGAATGTATCATAGTCTATGATGGTTGCAGGTGTCATGGAATAGAATTTTACCCTTTCAATTGTTAATGACTATGGTGGGAAATTACATTGGCAAGATTTTTAACAAGACAATCATGTGGTCGTGTCTCTAACAAAAGTGGTTTGGATAAGTATTGTCTTAATGTTTTAGTTGGGAAACAAGTGTTAGATCAGATATTAATTTCATAGGGACCGCTTTCCATACTAATGTTTGAATGTGTGGTTGGATTTTTGTGATGCTACAATACCTTGTGTATAAGAATAAATGTCCATTTAGATTTTTTGAAAGTTGTGTTATTTTCGAAAGCTTCTCTGGGATTAGAAGTTCTAGGGTGGGAAGGTTGTAATTTCCCATGTTTTGAATAGGATAAAAAGGTATAGGAATATAAATTTTCCTTTAGCAGGGTAGGTCCGTTTTAAAAATATGGGTCAAAATGTTTTTCGTTTCGAAAGTAGATAAATCACATGATGTGTAAAAACCAATTTTCAACTTCTCAATATTCTATGAAATATAAAGAGTGTGAGATTTTGAGTATGTACGGGGTAATGAGGTACGTAGACCCTTGATTTTGATAGAATAAAAATACTAAATTTATTTTATTCATATGTGTCTATATTTTTTTAAAAAAATTAAATAAATCTCAAACAGTTCATTCAATGTGATATATAAGACCATCGTAAGATATTGAACACTATGTTTACACTAAGAAGAGAAAAACATTGACGTGTGTCTGGTGTTTGGAAGCCATTCATGTGATAATAAACTATTTATTTTTAATTTATCAATTATTCCATTTTAATATAATAAATAACTATTTTCTCACAAAAGATGCATCGAATGAGAAATAGAAGACCACTGATAGGTTCAGGATGTGGCATTTATACTTGGAATGGTATAACTGTAACGAGCATCATATGTTTTTAGAACACACCAAATTGTAATTTAATTAAGTTATCAATATTTTTTTGGGCTAGTAATAATAATAATTTTTACAAACCTTATATTTATCACACACAAAAAGATGATTTATTACCTAAGCATAAACATATTAAATCATAGAAGATTGATTGTTCGAGATTCCTAGGGGATTAAGAACATTATATATCTACTAATGTCATAAAATACATCATCTTTATTGAAAATGTTATTTACATGACCACAACATTCGATTGTACCTCACATTGCATGGGATAACCTATGAATATATATAAAAAATGGGTGAGCTAAAAAGCCTAGCAAGGGAGTTGAGAAGGTATAAAATGGGAAATAAAATAAATTTTAGTAAATAAAAACATCAGTGGAGAACAATAGAAACATGTACATAAAGGAATTATATATCATGATTATTATAACATGGAATTGTGGAATAATTTAAATAATTGCTTCAGTACCATAAAGGAATCAGTTAAAACCTTATCCTAGTATTTAGATAAATTTCTTAAAATAGAATCATTAAAACTCTTTCCCAACGGGATGTATCCTGATAGTAAACATTACCCAATGAATTAGAATTCTATCAGGTCACATCCGTCATAATCATTTCAATCTCATGCATAAGTGTGCCATATAGGTCATATAACATGGATTCATTAAAAATCATAATTTAATCCATGATAAAGGAATTTGGAAAACATATATTAATGTCTATAATTAATAAATATATATTAATATTGGTGGATAACAATGATAGAGAAATGGGCATAGTATTCATTACACAATGATTTTTTCATCGAATATTGGGGTATAAATGTTACAGCATAACGACATTGCATGGGGATTAATAAAATGTAGTGATAAATGTATAAGGGGTATCACATAATTTAGACATGAAATGAGAAGTTAGGGAATCAAATAACATTATATCACAACATATGGAATTTAAATTTAGATGCATAATAAAATACAAATGTTTGAATGGAGATGAGTAGAGGGAAATCCCTTATAGAATTTCGGCATTGCAACGGGTTTACATGGGGAGGATTAATGAGAGTGAAAGGAGTATCTCATCCTTCAAAAATAATAAGAGAAGTATGTTGGATGTGTGAAAATATAGCACATATTTTTTAACTGATTTATAAAATCATATATTAATATAACAAATCATGGAAAAAATGAGAAATGAAATATAACCTTACATGAGTGTGTTACTTCAATAGCTTGAAGAGGGGCATTAAGAGTGCTAAGGGAAACTTGGGTGGAATCTATAGTGGTGAAGACAATGTAGAGATGTGCTCCAAGTATATTTAATAAAGATAAGTGGAAGCTTCGGTGGGGTTATATGGGAAATGAGATGGGATTTATTTAATATTTTAAAAACATCTGTTTCAGAGACTATATAATTTAATATTCAAAACCAAAAACCATAAAATCATTATTGAACATGCTTTATTTCGAAGAGGAGTGGATATAATTATTTTATTTGTGTAATGGCCGAATATATTAAACTATTATCCTTGCTAATGTAAAGGTGAGTCAAATTATTATAGAAATGAATGGAAAATCATAAAATATTATTTATATTTTAAGGATTCAATAATTCTTTATAAGTTAATTATAAAAATCCAAAATCACATTATTTTAATGAGAAAACATATATTATAGTCGATAATATCAATTATATTAGTTATTACATCATTTTGGGGTCATTATGATGTAATAAAACAATTATTTTTTTAATACAGTAGTTAAATTTTACCCAAAAATTTTATTGTCTTTAAAAAATATAAGAAATTCAACTTTGGATAATTTCAACATCCTAACTCTAAAATTAATATTTGTTTAATAATAATAATTTTAAATGTATTTTAATTTTCACTTGTAAAATTAAAACCTATATTTATTAAAAAATCATTAGTTTTGAAAAAAAAAATCAAACCTTAATAAAATTCACATTTTACTTCATAAAAATTATATAACAGTTATATTTTAAAAAAAATTATTTATAATAATATTTTATTAAAAAATTTATTTTTTAAAAACTATTAATTAATTCCCTAATATATATTCATTTAAAAATAAATTTTTATCATATAATAAATAAAGCATTTATCAAATCGATTACCTAATAAATTTCAGATAAAGAACAGATATAATCATAATTTTTTAGATTTTTTATTTAATATTATTAATAAAATCGTTAGTTTAGTATACTAATGTATATATTTCTCAAAAGTTCTATTTTTACATAATGAAACAATTTATCCAACTCATCAGGTTTTTAGAATTTGTATTCACATAATGGAATTGAGGGATTGTTAATTTTATTTACAAAAATGGATTACACAATAAGTAATTAATCCCTTGTTACATAACCCATAATAACACCCACATATAACCTAATTGTATGGTGTATGATAGTGACATACTCTTTGTACAGCTTGAATAAAAAATCACAAATGGTAATCTCTATTAACATGAACTTTTATTTTATGTGTTTTTGTTCAAGCATTAAATGTAGAATCTCATCTTGGTCATGGAATGTGAGAACCCCAATGGGGCTAACTCCTTTCTGAGATTTGACAAATGACCTTCGTATAGCCTGAGTCTACTAGATGAGGTCATCCTCTCCATTGTCTTGTCAAGTGTATTTTTTTAAACCATATATTTATATAAATCATTTGATCACTATTTAATTAATAAATTATCAACAGTATTGATACTTAAGATTCATTTAAACAAAATAATTATAATAATAATTAGTGCATCTATTTTCTAATCCATTAGAAATTAAAAGAAAGGGAATTTTTTCCATAAATGTTCGGTTCAATACAATATCCCACCTTATGAAAGTTTTCACTCAAAATTTCCTTTTCCCATTCAAAAACAAATGAGGTTAACTCTGCCAAAGCACATCCTTCAGATCCCTTGTTTCTTCTTCAAATTTTTGGTTTCGCTGAAACATCTTGATGATGGGCATCGTCTTATAATTTAAATTTTTTTTCAAGGTTGAAATATTTTCACATGCATATCATCATATGAGGGGCCATTCTCCAATGGTTCCACCTCATGATTGAGTACATGTGATGGGTCATGTATGTAATTTCTCAAGACTGATACATGGAAAACATCATGTACCAGAGACAGGTTCAGTGGGAGTTCTAGTTGATAGGCCATTACATTATTGTGGAAAATGATCTCAAAAGGGAAAATGTACATTGTACTTTTATTTCCATTCTTCCCAAATATCTTCACTATATTAAATAGAGATATTTAGAGGAAAATTATTACTAAAACATCAATGTCCTGGTATGGTCGATTATTTTGGGCATATTACTTTTTTTTCGAATCTGAGCATCATTAAAGTTATTTCGGATGGACATAACCTTCTCCATTATTTTGATGACTATTTCTGGAAAAAGATGTTTTATCCCCCCATCATCATCCCAAAAATCCATTGTTCATACCCTCTTCCCATAAAGGGATTAATAAGGGTCCATTTGGATGTTTGAGGGTACACTATTGTTGTAAGAGAACTCATCCTTATGAAGATGTTTATCCAAACCACCTTTGATGTCTATTGAGCATGATATCAAACTTTCCTCAAGTAATTGAATATTCTTCATATATTTTCCATCAGCATGACGATGAAAATCTGTACTTAATTTTAGCTTAGCATTCAGTGTTTGTTGGAGACTCTACAAGAACATAGTTGTTAATCATGGATCTCGATTGGATACAATCGATAATGGTACACCATGCATCCTTACAAAATTTTTGTTGATATATATATATTTTCAATTTTAACAAATGATAAATACTCTATAATATAAATGAAATGTGAATTCATTATAAGATAATCCTTAATAACCTAGATGGAATTATTTTCATTGATGTCCTTGGATGTCTTGTGACACACTCTATGGTGATGTTTTCCTATTTCCATATTGGTATGTGTAATGGTTTCATTATCCCATTAGTCTTATGCCTCAAATACTTCACTTTCTGATATTAAGTAAAATTTATTCATACTCAATTATCCCCTTCTTCAAGTTATCCCACCTATAAATCTCTTTTATATCATGATACATCTCTATGTATCTAGGGTGAATAGGGAAATTTTAACTATGTGAATCATCAAAATGTTATTTCAATAACACTGATAGTTTTCACATTCCTCTGAATTCCCACAACATCCATTTGGGCATTATTTAACCTTTACAAAAGATATTGTAGAGAAATTATTTGTGAATTTATTAGTGATGTTTTCTCCTTTTTGATTCCAATGTATATCTTTTTAAAAACTATGAAGATTGAATCATTTTCAATTCCCATTAATGAAAGAGTAGTTGGATCCTTTCTATATAAGGTATTTTCCCCATTATTAGCATTATGAGGATGGTATTAAATTTATCTATCATATTCATTTATAAACTATAACCATATTCCTTGCGCTTATTCAACTCGTTCTATGTGAATATATACATTACGTTTCTGGGATATGTAAATATTTCACACTTTTCTCCAAATAATAAATGTTTCCAAATTTTTATAGCCATGATCATTGCAGAAAACTCAAGATCATGTGTTGAATATATCTTCTCATGAAAAATAATTTTCCTTGATGTATTGGAAATTACAATGTAATTTCTCATCAACACACATAATATTTTATTCTATGAAGCATCATTGAATAAAAGAAAATGTTCTCCACTTGAGGGTAGTGTGATCATGGGAAAAGTGATATGCTTCAATTTAATCTCCATTATTGTCACATCACATTCATCATTCAATTAAAACTTGAATCCCTTCCAATTTATCATAGTAAGTGGTTTTGAAAAATAGTGGAAATATCTCACAAATCAGCGATAATATCCAGATATCCCATGGAAGCTACAGTTATCCATCATATATGTTTTCCTTGTTTATCCCTCATGTTCATTTTTCATGGAATGATCAACATATAACCCATTTATTGTTATGATATTTCCCAATAACTACAATTCATTACACTAATACTAATGTTAGATGTATTTTCATAGACTATCTTTTTGCAAGGTCTCTAGTACAATGCATAGATACTACTCATAATACTCCTTGGTTTTGGAGTATTTTAGAATATTGACTATAATTAATTCCAAAAAAAATTAAAGGTAATATCTAAATATTTTATTCATCAATTACATAACATTATTTACAGCATTAGGTATTCTAAAAATAATTACTCTGAATTACTTGTGCTCGTACCTAGTACAAAAAAGAAATCTTGGTGATATCCTCCTTCTCTATTACTATGTAATATATTAATCGTAGATCCACCTTGGAGAAAAATTGTGCTCTTGGAAACTGATAATAAAAGTAATCAATTCTTGTAAAATGATACTTGTTTTTTATCATTAATTTTTTGAGACTGTAATAATCAATGAAAAATTGCACTGACCAATCCTTCTTTTTGATGAAGAGGGTAGGTGCTCCACATGGTGATGAAAATGGTCATTAGAACCCTTTATCCATATTGTCATTTATTTCATTCATTATCTACTAAATCCACCAAAATTCATTTATATATGGAGACTTGTATATTAGAAATTCCTCATGTAGGAGATCAATCAAGAACTCAACATCTCTTCTAGGCGGAGGACATGGAAATTATCCAATAAACACATCAGATAATTCCCTCACAATAGGCATTCTTTGAGGATGTTTCCTTCCTTTAAATCAATCATCTAATCAAGAAATGTTTGATGATAGGGTAGTAACATCCACACATTAGATGATGGAGCTAATGAAGCTCCATCCTCCTCCATTCACTTGTACATAATTATGGTTTAATTCACCATATAAAGATTGATTTCCCTATTATGGAAATTTATGTTGGATTTTTATATGTAATGTCAATACATTACATGAATACTATAAAATTCAACCATAGGGAGTATGTCATGGTTCTCGAGGTAGTTCAATCCCAAAATTTTTATAGAGGAAGATTTATATTCCCTAGATTCAATAATTTACAATATTTCTATTCCTACTAACACATCTACTTACATAATTTGTGGTGGTGTTTTATTTATTATACTAAATTAAAATATATAAAAGATGTGAAGATTCTGAATAAAAATATATATTCTCTATTTATGAATGAATTACCAGTCTACATGTCTCCACTTCATTGTCAGGATTCTCATCGGGGGTACTGATTGAAAAATCTAACCCTTGATGTATTGGAGGTTGTGGGTTGCCTCTGAAAATTCATGGCATAATGAAATAGTTCACAATGTTCCCAGTTTCTTTTTAGTTTTTGGATGAAACAATATGTTAAGGGTCAAATGGTGCATTACTCTCTTCTATCACAGAAGTAGTTTTCTATTTCAGAAAATCATTGGCCATGTGCCCTTCTCTTCCACACATATATAATTTCCTAATCCCTTTTAAGGAATTTTTAGGGTCCTTTATTCCACACCAATGGAAAGAAGGGTGCTATAATTTCCTAGAACATATGGATTTATCCATCAAACCACCATATCTAATGTCTAAATTCTGATTCTTATCCTGATGAAACCCCTAATATTCCTTGATCTCCATTTCGACTTTTAGGGCGCATTAGACAATTTTTTCATAGCTATCAATGTCACGGATCTTTAGGGATTTTTGTACACTAGGTTTTTATCCCACCAATGAATTGGTAAACATTGATTCAGGGTTAATGAAAAAGATTTATGTGTATCATACTATCCTTGTTATGTTTAACACATATGCGCTGACATATTCATCATCTTTTTTACTTAAGATCAAGGAAGACCCATACCATCTTATGTTGGAGGGTGTGAGGAAAAAATTTATCAAAACCATTTCAAGAAAATTCATCCATTTTAGAACCTCAATCACATCTTCATGCATCGTATTTATTATCAATTCCAAAAAATAACCATATTATCCCATCATACGATAAGGATCCATAAGAACATTCTCTTGTTTGGAATAATGAATGACAGATATTATATTTTGAATGGATTAGATCCATTGTTCAGCGACTTAGGGATTAGATGATCTATTAAATGTTGTTGGCCTTTATCTCATAAATATCCAGATAATGAATTGTTCTATCTCAGGGGTGATGAATGTTCCTCATGACCCATTGTTATATTAACAACATCAGTTAACTAAGAGAGTATAGTGACAATTTTTTTGATTGCCACTCACATTGTTTTGGGAATCTTAATTGATCATTCATCACATTGATATTCGTAATAGTTGTTAGAACGAGTCTTCCTATTATGATCCATTGTATTTAATAAGAGAAAAATATGGGTTATTTATTTTTAACTATTAAATACATAAAGGGGATTCGGATGAAAAATGGATAACATATAAATTAAATTTATTTAATTAACTTATGAATTTTTTTGATTCAATCTAGGTTATCCATGATTAAATTCATAAATTATATTATTTTCGGAAAAATATTTCCTTTAATAATGGTTCACACTAATCACATCATTTTATAAAAACATATCATTTGGGAGTGTTGAACCAAGAGTGTAACAATGCATGTTCTCCTGCATGAGTTCCCGTTTTAGTATAACTCAAAGAAGTGTTTTCTTGTTTTAATCCTAGATACTTCTACGCTAGGGTGACCTCTATTTGTATTTATTAAGACATTGATGTAAGGTGTATGGTGGTTTGACATTCTTGAGTGATTCAAAAAAATGGATTGTGTCGTGTTCTCCATGAGATTGAAATCATCACATAAATAGTATCAATCACTAAAATGTTGTTGGATATATTGTTGGGATTAGTCTTGGGAAATTTCCAAATTCTCTATTTCCCATAGATACACTATAAATGGGATTAATAGGATAACATCCTTGTTGTTGAGGTCATCACATCATTAGTCTGTGTAAATCAGATTTATTAAAACCCTATATTTATATTAATCATTAATCATTTTTGAACAAGTATATTATCAAATTTAATGAAACATAAAGGTAAATTAAATCCCATTATCATAATATTACAATAGAAGTTTATTTTTTATATAACCATACTATATCATAAGAGAAGTAAATAAATTAAAATGGGGGTTATATTTCCAATAGTTTAGGTTGTTATAATCTTCCCGCTTTTTATATATATCCCTTATAATATTAATTTCCAAATTGAAGTAGATATGGTTAACAATACATCATCACTTCCTCTGGTTCCCATGTTTCTAATTCAAACTTCTTGTCTCTCCACAACCCTTTGTTAAGGTTTATTGTCTTAATGTATAATACATTTTCACTTAAATTTTATATTTTTTTTTGGTTGCAATAAATATTAAAGGAAATTATTCAATGTTCAAACCTATGGATTGAGTACATGTGATTGGAATGGTATGTAATTCATCAGGAGGGTTACATGGAAAAGTCAAGTAACTGATATAGGTTTAGTTGAAAAATAGAAGATAAGACACAATTTTGATGCGAACAAAGGTATCAAAAGGACCGATGTACTTTGAAATAATAATCTCTCTTCGCCTAGAATAACACCAATTTCTACCAATAAAATATTAAATGTTATACCATGTTTTTTATATCAGTGAAAAGGTTTGGTCGATGAATTTTAGCATAGCACTTTTGTCGACTGAAAAAAAGCCTTGACGTTATGTTGATTGTTCATAACCTTTTCCATAATTTTTTAACCCCTTTAAAGACCTAGATATTTTCATTCCCTAACATAATTCAAACATTTAGGTTTTCTTCTCATAATCCCATAAAAACATCATTTTTATCTATTTGTATATGCAATTGGAATTAGTTGTTGTAAGATAACTATACTAGAAGAGGATGTTGGTCACATCGTCATTTAATGTTAAATGAAAAAGATCTCAAAATATCCAAAAATGATCAGATAGTTCACTAAAATTGTACATCATTTTTAGGGAAATAATACTTACATAATTTAAAATCAATGTGTATAGAATTTTGGACAATTATCCAAAACATTTAGGTGAATATTGGTTCTTGATCGAACAGAATCATTAGTGGTGCTCTATGCACCCTCACAACAAACCTGATATATATCCATGAATGTTTATAGAGTGATAATTCCACTCAAATTTAGATAATGATATTACTATTTTGATAAAGATATATTGTAACTCATATAGCATCGTACCATAGTATGTGTTCAGAAGTTTGATGACAATGTATGTGGTGTTGTTCTTCTATATCCCTGATTGAATGGGCAATGGATACATCATCCCAAGGACTTCCACTTTCTTCTATAACTAGAAATCATACCAAAAAAATGTATATTCAATGATTCCTTTATTCTTATTGTCCCATTAATTGTTATTATAGAGATATTGATACATTTTTTGAATCAAATGTGATAGTTGAATGTTAAATTGTGTGCATCATCCAACAATTCATTCTTTAGATTAGAATGTGATGGAACATATAGACATGACCCAAATCTCAAAATTTGTCTTTCAATAACATTGAACTCCATGGATTTAACATTCCATATAGTTTCCATTGTCTTTATAATTCCCACATCATTTCTTATATAATATTTTATAAATTTAAGAATATATAGATAAATTATAAAATTAATGGATACTTTAAAATTAGATCATCCAACAATTTATTGTCATTAGCATGATGGTTGTGTATTGGTCATTAATAGTCATTGATCACCTCTACCCATATTCAATGGAACATATTCATGTCCTTCAATGTGAATATATATATAAGTGTTTTGATATATATATATATATATATATATATAGATATCTCACACTTTTACCCAAAAAGATAATATTTCCATGGGTTAAAATATAATATTTCTATAGAAAAATCCTAACCATTCATTGTATAATTCTATTTGGGAAATTTAAAATTAATTGAAACATATATTATGACTATGTTATTCTACATCAACACATAGTAAATACCATTCTTCGATGCGTCACTGAATATTATGAAATGTTCCCAACATATGTGTAGTGTGATAACCACAGAAATGATAATCCTCCTTTTAAACTCATTGAATATTTTATCACATTCATCATTTCATGAAGACATTACTCCCTTTCGAGTTACATTTTTAAGGGAGTTTAACGACCGTGAGATATTTCTCACAAATTCTGGATAATATAAAGCTAACATATGGAAACTGTGAATACCATTTATGGAGTTTGGCATAAAAAATTCTTCAATTCCTTTATTCCATGAAGAATACATAAACATCCCAGTGATTATAATGAAATGACCGTAGAATGATACTTCCTTCAACTGGAACTCACAGTAGTTGTAATTTTCCTAAAGCGTCTCCTATTGAAAGATCATTATCATATTTGTCAGATTATGTTCATGATCCTAATTAGTTTTGGAGGATATTAGAATATCATCTATAAATACGGCCAAAAAATTTAGGACATGCCTTAGATACACTATTAATAATGTCCATGGGGATTTTTTTGATCCTTACAGAGTCTGAATGTAATCATTATGGACTCAAAATGATGTACATTGTATGAAAATCATTCTGGGTGATATCAACCTTCTTCAAACATTATTTATGTTGTCCCAATTGAATATCCACCTTTGAGATGTATTCTCCTCCACATAGTAGATTAAATAAGTATAAATTATGAGGAATATAGTAACAGACCTTTATGATGATCTTTTTGAGCTCATGAAAATCAATATAAATGCTCATTGACCCATCATTAATCATGATGAAGAGGTATGGTACACCCCATGGTGAATCTCATTGGTATATGAACTCTTTACGTAGATTCTCTTATAGTTGTTTCATAGGCTTATAATGTACCAAAATAGACATTTTATATGGAACATTATAATTTCAATGCCCCATGTATATGCTCGATTTAACATTCTTTCTCTCTTCATGGAGAAATACTATACAATTACCTTGGAATCATGTCTATTTATTTCCTCGCAATAGGAATATCTTCAAGGTTGTTTTTTTCAATACAATAAATCATTATAGATACATACTCTTATATATAAGGCAATAATTTCCATGATTATGATGATGGATCTAATGATGATTAATTTTCCTCTATGTAATATTATACAATCAGGGGTAGATTTATATAATGGAGATTTCATTTTCATTAAAATTTATCATTGGTCTGTATGGGGAATAAGATTTCCTGCCTATAATTAAATAAAATATCTCCAAAGAGAGTATTAAATGGATTGAATGGATGTTCATCACAAAAAAATTTAAGGGTGGATGAAATAATTAAAATGAAATAATTTCCGCAATTTATGATATCATTAGAAAATCTAATTCTCTAATTTCGAGTGGATGATAAATTATTATACTAAAGATTCATGATATGAAATAATTCATCGAACTACCAATGATAACAACACATTCCAGTTTTTAATCCTTCATTACATCATCAAGTATAGTCATAGGGATGAGTACAATTAAATTATTCAACACATATTGTTCTGTACAATGAAATTAAAAGGATGACATATAAATTACATTGCTTTATCGAACATAAGAATCACTAGGATTTTATTTCTGTTATACATGATCTATTTCCAAACATATATTCTTATTTGATTTTGATTCACTAAAAAACTAATCGTAATTATCTTATGAATTCAATAAAGCATATCCCCTAGGAGTTTCTATCCAGTTTTGATGTAAGGCTCATTATTGTGAATGTGGTTACCCCTTATAATGCCTGAGACACCTAACCAGTGTTGTAACTCCCATATACATATTTTCAAGATCAATGTCCACTTGTAGAATCTAGAGAGGGATTTAATTTCATGATATACTGATTTAACAATTCGAACCAATGTTTTGGTATGTATTTATATAATTAGTCTTATCCCCATGGAATTCCCTAGTGTTTTTTAATCCTATTCACAAATGAAATTAAAACATTCCTTCAATATGAACTATATAGAAACACTAAATTTATTTCAATGTAATAATTTATTCATTTCAGATGCGCACACATAATTGAACCCAGGTGATCGTGATATATTGTATCATTTGAAATTAGTTAAATAACATAACACAATAAAAATTGATTAAAAAATAATAATTAATAACATCTTTATCATGAACAATTTAATCATTCAAACATAAAAATGCTTGGTGTGACTAATCTACAAAAATAAGAATCACATGATATATAAATCTCAATAATGGAATATAAATTCTATAACATGAAGATTAGAATAATTGTTAAGAAAAAGTTATATCAATGAAGCATAAAAACAATTTTAATCATAAATATGAACAAGGAGACATGATATATTGTGATAGTCATAAAATGTGAAATGTTGAGACAACTTCAAACATTACTTCATAAACATAGTTCAAAGATAATCATTCCATCACATCATGGTGTATAATGTCCCATAATGAAATCTAGGTCACTCCCTCTCTTAACATGACATATCCTGATACTAAACATAACCTGATACTTTGGAGAGCTATCTGGGTGTACCCAATATATTAATTTCAAACACATAATTATGTGTGACACATTTATCATAAAACTAGAATTCATTAATCACCATTATTTATTACAAGATGAAGGTGGGTGGAAGAAATATGTTTATTTCCATGACCAAATAGTGTATGTTAATAAATGTGAACACCCATTATATGAAATTTGGATGGTAGTCACTGCACAATTGTTTTTTCATGAAAGATCACAATTATATTTTATCGTCCTTGCAACATCGCATAATGATTTTTAAAAATGGAATGATTAATGAGAAAAGGAAATTTCATCACATAGAAAAAAATTGACAATAAATATAGAAATTGAAAAACAGTATTCCAAAATATAATATTTGGAAATAGAATCCATAAGGTAATGCCAAAACATGATAAGATAATTTAATTATAACTATATTTCAGTATTGTAATGGATGTACAAAAATAATAATTAGGGCCTTATGGAAAGGGAAAGGGGCTCTTGGAATTTATAAATTAGATTTATAGTAATGGTAATATGTAATAACATATTTCAACATTGGAAAATATAATTTATTATACATTATATAAAATATGTTCTTTAATGGAAATGTGATAAGATAAATACATTATAAAATTTCATCATTGAAACAGGTGTACATAACGAATCATAATAGTCATCATTTGAGTGATAGTGGCATATCATCATGTAGGAATGGAAATTAAATTATTTGGAATATTGATGAATATATCCCGACATGAAAATATATAAATTAGTTACTGCAACATAAAATATGTGCTTGAAATAAAAATAAAAGGGAAATATAACTTATAGAATTTTATTATAGTTAAAGCTTCGGTAAGGTTCATAATAAGAGAGAATAGTGATATAGAATTTATATAATTTCAATACTAATGTATATAAGGATTATAAATTAATGAAAATATAACAATTTTCAGTTATGATTAATAATTTCAAGGAATGTTCTTGAAATGGAATGATAAGGGAAATGCGAGGAAAACATAAGTGATTTTCTGTCTCCATAGGATTGGGAGGGGAGTCTTGAAAAAATTATGGAACCTTGGGAGGACTCTATATAGTGGGGCTATGATTTTAGTCATGATATAAGGTTTTTGAGTGATGTTAAATGTCATATTTTATTGTATTATATATGAAAAGATATGGATGTATTTATTAATTAATATTTATATTGTACATAAAAAACCAAAACCAAAAACAGTCCCATGGTTTCTAACCATGTTATCTACTTAATGGGTTTTATTTGCATTATTTAATAATGTAAATAGATAAACATAACAATATAATTCACAATAATTTTATATTTGTCATATTTATAATAAAATTATTTCAAAACCATAAAATATATAACATGTTTTGGAGGATTCATAATGGATTTATAAAATAAGCAAAAAATTATTTTATTTTTATGTTAAAACATATATTTGTTCATTTATCTTTTTTATAGTATTATTACACAAATTCTTGTTCATTATGAGGTCATAATACGCAATTTATACTTATGTGGTATATTTTTTTTCCTAGAAATTTTATTGTCTTAGAAAGTAATGAAATACATACAATTTCATAATTTAAAATTTTTTATTCATAAAATAATATTAATTTTATCCAAAAAAACCTGATTCATAAAATTTAAATTTATAAAATAATATATACATGAATTGAAAATCATAGGTTTTTTTAATTTAATATTATTAAAACCCTTATAATAATTACTTTATACTATATAAAATTATATGGTCGTTTATATTTATTAATTATTACATCATAATAATAAAAAATTAATATATGAATTATTTCAAAATTTTATCAATTTATCAAAATAAATTCTATATTTTTTTTGAATATAACCCATAAATATTACTTGTGATTTATAATATCAAAATAAAATTCATTTATGAAGTAACAATTATGAGATGAAAATTATTTTTATCCAATAAAAAATTTATTTAGACAATAATAATGTTATGGTCTTAATACATATCCATATAATACACCGGGAAACACCATATTGGTAATGTGCATGATGGTTAGAAATTTATATGCTGGTTTAGTGAGAAGGATTTGGGTTCTGATCTTAATTAGCTTGAAAATACCTCCTAAATATTCTCGTTGATGCTTGTGTTGTTGGATATTACATTTCACATGATCAAGAGAATATAACAAAACATATATTTCTATAAAAAGCTCTAGTAAATGGGTTTCAATGGGCACGATCAGACTAGTTGATGTCATCACATCCTTTATCTGTGTATATTTGATTTTTTAAACCCCTATATTTTTACTAATCAAATGATAACTATTCCATTAATACAATATCATAGTTTATGATACATAACGGTCAATTAAATCGAATGGGAATAATAAAAAATGAATTAAATCCATTCTTTATAACCACATTATATAATAATATATTTATTTAAATCTAAATGAGAATTTTATTTATAAATGTTTCGGTTGCCACATATATATGCCTTAAATCCATAATTATTTCCAACAATGAGAGGTGTGTATTGAAAACAAGTAACATTGGTTTGTGACGTGGTAGTCTTCCAATCATATGTTTATTAATTTTATTCTCCATTTTTAGGTATATGATTTGAAAATAGGTTATTCCATTAACATAAAAACATCATATTATATTTATGATATTGGGGTTCTTATATTATAATTTATTAATAATAACTAAACAAATAATAATATGAACAAAAAATACATATCTGATTTAAAATAATTTCATCCCCTTTGAGAGACAACATTTTTATCTCCTCTGAAATACCCTATGGATTGTATTTTATATAGAAACAAAATGTCTCAAATGTTTCCAAGTATGTTTGGTGCATATTTTGTTGGGGTTGGTCTATAAAAATAGGGTGATAGGTGTAAATAAGTGTGGGGAGATAGTTCGCTTTGATAATTGAGGAGGCATAACATTTTTTCAATACCCAAATATATAACAGAATTGGTTGTCACTCTCATGATAATGAAAAAATAAAAAGATAAATAATTTTTTTTACATATATCATGCTTGGGAAATATCTCCACATAAAAGTCGAATGTTTTAAAATGTTATTTCTTAACATTTATGTTCACAAATATTTACTACGAGCCTTCTCACTATGGTAATTAGTTTTTCTACCATTGTAATTTATCCATAAATACTAATATAATGATCCATTTTATATTATTTAGACCCACTAGTTATATATATAACATATTATTTATCAAATAAAATTCCATTCAATGATGATTTTTCCCCCAAGGGAACATAAAGTTAAAATAATCATTTTAACCATAACCATAGAATCAAAAAATTTACAATTAATTATTTAATATGCTGAATATAAAGGAATTTTTTTTCACAAATTTATAATACATGATATTTTATAATTATCAAAAATCTAATGGAAGATGTTATAATTTTTATGAATTTGAAATCAATAAATACAATTTTATTTATTATATAATGTCAATAATTCCAAATTTAATTCTATAAATTTATCTTGATAATTAAATATAAACAGAAGGAATAAATTATAATTTATTATGATAAAACCCCAATGAAATTATATATTTATCTCAAATAAAATGTAATTGTATACATCATTCAATTTATATGAATTTAAATATTTTATTACTCATTTATTTAATATTACATTTAGTTAAATAATTATTGAAAAGGATATGTTAATAAACTTAATGTAACTATATAATAATTAAAAATTAAGAAAAATTAATCTCTTGGATATATTACCATTAATATCATTATTAAATTCAATATACATTTACACCATTCTTTCATTACTACGCTAAATCCAAATGCAAATTAAAATTTAAGAGTGTGATATTTGTACTTTTTTATTATTTAAATTAAAATATTTGAAAATTTTATTGAAATGCATCCCTAAAAAACGTATGAATAAATTATATAGTGATAAGTGTTATTATATAAAAATTGAGGTAAAATTAGAATTTTATTTTATTTTTCATTCCTAAACTTTTGTATCACCTCAATAATCTAGTTTTAACCATAAAAATGATAATTTATTGTTACTATTTTTTTATCTCAACTATGAAAAAATATATTTTTTTATTCAATAATATTAATTATTTTGATAAAAATTACCAAATATTTTTTTATATTATATTCATATAACTGGTTATATTTAATGTAAAATTAATCCCATTGATGAATCGAATAATGTAGTTATAATTTATGTGCTCAAGTGTTAATGAAATACCATTTAATAAAAAAAATTATAAAAAAATTATTATTTCCTCGAAATGATTCTAATTGGATTTTCAATAATGTGATAACTATTCTATTTATTTTATATATGTTTGAAACATATTTGTTTTAAAAAATAACACTTATTCATAACAACTAACTTAATAGAAACGTTCTTATGGTATACTAAATTATGGCTCATCTAGAAACTAGGATACATGAATCAGAATCCATCAGCGATATTTAATTTAAAGAAATATATTTCATTGGAAATTTATTCACAATTTTTTATTCCTTTGTATCTTCCCATCCAAATTTTTTTATGTTATTGTTTTTTTTATACATTCTCATGACCATAAATATATTACTTCATCATATTTTGAACATCGTATTATAAAATAAGAGGTTTGATATATGAAAATAACATTGTTGAGATACCACATCAAAAAAAGGGTTCATATATAATACACTAGAATTTGGGAAAGGGAAATACAACATTCATATAGAATAACACATGGCCACGTTTCTATATCTTATAACATTATTTTGATGTTGAAATATACAAATGAAAGAGAATTATTATTATTATCAATTAATAAATTATAATGGAATACTTTTTTAGGGGAATTTTATCTATGAAAAATACATAAATATATTATGAGTTATGATTTCATTTGATTTAACATATATGAAGTTAATATGATAATAATTTTATTTCGGGATTCCATTTATATTTTTATTTGTTTCATTCACAATCTCTAACATGAAAATAACTAAATATACCTACTTGAAAAGATGAATTTAATCCATTAAAATATGTCCACAACAATCACATATTTTACTCTCAAATTTAAGTACTCCAAAATAATTTTTCAGTCTAATGAACTAAAATTAAAATCTAATCTATCATAATATTCCAAAAAATCAGACATTCATAATTGACATTACATTAAGACATTACTAACAATATATGTTTTCAATTTCCACAAAGTTTAATTTTTTTATTAAATAATAAACTTGTTCACTAAAACCAATAAAAATACAAGGGGTTATATAACTATTAATGTCTCTAAAAAAACATAACCATAATTAACTTCTATAATTATAAACCTGTATATGAATATATAATCATTTATTCAGATGATTAATATTAGACATGTAGTCCCTATAAATAATAAATATATTTTATCTATCTATGGAATATAATATGTTTTTTTAATTTCAATTTGTATTTTACCTTCTTCTATAATTAATATATTGGGAATTAACCAACTAAAATCCCATGGAATTCAAAACCATGTTATTAATAATGGAACCCACACTATTAACCTGAATTCTATCCAAGATATATTATACCCACCATTTTGGGGTTATTTCCACTATATGAATATATATTAAAACCATATCCAAATGTAGTGTCAATATTGGGATGAATTTCTAGGAGACCATTATAATCTCTAAATTTCCAAATTGATAGTATTTTACCTATAATAAATAAGTATCCTCAATGTTAGTCATAGGGGTATATTCAATAATCCATATCTCCAAAAATCTAGTTACCACATTTTGTAGAGATCTTTCATTAATACGAATTATAAAGAACATAAATGAAGTATCCAAGTGAAATGGTCAAAATTTTTACATTTTTGATAGATTGAACCAATCATATATGAAATAATTGAATAATTTATTAGACAATAGACACTATATTTAAACTTGATTCAAATATTACACTTAATGTTTTTATAGTATCCTTATTACCTCTAGAATAACCATATATGTCACTCATATTACTCATTCTAGATTATTAATAAAAGAGAAAATAAATGAATATTCTCAAATACACATTAAATTATACACATAGTATAAGGTACCATGAAATAATAAAGCATTATGAATAAGTCATAATATATTGTTCAATGTAAATATAAAACCACACCCCCACATTAAATTAATATCATCACTATAAGGATTTGATATGTAAAATTAAATATGATAATGTCAAAAAATTTAATCACAAACAATATAATCAATAAAATGAATATGAAATATATAGATAAAATATTAATGAGAAATCCTAATTGATAATAACATGTACATTCTTAATGATGAAAATTTTGATTATTGGACATCATGATCTTATGAATCATAAAGTAATTTAAATAAATAACTAGTTCAATACAATCTAATTTATAGTTATATGTACACAAGATAACTAACTAATATATGGAAAAAATATTTTGAAATAGGTTGATAAAATTTTATAAATATTATGAAATTAATTTTTATCAAGATAAATAGTAATAATATTAAATTATTTTTATTATAAGGATTAAATGAGGAAATTTTGGTTAAAAATTTTATAGGAATATTAAACTAACAAAAAAATTCCTTAAATCAACTTTGAAAATTATATCTAGACCATAAAATTATAAGTGTCTAATTTGTGTTATTTTGATGCAACAATTATTAGAAATTGACCTTTATTGTATTATATTAAATTTAATTTCAATTATGTCAGACACTTTTAAAAAAAGTGTGTTATAATATTAAAAATTCTGGTAGATAGTTGATATTTTAGACTATAAAGGTTATTTTTTAAAAAGATAATATATAATATAATCATTTTAATTTATTAAATATTTTTATTGATTATATTATTATATTTGATACCTACACAATGTTGAAGTATTCATTACTTAATTAATGGGAAAATCACATAATTTATATCACTAATATTAAAATAAACATAATATAGGATATATAATTTGATCAAATAATTTAATGAATATAACTAAATTTTAGAGATTTCATAATATTGTTGGCTTTAATTTTTTTATTTTCACATTATATTATTAAAATAAATATATTGAATATTACAAAAAATTACATTATGATTATTTTAGAGAGAGTAATGTTTTATTAAATTATATAAAATGACTAAAAATATTATATTTTGATTCAATTTTTTAAATATTATTGAAACAATTTATTATTTTCCAATTGTGGTTATTTTTTCTTTTTATTGTAAATATTTTTTCCCTCGATATTAAAATTTCATGCTTAAATGTAAGAGTTAAATTTTGTTAAATAATCCTTCAAACACAAATATATAGTTTCAAATATAGTCAAAATATGTGGAATTTTTTATATATTTTATATTATTTAGTTCCATAGTAATATTATATTGTAAATGATCCACAATGGAAATATTTTTTTGATATTTAATTTTTATTAATTTAATGTATTGGGAAATTCCAAGAGTTCTCCTTCCTTCTCTTATAAAATGACGCATATTCTCTTGTTTAATTCACAATTGAAAACCAATCTTATCCAACCCATTTGTTATATAATGCCATCATATAATCAATAAATCATTATATAGTTCCCATAATGTGATTAATACCCATGTTATAGGTATTAAAGTGTTATGAAATTGCTGATATCCAATGAAAGGAATAGTTTTTATCTATATGTTTTAGATTTGATGACTCCACCAAATCACTATAACCTTTTTAAATTATGATAAAATTAAAATTAAAATTTCATAAATAAGAATATATATCATTATTTTAGTTTTGTAATGTCTCGTTTTTTGAACCGGATGAAAAATCGAATGAAATAATTTTTTTTGTTAGCTGATTAGATCTATTTTAAAACATAGAAACATAACATTTATCATTCCTATAGTCGAAAAATACAATAAACGATAAAACCCTTATTTACCAATTTGAAATATTTTAATAAATATTTTCATTGTGATGTGATGTTTTAGTGTGGGGTTCTGATGTCCATAGACCAATGTCCTATATATAAGAAAAATATTGAATTAATTTTTTTATATGTGTGTGTGTTTGTTTTAAAAAATAATAATTAACCCTCATACTGTGTGGTGTATATGAAATTTGATACCACAGTTTTGTTTATAACACCTCGTTTACCCTAGTCAGTGTATAACTTTTATGGACGTTGGGTGTTTAGAAATCTCACATTTTATAATACCCTATTTATTTTTTGTTAATTTATATTTAAATTTATCATGTAATAAATAATTATTTTTCCCAAACGTTGTTCCATATGAGAAATCTAAAACCACCAATTATTCTGGGAAATGAATTTTTGACATAGGCAGGGTATAACTTTTATGAGCATCATATGTTTTTTCAGATCACACCACATGATAATTCATTTGGGTTATAAATTGTTTAATTGGGCAGTTAGAAATAAGGGAAATATACTAAAATATCTACTTCAAAATTTATTTTATTTTTTAATCCATGAGTAGCTATGTTTGTCTCATTAATTATTCCATTAGATAAGAACATGTTTATTATTTTTACAATATTGGGTTTAAAATCATTCATTGTAAAATGTGTGGGTTTTCATATTGAAGTTATTTATTCCATAATATAAAATAAAAATGTTATAAATTTTATCATATTCTATATTTTTTACTTCCTTTCGCTAATATAAAAGATTTATTTAATTTATGCCCCTTAATGAGAATTTTTAGTTCATATCATGTATTAAAATGTTTTCCATAAGTTAATATGGAATACTAGGGTAATATACGATTTCAAGATGATAAATTTGAGGATTTAACACTAACAGAATAAAATAATTACTTATAATGTAATTTTATAGTTATATAGATTGTGAGTATACATTTCTGTAAGTAATATATATGTTTAATATATATAGGTTTTTTATATTCTATTTAAATATTAACATAATAGATCATAGTGATTTTAGGAAAGCATATTCTAGTATATAGACACTGTAATATATAATGATTAATGTAATGTCCTTATAGTTCTTATAATAGGAGGGCTTTAATAAAATTTTATTTTATGATGTTTTAATGTATGATAAGATGGAATGATCGGAATACCATCATGGGTAAACATTTATAAGGGTGATAACATGTTTTATGTCATTGAAACCCCTATTAATGATTTCTGTGGTGAATAAAAAAATGATTTAGTTATTTTTAGATAAATTTATTTTTATAAAATACATTGGTTTATTATAAATTATATTGATAATTTTATTTTAGAATATTTTTCATCAATATTTATGGACATTTTGTTAAATATAGTGGTTGAAATTAAGGTATATATTATTTTCTAATTTTATGCACTAATGGGATATAGAATTTTTTAAAATGATTTTAATATTTTTTTAAATTTCATTGAAATTAAATTTATATAGTTTCAATAAATTAACTTCCCACTGATTTAGTGAAAACTCGTCGTATCTATCAATGTTGCAATGTTTCAACAAAAAATAGAAGGGGAGAAAGGGTGAATCCCAAACAAATAGACTACATGCAGCAAAAAATAATTTTACATTTCATTTTACAAAAAAAATGATGGATGATGAATAAGTTGAAATTTTTAACATTTTTTAATTTAATTGATTATAAAGGGATAGCTAACGTATTTGGGGAATATTTAATTAAATTTATGTTAGACGATATTCACTCTTTTTGTATCTCTATATGATAAAGGTAAAGAATATACCTTGGAATACTATATGAAGAATAAATCATGCATTATATTTTTGATGTACATGTGATTTAATTATGTCTTATTGTGTGTCTAGTATTTTAAAAAAATTAACAATATCATAGAGATTATGTAATTTTGTAAATTCAATTTTTGTTATGAATCATTATTATTGATTGATGATATTTTGCATATTAATTTTAAAATTTATCTGGGAATATAATGTGATCGAATCCTTCTAATTAATTTTTATATTTGTAGTATGTAATGTATTATTTTAATTTAAGGATATCCATCTATATAATGGTCAACATTGAATTTTGGAAATTACTTTTGAATTGTTTAGGTTATGTTAAATTTATGTTGTTTAATGCTTGATTCATTTTATGGAATTTTATTATCCTATACTAACCATTTTGGGTTTGGATAATTCATAACTATATGAGGAATATATAGTTATATTTTATATATTTTTTATTAGTATAATATGATTCAAAAGCATCATAAATGAATAAATAATCAACAGTAATATTTATTTTTTATAATAAGAATACATTGTCATGAAAATTTAATAATGGATTAAATTATACATATAATATATGTATATTAACCTTTTTCCCATAGTTATTGTAGTATAAGAATTCTTCAACAATAGGATAAAGATATTTAGTATATATTATTTCTGTTTACAATTCAGAATATGAAAATCAACGACATTATTAACCATTAAAAATTTAATTTATTTTTATAGCTAACATTCCTAGGGTTGTGTTCTCCATCACCATCTATATAATGTCCGGATGTATGAACCTAGATGGTCTATTAAGGTATTTTTTCAATTCTGGTTTTTTTATAAAAATAAGAGTTTTTGTAAATTTCACGAGTATACGCCGAGTACATTTAAGTACATGCTGTGTACCCCATTTCTAGTACTGATCGTGTGATGGTCATGTAACGGCCATGCACATAGCCATGTGTGGTGACCTAGACACCACCTAATGAAGAGACCAGAAAATACATGTACATGTCGTGTACTTTTAAAATATATGCCTTGTAATTTTTTTATTAAATGGATCATGGTCGCATATAATCAACAAAACCCTATTCGTCTTTGTCTGTCTCATCTAGAATCGACCATATGGTTGTGGATCTTCTCTTATCCCTCGACTCGTCGTCCATTCTTTGAATCGACTGATGTTGATTGTGTTGGAATCAACTCAGTGAGTTATCCTTTCTTCTTGAACACCATCTCTTGATTTCCCCTCTCTTGAGAGTTATCCTCAGTTGAATTTTTATAACATTTTGGTAAATATATAGAATTATATTGTGATTGAAGTCATGATATTAACATATATCTATCTCATGATGTCGAGGTAGTTGGTTTGTGAGTTTTTGTAGTTATTCATTGAATTTTATTTTAAAATGTTCCCAAAACCCATGAACGGGGTATTGTGTGTTTACGGGTTTTACCCCTTTTATGTTATGTTATTCCTTGTTTGCATGGATAGAGGTTAATTGTTGATAATAGGGTTATTTTTTCCATGATATGGATGTTTTTCCTATGTTTACTTGTTTTTTATAATTTTGTCATGCTTTTCCTATAAATATGCTATTTTGTTTCCCATTCGTAGTATTGTTAGGATAGAGTAATTGTTATCTAACATGCAATGATATGTTTTATATTTTTTATCCATGAAGTAATGGATGTTTAAATTGGGTTCCACATGTCTTTTGTGCATGACTAACTTACACAGGGCCCTCAGAACCTGCTGTAGTAGACCATAGGGAGAAAGGACGTCGAGGGCTTCATCAGAGTGTATGTTTCCTGTTACATTGAGAAACCATAGCAGGGATGGAGTTTGTGCTCCCATAGATTATCTATAGTTCCTAGATACGGTCCATATGGGTAATTGGACTTTTTTTTCTTCCTATGAGTTCCTATTAGTTATAGATACGAAGCCACATGGGGAATTGACAGTGAGTTCTTCCTCAGGTTGTCTTTTCAAAAGCTGATCCATAGGTTTTAGATTGTATGTTCTTACTAAAGGGTTTCTTTTGTTTGATTGTTTGAACCAGAGGTATTAGGCTGTGAGTACATTCTGTAGGGTTTCCATATTTTGATTATATACTTACTAGATATTAGAAAATTAATCCAATTGAATTTTTAGGATGGTTACAAAGTTTCATTAGTTGTATACTACATCATTTTTTTTATTTCCACCCATACATATTCACTGACTCTTAGGCATAGATCATTGGGTGTTTGACTAGTAGGATTCATCTCACACTCTATTTGGGTAATTATTTTGGTCCCAGATAAATTATATTGTTGCAGGTGTAGATAATGTCAAGTTCTAATCAACTTCTGTTAAATGATTGTGATGGAGTTTGGGAGGATGAGACCATGTTGTGGCTTTCAATACTATGGAGTTGTTTACTATATTTAATTTTCAGTATGTTTTAGTATAGTATTATAGCATTGAGATAGGACTGGAAGCTTTCCTAGACATATATATGATGCATTATTTATATATATGTGCTCAAATTTATTATTTCATTAGTCATCTGTTGTTTTCATATTTCATGATTTTACTACTTTTGATATTGATTTCTATTTTACTATCTCTTTGTTTCTTTATCAATGTGGAAATATATTCCTTACTATCACACCCATATCCTCCGCGTCTTGTCATAAGCCTCTGGAATTCAGGGAAATGCTTTTGAGGCCATGTGACCCACATGGTATGGGGTGCCTCTAGGTGGCCTTCAGAACCGAGTCATTACAAAGTTGTATCAGAGGAATTATATTCTTCTTGTATTACTGTTTGGTGCCTATATCCCGGGATAGGAAGAAAATTTGTACTTGGTAATATGATGTTCTTAGGAGTAGCTAGCCCATGTAAAGGAAAAATTCAATTTACATCATTATTGCAATTTTTATGATTTTGCAATTTTTTCAGTTGATTTGATTTAAAAAATGGGTGATTAACATGTTTTGTGATGTTATAGTTGAAATTATTGCGGTTCTATTCTATTGCAACACAATGGGATGAGGGTAATCCATCTAATTCATTTTATAGGAACTTTCTATAAATTAAATGTCTTGCATTCTTTCTATGCCATTTATGATGAATTAGTGATTTCATGTCATTGTGATAGAAGTTTTGTATGATTTTCATGTTATTGTGACATATGGATTGATAGAATACATGTGTTTTGATACGGTACTATTTCCGCTATGGTTTTGTTTGAATGGACTCCAATCTTAGGTTCTTGAGGTGTTATGGGCACTCATGGATTGGAAATTATTGGATCGTTGATTTTTTATTCCTCATATATGACATGTTTAAGATTCCAATCATTGATTTGTGGGAAGTATGGTCCCTCAGAGATCAGAATTTGGAACTTTAATTTTCATTTCAGTGTTTTTCAATATTCCGGAGTAGTTTTTGAGGCTTACTATTTGGAAAAAACACAGAATACATGACCTGTAATGATAAATACATGCCATGTGTCCTTCTATTCAGGAAGAAACTATTTTTTTTATTTACACATCGTGTACTCTCTAACTATGTCACTGGATATGTGGGAAAAGACACAGGTTTAGGAAATCTTTGGTGGAACACGCCATGTTCCTGATGTAGACATCGTGTTGTGATGGCCATGTGTCCACCCATTTGTCTGAAAACCTAGATGAATAATACTAAATTCATACATGTCATGTCAAGCATGGACACACAGTGAATTGTGACCCTTGTATCCAGTTGTGTAACGAACAACACAAGGTGGTGTAATCATTACAGTACATTCCATCTTCATTTGGAACATACCGTTTTCATATGGAACACGCAATGTAGAGTGATCCAGGACACCATCCATGTGACGAACAACATGGGTCGGTGATGTTCATCTAGTACAAGATGTGTATGGAACTAACACACCATGTCGTCTGGTTTTAGTAGAACCGTGTGGATTATCAGTTTATAAGATCACTAGAAGGGGAAGAGGATTCAACTGTCCACTGTCGGGTAGGGCAACACTCTGTGTGTCTGGGGTGTTACATGACAGGAGTTGGAAAATTACACTACCATGTGAAGTCGTAAAGGAACACATTGTGTATACATTATACATGCCCAATAATCATTCTTTATAAAACAAGATAGATTTCTTTCCCATTTTCCATACAAGCAATTCTATGTTTCAGTCCTAGTTTATCTTGAACTAATGTATGCGCTTGACCTCCCAGATTCATGAAACTGAGATGTCCTCCGGTCATCCGTTAGTTATAGGTAAGTGATCAGACACCGGATATGGATGATCAAGGAAAACTAGCAGATCCTATAGTTGTGCCAGTCCTGGAACTAGCCATCATTCAGGACACTAGGGCTGACGAACAGTTTCAAGAGGGCATTATGAGGTTCATAAAAAAATCTGAGGAGTCCTGCATCCTACCCCTTCTATGGTAGAGCTGATAAGTATTTTCCAATAGCAACATCCTCCCACCATCAAAGGTAAAGGTGGATATCTGGATGAAAATGCATGGATAGAAGCAATTTAGTCTATCATTGATCATCTAGAGACACCTCTAGTGGGGAGGGTGAATCTAACTATTTAAATTCATCGGGACTCCACCATGGTATGATGGGATGTGATCTCATAGATGGGACACCAACATTTTATGGAATGAGATGAGTTCCAGTGTGCCATTTATGACTAATTCTACCCATAGACATTGAGGGCTGATCGATCCCCAGATTTCATGATTCTGGAGGAGTGTACTCTTTCTGTCGTGGATTATTTTTCTTTCTTCACAGTGCTATAGCACTTCACGCCTATTCCATGGTATGATTAGTTATTGATATCAAGGATGTTTGGGGATGGTCCAAGGCATGACATCTGATCTTAGGTGAACATCTTTGGGCTGACTTCCATCACATATATAGTCCACCAAGCACTGATCACATAGTGAAATCTATGAGATTTTGGAGTGGTGAGCCATGGTGGATCGATATCCATAGTTGGTATCCATTTTAATGACAATAGGAAGCATCATAGGGAGTCTACAAAATGGAATCTGAGGAGGTGGGACTCCTTTTCTGGTAGTGAGATGGTGTTCTTCATGTGCAGGAAGAGCAGGCATATTAGACCCATTTCCCTAGATACCATTTGGAGTCCCTATCATGTGGCTTGTTGAGCCATCTTTAGTGTTTCTGTCAGTTCATGTCTATTGAATCTGGTTACATGGGTTCTTCTATGATTCCGCATTCAGGAGAAAAACCACTGGTTTCCCATTAGGTAGGGAACGAGAATTCTTCTGACCGTTCAGGCCGAGGTATAGGTTGTGTACATGGTATCTAGTCACCAGTAATTTAGTGACAATAGGTTGGATCAACACATAGTTATCGTGCAGAGTCTGAGGGCCATGGTGTACGTCAGACATTTGTAGTGGAGCAGACCCAGAATGAGCAGGATCCTAGATCCTCTATATTTTGTTGTACGATCCTAGTTTCTTTAGTTTTTTTATTATGATCACTTCGTTATAGGGTATTCCCATAGGTTTATATCTATTGTTGTTGGGAGAGACATGGGATCTATATATTTTCATCTGCTGATGATTTGAAGTTAGACATGCCCTTGGGGACATGAATGGCTAATTTACGTTAGTGTATGGAGTGTCCTCTTAAGATTGGTGGGTGTCACTTCCTATGGGAAATTTGTATCCAAGAGAAGTAATGATATGATGTATTTCTTGGAAGGGAATAGATAGTTCCCTTCAAGGATGATGCCAATTTCTATCTTTGTAGGGTGAGTATCACACCACCAGAGGACAAATAATTTAATCATAATGGAGAATGGGATGTCTAAGTGAGCATATTTTGACCTGAACATTAGGTGATTGGTGGAGTTACAACCCATAATGCTAGTCCAAATCTGGATGATCGGGGGCTTCATAGATGGACTTTCCTTCAGTGGTGGAACATTTTAGTATTTTCTATCAATAGGACATTTCTGGTTTTCCTCAAGAGAGAGAGGCATAATTTTCTTTTAAGCTTCTGCAAGGAGTTTCACTGGTGTCCATTCCTCTTTATATGATGGATACACCTGAGTTGCAGGACATCATGATGCAGATAGAGGAGTTGTAGGAAAAGGGTTTAATCTAACCCAATACTTCTCTTTGGTTTTCTCCTATCATGTTTGCGAAGATAGCGGACGATATCCTCAATAATTGTGTGGATTATCATATTTTGAAACAGTTGACTGTCAAGAACTAGTATCCCATATCAAGGAATGATGATCTCCTTGATCATTATTGAGGATCTTGTGTGTTCTCTAAGATTGATGGGAGGTCCAATTTTCATCTGTTTCACATTAGACCATCTTATATACCTTCTACAACCTTTTGGAGAAGGCAAGTTCTATACCAATATGCGGTTATTACATTCAGTCCCGTGAACCCACCTTCATTTTTCATGTCCTTGATTAAAAGAGTATTCCATAAATACGTGGATTCATTTGTGGTAGTCATCATAGTTGATATTATAGTGTACTATCACACATGACACAACCATTTTACCCATCTTGATCATTTTTTGTACATTGAGAGATAATCTTTTGTATTCTAGGATCTCCAAATGCCACTTTTGGATGGACCAGATTCACTTCATGGGTCATATATCATATACAGGAGTATAAAAAGACTGAGAGAATGTGAGATCAGTAGTTTCATAGAAGCACTAACTAAACATCTTTGAGGTATGGATTTTTCAAGGGATGAATAGTTACCAAATACATTTCACATAGGACTTCTCATGTTTAGTAGTACCACTGACGGGTCTGACTATGAAGGGTGCGAAATTCATGTGGAATGATTTTTGTGTCTCATCATTTCAGGAGCTGAACGGGATTTTGACATCAACACCTATACTAGTTCTGCCAAAGCCAGGAAAGAGAAATACTATGTACTATGATGCATCAAGTATCTGAATGGAACAATGCTTATGTAGAGATAATGAGTCATTGTGTTTGGGTCTTGACCTTTGAGGCCACAGTAGAGAAATTACCTGACACACAATCACAAATTGGTAGCAGTTGTTCAGGATTTTATGATGATGGAGACACTACCTGTTGTGAGAGAATTTTTTGGTTTTCACTGACCACAAAAGTCTCCAGTATATCTTCACTCATGGAGACATTAATCTGAGACATCGATTGTGGGTTGAATACATTCAGTCCATTAACATGGATCTTTCCTACACACCTGGTAAAGGTAATTATGTGGCTGAAGTGTCGAGCTATAGAACTCCGATACAGGAAGCTCAGTAGGCCAGTAGTGAGTGGTAGCTTATAGCTCTATATTCTGAGAAGCATTTGGAGCTGCACGATAGAAAGGGGAAAACGTTTCTTTATTCTATTTTGTATACATCAACTCTTATTGATCGAGTGAGAATGTGGCATCTATTAGTTTTTGAAGGGCTAGTCTTCTAGGAGAATGTATTGGTAGAGGACCATATTACTATATGGACCATAGTTGAGGATTATATCTTGTATTTTTGTGGGCGTGTTTGGGTGTCAATGGACATATGCGAGGAGCTGATACCGACTATCATTACTTAGTTTGGGAAGTTCATCCTGGTGTCACCAATACATATCATGATCTACACCATCAGTATTGGTGGTCAGGTATTAAAAGAGACGTTTTGGGTTTGTTCATGACTTCTTCCACTAGTCTCTAAGTGAAGGTGGGGCATCAACGACCAGTAGGGATTCGATATTAGTTACCTATTCTTTAGTGGAAATGGAATGATGTCATGATGGATTTCATTACTGGTTGTTTCACGACCCATACTCAGGACTCGTGCCAAGAATACCCTATACCCCCCTTCTATAGTCCAGGGGCTAGCGACTACCACCAAAGGCATAAATCCCAAAGCGGGGAAGGCATTTCCTTTATAAAATGTAAACACACGCAATTTGAGTACACATCTGGAAGCAAAACACTATGCAATATTGTATACAGAAGAAGTGTTGGAATGTAAAAGGGGATGGAAATTCAAGCCCAACAGTCATGTATTGGTAACTAAAATCATGTAAAGAAGCTATAAGTACATCCTTCGGGGTTCCTACCTGATCGGTAGGTACATATGGCCTCCTTAGGACTCCACATATGTCTGTCCGCTCCGTGCACCGTCACTCCGAGTGGTCCACCTCTAGGTACCTTCCAGTCCTGCTACTCTATGCGTCAGTTGGCGTTGATCATGGTCTGCAACCAACACAATGAGGGGAAGGCATATACCATTCATGGTTGAGTATAACTATACTCAGTAGGGACTATGAGACCCTCTAGGTATCACAATATCAAACAAGGATAAAAAAAGTAAATAATCAATGGATAACACTTACATAGGTATACGCCCATACATATACCAATGTTATCTAGTTACCCATCTCAATCATGAGGTAAACACAAAATTGAATGACTCAGCTCAAACATGGATTTCATTCTTGGGGTAGTATCAAATGAAATCCACAATAAAACTATCGGAATCACATTTGATGGTGTAATCCTCCTCCATAGAGTATTGTGGTCCTGCCTTATCACACAGAAGTTCTTCACACATTCTTGGACTACTTTGGAACTTCACCTATCGAGTACCGTGGGTCTGCTGCATCACACAAAGGCACTCCACACTGTGGGTATGATGCCTCTCACAGAGGAAATCCCCCCCTTAGTCTGTTGAGGTACTCCTCAAGTCGAGTATAGTTGGCGTGCTACATCACACATAGGTGCTCCCCACTGTGATTCTGTCGTGTCACATAGAGGAACTTTCCACTTTTCTAGTCGAAACACTCTGAGTCGAATAGTTAGCAGTGGTCATGTCTCAACTAGTTACTAAGTCTTCGTACTCTGATCACTCGTCTCTGGAAAGATCTTCTCCACAACTATGGGTCGACACTCCAAGTGTCACGAAAACAAACAAAAATGTATCTAAATGGTTTGCCTCATTTTAGATATCTCAATGCAATAGAAGACACGTCAATCAGATGCCCTCTCTGTTTATTATTGGAATTTCCGTTCTTGGGGCCAAGTTAGATTTTAGGTTCAAACCAACCCGAAAATACCCCAACTGTGTGCAAACCTAAAGTGGGGTATTCCAATATAATTTTCTCCCTATATGATTTACATTGATGGAGGCGGTTCATTGATTGGACACTCGTAGCCTAAGATGTGGCTAAAATGATGAAAACATGCCAATGTAGGTCCGGGTATGGGTCTGACCCGGTTGGACTGACCCGTCCCAGCCCGGTTCTTGACCGGGGTCTGACCCGATCTGGGAATCTGTCCCGGTCTGAGGGTGCCGGCTGACCTGAGGGGGCGTCCCAAACCGACTGGGCGGTCGGGACCGAAGGGGCGGCACGACCCAAGAGCGGCCCGACAAGAGTGCAGCCTTCATGTCCTGGATGGCTAGTGGTCAACGTGGCTCAGTTGGCGGCGTGCGAGGAAAGGGTGGCTGGCCCGCGTGGCCTGGCTAGTAGGCCCGTGTGGCCCGACTAGCGGCCTGCGTGGCCCTACTAGCTGGCCAGTGTGGCCCGACAGGCTGGCCGTCGCATGCCCCAGCTTCCAGGCCACTGCGTGGCCAGACTGGCCACGTGTGGGGGGGAGTGACACCCCCCCTGAATTTCAAATATATCTTGAGATGGGAGCTTGTTAATATCATGTGGTACACGGGGGGTCCCACCTTGTCCAGCTGGTCGAGCGGCCAACCGGTTCCACACCGCATGCAGCCGGACCGACACTAGCCGCCACTTCTCCCCAGTTGTGGCCCACCTTGCTGCAGTTCATGTTGACCGCGGGGCATGGCGGCGTCACGCTGCCTCCTCCGTGGTCTGTTTTGATTGTATCCCCCTACTCATCTGCACTGCGTGATAGCACCATGCCCTTTCGGTGACCAGGTCACCTTGCACTACTGGTTTCATTGCAGCTGGATTTCTTTTGCAGTTGGTCTGACGCTGGCCACCGTTTCTCTGCCTCCATTATCAACAAACTAGAGCAACAAAGGGGGAGGGTTGGGCCTTGATCATGTGATTCGAACCCTACTCGTTATGGTGATATCAATCTGCAAATCACATTCCATAATTTGAATGACATAGAACATAAACAAAAACAACTCAAATCCCCCACCTCTAAATTCTTGATCATTGATGAAGTTGCGGAAAGGAGACATCTATTTTTCAACTTCAGAAAAAGGTAAGCGATATCCGTCGTTGCCGGATGATCGTTCGTAGGTGACGAAGTCGAAGACGGCATTCATCATGGTCGAATCATTCTCTTTTGTAAATGTTGAATATCAATGAATTTGTTCGTCATTCTTCATTAGAGGTAGAGGAATTCTTCGTTGGAGAGTTCTTCTCCTCCCCAAGATCATCCATAAGATAATGACAACCCAAAAATCATAAAATATAACATCTTATTAAATAGTTATCATGAATAATTCAAATTGGGAATTAATTAAGGGGGGATCCAACTAATTAATTCTTGTGAGTAGGAATAATAAATTAGTGTAGAAGGTGAAGAGTCTTCTCCACTTAAATGGGGTGTTACAGTGGGTTAGAAACTGGGGTGGTCCCCAACGAAAAATATTCTCCCAAGGGAGGTTATGTTCATGTGGGCCCTACCTCCATAACCTCTTACGAGAGGTTATGGTGTTGTGGCCCCCACCTCTATCCTCCTCTTGGATGTATTAACAACCACAAAATAAAAATAAGTTATCACTTTATTTTTATTTAATTTATTGGAAAACCCCATAAACTAACATCCATTCCTAGCCATCTACAATCGTGGTGAAAGACTTCTTGAGTGAATACCGGAGTTGCGAGTTCAACGGTGACCTCATATTTCAATTCCAATCACCAGTTCAAAGGTTATAAAATCCTACTCGTATGTTTACTGAACGTACACTAACAAAACATCAAAAATTGATTCCGGTCAGATGAGGCCTCGGATTCAAGAACCGTAAATTTTTACAATCTCGTAAAATTCACATGTATTAAAAAACTATTGATAGAAATATGGGGTCTTTAAATTCTCCCCACCTTAAGTATTTACATCCCAGTAAGCTACAACTCGATCTATGAAAACAAATAGGGGTACTGAGCACGTATATGATCCTCCCTCTCCTATGATCTCTCCTAGAGGTTCTTATGCTACCAGTAAAATCGCACCAGAGTTATCGACCGTCCATGTAGGAATCGTTCTTGTCGATCCTCAATCTCTATTGGATTCTTCGTAAATGTCTCCCCATCCTTGATGTGCATCTCTTCATGGCCTATGAAATGGGATGGGTTGTGAACATATCTCCACAGTTGAGGTACATGGAAGACATCGTGCACCCGGTGCAACTGAGGTGGAAGTCCAAGGTGGTAATCCACCTCACCTACTCTACTAGGGACCTGGAAATATCCGAAGAAACATGGAGATAACTTGCTGCCTCAGACAAATCTATGTAGACCTCATTGCGGTGAGACCCGTAGAAAGACGTGGTCACCATCCTCGAACACTAGAGGTCTCCATATCATGTAAGAATATGACTTATACCTACTCTGTGTAGTCTTCATCTGCTCCTGGATGATCTTCACCTTCTCTGTGGTATCCCATACCATCTCTGGTCCCACTACTGCTAACTCTCTTGGGTCTGTCTAGCATCGTGGCGATATGCAAGGTAGACCATACAAGGTCTCAAAGGGTTCCATACTGATGGTGGATTGATATCTATTGTTGTAGGAAAACTCCACCAATGGTAAGTGATCCTCCCAACTATCACCAAAGACGAGAATACAGGTGTGGAGCATGTCCTCGAGTGTCTGGATGGTCTACTCAGTCTGAAAATCTGACTGAAGATGGAAGGTGATTCTTAGATGTACATGCATCCTGAAAGCCTCCTATAACCCCTTCCATAGTCGGGAAGTAAACCATGCATCACGATATGAGATAATAGAAGAAGGTAATCTTTTTAAACACACTATATCATGCACATAAGGGTGTCACATGCTCTCTACTAAAACCTAATCGCCAATCTGTAGGAAGTAGGCTGATTTTCTGAGTCGGTCAACAATCACACATATTGAATAATGAGTTCTGGATGTACGTGGAAGACCCATCAAGAAGTCCATGGATACCCCATCACACTTCCCCTATAGGAGCTCTAAGTGTTGTACTAAGTCTGTTGGTACCTACTGATATGCCTTCACATGCTGACAAATTTGGCATCGGGTGACCAACTCAGCTACTGCCTTCTTTATACCTGACCACCATTACTGTATTCGAAGGTCCTAGTACATCATCACCACTCATGGATGTACCTATAGTGGGGAAGTGTGGAACTCTATCATAATTTCCACCTAAAGTTCTACTAGTACCATGGTACGTCCTATGAAGAGGATGACGTGTTCCCCACCATTAGAAACTCCATCATATTCCCACCATGTGGATATCTGAGCACGCTGCGACTACCATTTAACATCCCCATGCTGCGCCACCTTGACTCACTGATGTAGTGTAGGAGTGATTATTAGAGATTGATGAAGTTCTGCTCTATCTCTATCCAGAACGGATATCTGTAAGGTAGCCAGCTTCTTTGTCGCCTTTCCTAGCAGTTGAATACCTGTCCCCCTACTGAGCGCATCAGCAACAACGTTCCCCTTCCCAGGAGTATAGACTAACTCAAAGTCATAGTCCTGGAGGAACTCAAGCCATAAATGATGTCTTAGATTCAGGTCCTTCTGAGAGAAGATATACATGAGACTCTTCTGATCATAGTAGACTATGAAACATTCTCCCATTATATAGTTTCTCCAAATCGTCATGGCGAAGACCACTGCTGCAAACTCTAGGTCATGTGTAGTGTAGTTCTTCTTGTTCTTTCTCAGATGCCGAAATCCATATGAAATCACTGCTCAATCATGCATTAGGATACACCTAAGTCTGGTCCTTTATGCATCGCAGTAAACTACACACCGTATAGCCTCCTCAGGAAGCCTCAAGATGGTGGCACTAGTCAACCTCTGCCTCAGCTCCTGAAAGCTCTACTGGCATCTCTCAGACCATACGAAGGGTTTCCCCTTCTTCATCGTTGCTAATTGTGGTGCTGCAACTCTATAGAAATATGTAATGAATCTATAGTATTATCCATCCATCCCCTGTAAACATTGTATCTTTTTCACACTCCTAGGTGGATCCCAAGAATGTACCACCTAAATCTCTGTTGGATCTACTACAACTCCAGCCTCCGAGAGGACATGTCCCATGATGTGAAACTCTGGAATCTAGAACTGGCACATCGAGAGCCTACCATAAATATGGTGATCTTGGAGTGTGTCCAGTAACACCTGCAAATGGTAGGCATGCTCCTCCTCAGTAGTCGAGTATATTAGAATGTCGTTGATGAAGACTGCAATAAATAATCAAGGTATGGCTGGAAGATCTTGTTCATGAGACCCATGAAAACTGTTGAGTGTTGGTTACGCTGAAGGGAATAACCATTAACTCATAGTGGCCATACCTAAATATGAAGGACATATTCTACACATCCTCATCTTGAACTCTTAGCTGGTGATAGCCTAACCTGTGGTCTAGTTTCGGGAACCATCGTGCTCTCATGAGCTGATCAAAGTGGTCGTTGATCCTTGAGAATGGGTACGTGTTCTTCACGGTCACCTGGTTCAGGCGACGGTAGTAGAAACAATGCCTCAAGCTCAAATTTTATTTTGTTGTGAATAGAATAGGGGCTTCCTAGGGAAAAACATTGGGTAGGATAAATCCCATCTCGTACAAGTCCTCCATCTTTTCCAACAGCTCACGAAGCTCAGTGGGATGTATCCGATATACTGCGGTAGATATTACTTTTGTATCGGGGTACATATCAATGTAGAAGTCCACCTATCTATGAGGAGGTAGTCCTGGAAAATTTTCAAGGAAAAAATCCATGTACTGGTCAACCATTATAGGATAAGTCGGACTCACCACATCAACTAATCTGAGGGTATGACAATCCAATAGGTGAGTGATCGGTTGTACCCTTCTTCGAGTAAGTTCATTATGTGCTTCAAAGGTTCCCTTCATAGCGGTGATGTTGAACTTGGTCCCATCCGTGTGGACACACTGGAATTTTCGCCTAAAAATTTAAATATGAGAATGGACTGTAGATAACTATTACATACCCAAGATGATGTCGTAAGGCCTCGATACCACTATGAGGAGATCCCAGCTGAAGCTCTCGCCACCTAGAGTAATCTCACACTACAAACACTAGTGCATAATCATCGAGTCTCCTACCATAGGTTTCTCTAGTCGTAAGGATCGAGCCAATGCCTCTATTGAAATCTCTAATCCTCGAATGAGGGAAATGGCTATGAAGGAATGACTACCACCTGTGTCTATAAGAACTGGAGCTAAGGTGGAGTGGAAACAGATCATACCTTGAATTATCTCTAGAGATCCATGGTCAGGGGCCTCAAATACCTGAATCTGAGCTCTCCCCTGTCCAACCGATCTATGTGGTCGGGGTGGTCCTCCTAGTGGTGGTGGTGGTGGTGGTCACACCTCATAATGTCATCCACCGACAGCTGCTCGACCATCTCCTCTGCCATGTATGCCTGCGCCCTGCGAACTGCCTCGATCGATCCTCGGCCTCTACCTATGTGGTCCCTCAACTATCTTCTGATCATCAGAATGGAGGGTCGGACAGTCACAAGCCATGTGACCCTTCCCACTATATGAGTATAACTGTCTGCTTCTGGAATATATGTCACTTCCCCGGGTGCTGCGAACAACTGATCATGAGTCATGCGGTTGTCCACACTTGGGTATTGTCCTCTAGGATCTCCACATCAAGTTTATACGTCCATCTGTAGAATATTCGGCTGCAATTTGTCTAGTGGTGGTTCTCGCTGCTGCTGACTACTCAGCAAGGAAACTCTCCACTAAGAGGCGTCTCTCTAACACTCTTTCCAACATTGTAATGTTTATGGAGAGCATCGATCCCTGATCTATCTCATGATCCCCTACTCTAATGTCTGGTCCCTGAATAAATGGTCTCACACCATATTTTTGGTGTAGAGAGAGAGGTCATTGAACCTCACTGAGTATTGTGATACTATCACTCTGCCCTACTGCAAATGAAGTAGCTCCTATATCTACACCACTCGAAGGGTGGCTGGGAAAAACTATGCTTGGAACATGCTCTCAATGTATATCTAGAGTGTTGTCACCTTATAGTTGAGTTGAAGCATCAGGCTCCACAATCTACCTACTTCTATCTAAAGGAGACTCGAATCAAGGATTACCATGAGGTCTGCTTGTGTACCCACATGCCTGAAGACTGTCACCACAGCCTCCATCCAATTCTTAGCTGCTTGTGGGACTGTCTCTCCTCAGATCCCAGGTGGCCTCTGGAATTGGAAATCATGCTATGAGCTCAAGCGTCGTGCATCATCTGCAGCTCGGGCTAGTGTAATTGGTAGCTCAACGGGATGTGGTTCCTCTGGTGCCTCTGCTGGTAAAGGTCCCTGCAATGATTCCTCATCGCTCAGTGGGATTTCAGAGCGTATGACTCTCGGGGCTCTACAGGGAGGCTTCCTGAAAAATACAGATGTAACATGGTCAAAAGATTTTACCTGGTGAGCTGAACTAGTTGCGAAAACATAAGAAAACATTTGAAAAATACCACACAATCAGTGTTTTCATGTACTAAGTCGGAAATACATAGCCAGGGTCCTGGTCTTTGGATACGTCGGCCGCCCACACAAAAACCGGACCCCCTGAAATGAAAAACACACATAGTACCTTTAACACTATTGATTCGCCGAAAAAAATGATCAAAGTCTTAGGTTCTATGGTAGAACTTACTCCTCTAACACCAATTTCTCATGACCCGTCCTCGAGACCCGTGCTGTGACTACCCCAAGCCTACCTTCCCAAGGCCTGGGGTTGGGGACTACCCTCAAATGTGTAAATCCCTATGCTGGGAAGGCATTGACTTTATAAAAAGTAAACTCACACAATCAGAGTACAAAACTGGAAGCAAAAAACTAAGCATTACTTTATACAGAAGAAGTGATAGAAAGTAAAAGGGGTCCAAAATACCATCCCAAAAGTAAATTACAAGTAAAACTGAATGCATGTACATCTGAAAGCAAGTAATGCAGCTAATGTGTCATCTTCTGGGGTTCCTACCTGAAGGGTAGGAACAGATGGCCTCCTCAGCAATCCTCGTTCGTCCGTCCGCTCTGTACACCTTCACTCCGGGTGGTCCACCTCATGGTACCGTCTATTCCTGATACACTGTACCTCAATCCATGATGTCTATCGTCTACAACCAATACTATGATGTGTGGGAATATCCCGTGTAGGGGTGACTATAACGATACTCAGTAAGGACCCTGAGACCCTCAAGTTATCACAATATCCAACAAGGATAACCAAAAAGTAAAGAATCAACGGAAAAACCTTACATAAGTATATGCACATACATATACCTTAGTTATCTAGAAACTCATCTCAATCATGAGGTAAACACAAAAGTCACTGACTCAGCTCAAACAAGGATTTCTTTCCTGGGGTAGTAGAAAGTAACATCCATAGTCAAACTATTAGAATATCAGGTGATGGTGTAATCCTCCTCTATAGAGTACAGTATGCCTTCTGCATCACACATAGGCTCATACCACCATCCTAGACTGCTATGGTACTCCTCATATTGATTATCGTGGGTCTGCTACATCAGACATAGGAACTCCCTGCAGTGGGTCTTCCACGTCACTCTAAGGCACTCCCCCTCATAGCCTGCTGAGGTAGTCCTCCTGTCGAGTATTGTGGGACTGCTGCATCACACAGAGGTACTCCCCACTATGTGTCTGCCACATCAGATAGAGGCACTTCCCACTGGGATATTAGGAACACTACATGTCAAATGGTAAGTAGTCTCCTGGTCTCAACCAGCTACTAAGTCTTTATACTCTCCTCGCACTTCTCCAAGAGGATTATCTCCACGAGCTTTGGGTTGACACTCCAACTATCATGAAAACAAACTTAAAAGTTTCCCAAAAGTCTTCCTTATTGTAGGGATCTCAACACAATAGATGTCCCGTCAATCGGACGCCCGACCTGTTAATTATTGAAATTTCTATTCCACAGGCCCGATTGGATTTTAGGTTCAAACTAACCCAATCGTACCCCAACTGTGCCCAAACATCAATTTGGATAAACCAAAATAACTGTCTCTCTCTATGATTTTTTTCACCGTAGGCAGTTCGTCGATCGAATACATGTAGCCCAAGATATAGGTGAAATGATGAAAGCAGGCTAAAGAGGATCTGGGGCTGGTCCGACCCAGTTGGACTGACCCGACCCAATCCGCGGGTCCGACCCAGTCCAATGGGGTAGCCTGACCCTATGGAACAACTCAACAAGAGTGGGTGGCCATGCACGATGGGACGACCCGTCCGGAGGGCAGCCCGCATGGCCTAGAAGGCTGGCGGCCTGTGTGGCCTGGCTGGCAGCCCGTGTGGCCCAACAGGTGGGAGGCCACGTGGCCTGGTTGGGTGGCTGTTGTGGGTCCTGGCTGGCCACATGTGGGGTGGTGCATTGCCCTTGATTTAAGAACAGAACCAGTGCTAGGCGCCAGTTAAATATCCCGTGGGACCCGGGGGGTCCCGCCTTTTCCGGCTGGCCGAGCGGCCATCCGGTTCCGCATCACCGGTGGTTGGCCCGACACCGGCTGCCCCTTCACCTCCACCACAGCCCGCCCTGGTTGTGGATCACCTTCACCGCATGGCACGATGGATCCACGCCACCCCCGCTGCAGCCATGCCAGGACATGAAAACATGCTCCTTCGCGCGGTGCGACGGTGCTGCGTCCATTCGGGGATTCGGTGGCCTTGCGCCGCTGGTTTCTTTGTGGCTAGATTTCTTTTCTGGTCGGCCCGATGACGGTCTCTTTTTTTCGGCCTCCATTGTCAAAAAATGTGAACAACAAAGGGGGAGGGTTCGGCCATGTTCATGTGGTCCGAGCCCTCCTCATTATGGTGATATCAATTGGAAAATCACATTCCATAATTTAAATGACGTAGAACATGAACAAAAACAACTCAAATACCCTACCTCAAATTTCTTGATCGTTGACAAAGTCGCGAAAAGGCGGCGCCAATTTGTCAATGTTATAAAATGCTAGAGGATATCTGTTACTGTTGGATGAGCGACAGGGGATGACGAAGTCGAAGAAGACATTCTTGGCGGTCGACTCCTTCTATATTGGCATGGTTGAAGATCGATGACGATATCTATCGTTCTTCGTTGGTGGAAGAGGAATTCTTCGTTGTAGATTTATTCTCCTCCCCTAGTTCAACCAAAATATTGGGCCAACCCAAAAATAATAAAATATCACATATTATTAAATTTTTGGCATAATAAATTCAATAGGGGAATTAATTAATGAGGTCTCCACTTAATTAATTCTTGTGTGTAGGCACAATATATTAGTGGAGAAGGTCAAGAGTCTTTTCTACATAAATGGGGTGTTAAAAGAGTTTAGAAACTCATGTGGTCCCCATTGAAAATTTCCTCCCAATAGAGGATATGTTTGGGTGGGCCCCACCATCAAAACCTCTCCTGGGAAGTTATGGTGTGGTGGCTCCCACCTCTAACCACCTCTTGGAGGTTTTAACCACCACAAAATAAATATATGTTATCACGTAATTATTATTTTATTTATTTAAAACCCCCGAAATTTAAAATCCATTCTCGACCAACTATCATCATGGTGAAAGTCTACATCAACGAATACCAGCACTGTTAGTTCAACGGTGCCCTTGGTTTTCAATTCCTTACACTAGTTCCAATGTTATTAAATCCCACTCATACGTTTACTGAATGTACCCAAAAAAACTATAGAAATTGATTCCCGGACCAATAGGATTCCGAATCAAGCACCGAAAATTTTCATGGACTCATAAAATCCCAATGCATTGAAAAAAATTCCAAGGAAATTCCTGGTCTGTACAGGTTTTCTATGGTATCCTTGGTAGAATGATGTAGTTTGGGTTGTAATTGACAGACATAAAAAGGTTTCTCACTTCTTGACAATTAAGGAGGCCATCAGTGTTGAAGAACTAGAATGGTTGTAGATTCGAGATATTGTAGGTCTATAAGTGGTTCCACGGTACATTGTTTTAGAAAGGGACACACGTTTTACTTTTTGGGTTTAGTATTTGATTTATTGGGATTTGGGTAGATAAGAACATGTGAGTGCATCTTACCATCCCCAGTCATATGGCCAGTCTGAGCATAAAATTTAGTTACATGAGGACACACCTCTAGAATGTATCATGTATTTTGTAGTTTCTTGGGATTATCACATACATATTCTGTAGTTTTCCTACAATAATATTTTTTCGGAAACTATTCATATTGAACCTTATGAGGCATTATACGGTAGGCCATGCCGATCTCCCTTAGATTGGCTGGAGGCAGGAGAGGCAGCTATGCTGGGACCTCGTCTTGTACTTGATACCATGGAGTAGATAGAGTTGATTATTATAATAATGGATACTACACAATCACTATATATGACATATTCTGATTGATGTAGATGACCTCAGGAGATCACGGTCGGAGATCAAGTTTTACTACGTGTCACACCGAGGCTGGGACATAAGAGGATTAAGAGATATGGTAATCATTCACCGAGGTACGTCATTATGTATGAGGATTGAGATATATTCAGACCAGTTTCCCATCAGCTACAGTTAACTCAAAAGTACCATGCTATGCATGATGTCTTCCAATTTTCTCAGTTCTGACGTTACTTATCAAACTCGTCTAATATTTTCCAACCTAAGGAGGATGAGCTAAAGGTGGACACCTAATTCAAGGAGTATCACATCCTTAATTATGATCAAAATGCAATAGTTATATATGGAAAATTTGTTCCCTTGGTATGAGTGTAATGGCAGCAAGGGAGAGTACATGATGTGACATGGGAGAGGGTTCCCAATTTACGATATAGCGGCCAGAGCTGTTTGAGGATATTTCTTCTTCTACGCTTCCTTGTAAGGAAAATCCATGGACACATTTATTTATGGGTGGATGTTTGTATGAACACGAATATTCTTCTCAGGTATGTTTTTATTTTCTCGTTGTTTTTTTTGAAAAAGATGAGTTTATGGAAATTTCAGGACTACACACAATGTACCTGATTACCACTGGTGACCATGGGTTGGCTATGTAATGGCCGAGCACATTGTCGTGTGTGGAATCCCAGAGACTGGTTAAAGAGGAGGTCAGAAAAGTCAAGTACACGACATGTTATTCTAAAATACATTCCATGTAGATTCAGTTTCTATTAAATAGATTAGGGTTGAATCTTACTAAAAACCCCTAATCTTCTTCGTTTGTCTTGTCTAGGATTGAAATTATGGCCACATATCTTATCTAATCCCTAGACACTCTGTCATTTCTTTGAATCCACCACTGTTGATTGTGTTTGAATCACCTTGGTGAGTTCTCCTTTCCTCATGAACACCATATCTTGATCTATCTTCTCTTGTGAGTTATCCATGGTTAAATTTTTATTAACATATTTGTAGATCAGGGTTGTTCTAGGGAGACTCAAGGTCTGAAGTTCATGAATATCGATATCACGATGCTGAGGAAGGTGTTGTGTGGATTTCTATAGTTAGTATTTAAATTTTATTGCCAAAAGTTCCCAATAACCAAGAACAAGGTATAATGTGTTTATTTTTTTCCCTTTTTGTTACTTGATATGCCCTGTTTGGTTTGGATATAGGTTAATTGTGGAGATTAGGGTTATCTTTTCCAAGATATGGATTATTTTCCCATGTTTTCATTTTTTTGACCATTTGGTCCAGCTTTTCCTGTTAGGTTGCGTCTTAGTTTCCAATTACTGGTATTGTTAGGATGTCCAGAATATTATCTAACTTGATATAATATATTGAAGATTGTTTAGACATGTAGTTCATGAGGTTTTCTTTGGATACCAAATATCGGATGTGCATTACTAACTTACATAGGGCCATGAGAAACTGGTGTAGTAGAATATTGGGAGAATGAACATTGAGGGCTTCTCCAGTGTGGCTATTTACTATTACGTTGCGAGACAATATTGGGGGTGGACATTGTGAACCCTCAGAATGTTTGTAGTTCCTAGATATTGTCCATAGTGTGAATTAGATGTTGAGTGCAACCTCAATGTTCCTATTAGTTACCGATACGTGACAACATGGGTAATCGATGGTGAGTTCTTCCTCAGAGTGTCATTGCTAAAGCTGAACCTGAGGAGATAGACGTTGTGTACTTCCCAGAGGCTTGCTTGTGTTTGTTTGGTTGAACCAGAGGAGTTAGGCTATGAGTAATTCAGAGTGGGTTACCTACTTTTGATTAGTTTCTAACATGATATAGGAATATAAATGCAATTGATTTTATAGAATGGTTATTATGTGTACATCCTTGTCTACTGCTTCATTTTGATTATAGCCTTCCGTTTATATTCACTGACACTTAGGCACAAATCATTGGGTGGATGCCCACTAGGATTAGTCTCACCCATTATTTGGGTCATTCGTTTGGGCCCAATGAGATCACATTATTGTAGGTCTAGATATAGTCAAGAGCCCTTCAACATCAGGTACATGATTTCTGGGGAGCCGGGGAGAATGAGACCAAGATGAGGCTTGTGATGCTGGGGATTTTATTAGAGAATTTATTTTTTACTTTGGATTAGTAATATATTCCAAAATGGTAATCTGTTTGGATGCTTTCCTAGATATATGTATCATGAATCATATATATATATATATACGTGCTCTTGTTTTTTATTTCTTTTGTTATCCGTTTTTTAATAAATGAAAGATTTTATGGCATCCACTATTATTGTCTATTTTACTTCTATAGTGTTACACTGCTAATAATGGAATAGTTTCCCCACTATCACACCCAAAGTCCTATTTTCTAGTCAGTATCCTCTAGCATTCTGGGAAATTCTTTTGAGGCCATGTGACCCACCAGGTACGAGACACCTCTGGGCAGCTTCCGTAACCAGGGCATTGCAGAGGAGTTAGTTTTTTCAACTATATACAAGCTTCCAATTGTTTTGTTTTCCCAACATTGAATCTTAGTATGTGTAAGTAAAAATGAATTTAATTATTATTATTTCCCTACATTCAATTGTTCGATTTGATAATCCTTTTTTGTCATATGATTTCAACATTGGAATTTTGAGAAGACAATCCCCTATCACCGAGAACACTTCAAAATTATTGGTGAAAAAAATACATTGGAGGTAATTTAGTTTCGAATTTAATGATTCAAATTATATTTTTAATATTCATTTTCATTAATTAATTATGTTGTTATAATCATTTTTATCATATTACCAAATATTAATAGTCATAATGGAAATTCTTTTTTTAATAAATTAATATTATAATATTTTAAAAGAAATTAATTTGAAATTATAGAATACTAATGTGAAAAACAAAATTAATTATTAAATTCATGATGTAAATATTATATTAGGATTTATTTTCATAAACTATCTAAATACATGTTTTTCCATAGAGTTGTTAAAAATAATATTTTTTAATTTGATTTTTTTAATTTAGTATATTTAGAAGTTAAAATATTATTATTTTACATAGTTTATTAATTTTTATTATTTAATTTATATTTAATTTAATTTTATTAATTTTTTTGATGGATTTTATATAAAAACTTGGAAAAAAAATGGTTTGATATTTAAAAATAGTTTCTTACAAAAAATTGTTTTTCATTCCGTTTTTCTAGTTTAATTATAAAATAAATTCATAAAAAATATTTTTTATTTTCAAAATTTTATTGAATATTTGGAATCATTTATTCCATATTTAGTAAATATATTTTTTAAATTTTTGAACATGATCTATAACAACACTAATAATTAAAATAACTACGATAAAATGATAATCATGAAATTTCCGAAATAATTAAAACAATATGAACAATTAAATAACCCCAAATATATATATATATATAATTTTTACAGTGGATATCATCCATAATTACATAATTATATAATTTGTTATGTTATATAACCAAATGTATGTGATTACATGATATTACAATATTTAATTTTATGAAATTTAAAACATGTAACACTGATGTTTTTGATAAGAGTGATATTTTAATATGTTGTTATCAATAGAATAAGTTCGAATATAAATATAATTATTAAATCAGAATTATTTTTTATAATAATGATAATTTTTTTAATTTTTAAAGTAGATATGATTACCTTAAATATTTATAACAAGTAATGTATTAATTAATTAATTAATTAATAATTTAAATAATATATATTAGAAATATTAAAATAAAAATAAATTATTATACAAAATGTTGAAAATGAGTTTCAATTATTACCATTAAATTTTACAGATATAATAATATATTTTGTTCTAATTTTAAATGGTTTCTTGATATTATTAATGTCAAATTAAAGAATTGTTATAAAAAGTTGCATTTATAATATTTTAAAATACTTAAATTTTTAAAATGATATTAAAATTATCAATAATAAAAAATTTAGAAATTTTATTACTATAAAATTTCGAATATCACAATTGATCCATTTATAAGTAATTTTTCATTTTATATTAAATATAATTACCCTCTGGTGTAAATACTAATGTTTTCATGGTATGAGTTAATGTTGTTAAATTAGAATAAAACCAATTAAAAAGGTTTGAAATATAGTAAAAAAATCAGGGATTTATTGGATGAAGATATTTCTAACATACACGTCTTATAATGGTATTAAATAAATTTAAGAAATTATTTATTGAAATGTAATATATAATAATTTTCTATTTTGAAAAATGTCCAGAAATACCATTCCATGTCTTATAAAAGTAAAACTGATCATATATTTTCATTATATATAATAAAATAATTTTTTAGAATATAACCACCAAAATAACTACCAATAATAATTCCCTATTTTCTCAAAGACATATTTTATGTGGAATACTATTATATATTCTATTAATGTTCAAAAAGGAATGTTTTCCTAAAAATATGTATGGAATTAATCTATATGATTTTTATTGGTTATTTCATACACATCCTTAAATCCTATTAAAAATTATAATGTAATAATAATTGGATAATCCACATACTTATTTTAAAATATGTTAGTTTCTGGGACCATATCATTATCCTTATCCAACTAATTGTAGAGGAATTTATCATTCATGTTTTTGGAAAATTACATCCACACAATCCAATATCATTAATTTTCCATCATCATCCCAGATTGAAGGATTATAATGGGTAAAATATTGTTTATATATGGTATTAATGATATATCTATCATTATAGAAATATACTATATCATTTAACTTCTTATCATTCTATTCATTGAAAACTGATAATGTATTTTGTGTGTGCTTGTAGACTAATACATCTATGAATATATTTGATTCAATTTTCATAAGGAACTCACATTGATTATATATATAATATTATTCAAATAAAAATTAATATATTTATCAAATTATAATTATTCATCAAATAAAAAATTATACATTCATTCTTTCTAAAATGATCGTTTAAAATTGACATGTTACCCATGCATACATACTACCCACCATTTCAATTATTTTCACAAACATCATCATTATAAAATACAAACAATCATTTATTTTAAAGTAAAATTGACTGATAATATATTTTAATTTTTTAATGAATTTTATTATTGATATTATCGCAAAAAGAGTGCTTTCATAAAAACATCATATAGCGAATTAAATTTGTAATATTTAATTGGATATAATAAAAATATCTACATTGAATATAATTATTTAATTAGTTGAATATTAATTTAAAATAATACAAATATAATTAATAAATTAGTTTAAAAATGATCTTAATTTAAAAATATAATCATCCTATGATTATTAATTAGGATGATAAAGAATAAATGTGATGACCCATTTCAATGTAAAATATTTTCTTTTATAAATTTAATTTTTAATGCTTAATATAAAAATAAATTTTTATTACAATAATATATTATTTTTAAAATAAATAATTTAAATAGTTTTTTATTATCATTTACTGATTTTTTATATTTATTATTAACCATTTCATACAATTTACAAAACTATTGGAAGGAATCAATTTGTTATTATCTAAATGAAATTAATTGTGTCATTTCTAGAAAAATTACAGAAGGGATATTTTATCTAAAATAGATTTATATTATTTTCACTCAATCAAAAAGAATTAACAAAATTTATCTATAAAAAATGATTTACAGTGTTTTTTCCCAAGAATAGACTTTCATTTTATTTATATACAATTTCAATGTATGTCTTTTCAAAAAGAAATTGGTATTTTACATAATAATGTTGTTATTGTGAATGAATTCATGATTTAAGTTATTTTATTTTATATTGTAATTTTTATATGTTACATTTTTCCTGTTAAAAGACAACAAATTGGAGATTAGTTCATTAACAAATTATTATAGGTTTCGGGATAAACAAAGGAAAAGTGTTTTCATTATATAATCTAATAAATTGGGAATGGATGTCGGTTTTATTAATATATCACTTATGAGATGGTGTAAACTTATAACATTTATCGCGTAAGATAAAAAGAATATTGTATGATGGTTATTCTAATATCGAATATAATTCTTTATTTATGTGTAAATTGTTGGATCAGGTTATAAAAAATATACACAATAGGGGGGGTGAACTGTGTCTTATAATTTCTTTACTAGATATCGATTAGTCCATTAAACATTATCAAGAAGATTTATCTGCCTGATATTAATATCAAAGGAAGAACGAGGTATAGTGGTTCGTGGAATAGAAGGCACCTAGTCCAATCCACCAACACTCTACTCCACGAGCATAGATATTTTCACTATATGGTACTCATATAAATAGATCTTTCCACAACTGAGTGGAGGAGATTGACACCTATACAAGTTTAAGGTTAAATAGATCATTTTAGTTCATACCTAGAACCTAATGAATTGCTTATTATGAAAATATAGCTACTCAAAGTAAAAGAGTAATTGTTCATTGAAATACATTCTAGTTGTTCTTCACATCTGTAACAGCACACAATTGATAGTATAATGATTGTGTTCTTTAGAAATTATGTTCATCATTTAGAAGTAGTACATACACAATCCATCTTTAGTAGTTGTTGAAATATAATTCATAACATTTATCAGTAGTCATTTGAAAAAAGATATTCGATGTAGAATCGGTGAATCTTTAATCATGTTTCTTCATCATCAGCAAACAGAACATTTTCATTCTTCTAAATAGCCGATATGTAAGTCTCAATTTTCTCTGTAAATTGAAGGGGTAAAATTCATGTGTTTGATATATATTTTTGATGATTCGCCTCTATATCTGTAAAAACATAATTCAAATATATAAGGAATAAAGATGAGAATTCCCCTTTTATAATTTAGATCCACAAAATTCGCCATTATAATCGCAATATTCAAAGAATGAATAGCAGAGCAGTTGTAACTCCACTAAAAATTCATCATGAAATTCTCCCCTTAAAACGAACTAATGAATCAAAAATAAATTGATTTGAATTAGTTAATGACATATTTTAGATTATGGATTTTAATATAGCTTGAAATCATCCTAAAAATATACATAAAAACCATTGTTTGATAAAATTATAATTAAAATATCCAATGCCAAACGTAGGGTTGAACATCATCACATTTATTCTCTGAAAGTAAGTTTCACAACATAAGGTTAATGTTAAACATAAGGCTAGTGATCCAATATTTTATTAGCTTCCAAAAGTTTGGTTGATCATTCAAAAAAGTATGGTTGATGAACCATATTTTCTCTACAACATTCAAACGTATGGTTATATATAAAATTATGTTTGATGAACCATACTCTTAAGAAATAAAAATAACATTCCAGACTCACAAAATGATCATATTCCATATTTTTCTGATTTCCCAAATCAAACGTTCCTTCCAAACATAAGGTTCATTCCAAACATAGTGTTATTTTTCATAAAATTTAGGTTCTTTTTAATAGTGAGGTTCCTTCTTTCATTCTTTTTTGATAATGTATGGTTTCTTAACAATAAATTTCTGATAACATATAAAGTAAATGACGAATTCCATCCTTACACTATGCTTTTCAACGTAGGATATGAACAGTGCTTCCAGAACACACTCATGTAATTTCCAAACATGTAGAGCATGAACAGTGTTTCAAAAACATGCTCATGTTATTTACAAATACTTTTCCAAATATTCAACCTGAATTAAAAACATTATAGTTATATCAAAAAAATGATATAAATAATATTATTTTTCTGAAATATACTCATAGTAAAATCATTATTATAACAAATAAGGGTATTTGTGAGTATTAAAATCATCATAAAGAGATTTAGTATTGTTATCAACAATCTCCCCATTATAATAATATGTATAGTTTAAAAAAACAAATGATCAACAATCTCTCACTTTTTTATGATCACAAAACCCATAAAATAACAAATGAAAATAATATATAATGTAAATTTCATATATTTTTAGAATTTTTCTAAGATAAAAACAACAATTAATATTAGAAAATTATTTTTTAAAATATTATGCTTAAAATTTCTCCCCAAAATAACTTCTTAAATTTTTAAATAATTTCTCCCCACCTAAGTAAAAGTTTTTTAAAGCATAAAATAAAATTTCAAATTTTCCTTTTTTTGAAAGAAAATAAAATTTATTTTAATGAACATAAAAAAAATGTTGTATTTATTTTAATTTCTACCCATTTTGTGATATCAAAAAAAATTGAATAACATATAAAACATATCAATATAGTACTGAACTAAGTAAATGATATGATATACTATTTATCAATATCAGAATCTAGATTACTATCATTCTAACAGAGTAAGGAATGTAAAATAATTAATAACTTAAAAACATGTGATGAAAATATATTTTATTGAAAATATAATTACATGTACAGTATAGAAAACAAGAATCAAGGTTGAGAAAAAGAATTTGGGAAATAGGGTGTAGCACCTCGGAATGAAATCTATGATCTCTGAAAACTGGAGTCTCAACCTTTTCATTAGTCCATTTCCTAAATGGATTATGCAATCTCTTCCATCCTGAGTTAGTTGAATGTATTCAATCCAATTGACTCTGAAGAACTCATGTATCCTCCCTTCCTTCTCTATAAATAATTATATTTTGACTATAAACTGATTCAGAAATGTTCTAATACTTGATTCACTGGAAGTCAACTGGTCTACCAGAAACATATGATTGTCTAACAACACAGATAAAGGAAGATTATTGCATTGAAGGTCTTGCAATTTGTCATTCATTTTCATCATAACTGCTCTAATGGCCTGAAATATACTGATCAGATCTGGTGAAGTACCTGATGTACTGGCTTAACTATTTCTAAGAGATGTAAATTATTTCTCCCTGAATGATTTAAACTCTAGTAAATTTGTCTTCATCACCATTTCAGATAATAGATTTGTAACTTCATCCATCATTTCCATCATGAAATTGTATACATCATTCATAGAAATAGAACTGGATTTCATGTTCTGAATCTTCTGCAACTCATTTTATAATGCACATCGAAAATATACATTTTCAGCTTGAACATTAATAAACATTCTAATAAACTTTTCCACATGATCAATATTAGAATCAAAGGCACTATGGGCTTGTTTAAGAATCTGACTTCTCTTCATCCCTTCCTTGTACTAGGTTTTCCACATATTTTTCCTCATAGTCCATTATTGAATCATCCAGAGATTAATGTTATTTTGTACATCAGTAAAAATGTCATAATGGATCTATGTTTGATCCATATGAAAATGTTCTTGCTACTCCTAAGCATCTTCATCATTGAAATATTCTATTACAGGTTCCTCCAAAATTCATTACTCTTGAACAAATTTCCTTTTGAATATTAGTTACATGTGCAGCCTCTAACTCTACTTCTAGTTCTGCTACTACTTCTGCCTGAGGCAGTATTTGCTGTTCTGCTTGAGGAGTCACCACAATTTGAAAAACCGTTGCGATTGAAATGTCATGTAATGCAGATTCTCACATAAATATGTAGTTCCGATGAATTTCAGTTTGATTTTCATTTTTTTGAGTAGGGTACTATCTAACATGAGACACTTTATACCTTTTCCTTCGAAGTCCTTCTTGACTTTACTCATCTATAAAAGTATCAACATTTTGAAATCTGAATTTCGATGAAACTACGCTTACTCTCGATTAAACTGGTCCTTCTTTTTATTTTTTCTGTTAAAATTGATAACTCTCTTGCACATATTCTACTTCAACAGGCATGAGTTTTACTTATATTTTTCTCCAAAATAAACCAATATTTCTCGATGTTCCTGCATTGAACATTTTTTTGTAGTGGCATCACACACATGAAGCCACTAGCATTATCATATATTTTTTAAACATAATATTGGAAATGAATCTTCCAAAGGGATAAAAGTTCATTATCACTTATGGTTGGCTACAGTAACTGAGATATATCACCATATATCATGGAATTTTTAACATGATATCACTCATTAAGAGAAACATGTTATATATGTCTGGATATAAAATATTTTACATTTCTGGAATACGAGGTGCAATCACAGTTTTCACAAACATATCATAAATCTTTTGGTCCGGCTTCAGGTTTGTCACTAGAATAATCTTCAGATTCATTGATTTAAACAGAAATTTCATAATATCCTCTGACTATGCACACTATCACCTATATTCTCAAATCAATGTGAAGTAATCCCTCATGAGGGTAGTTAAAAATTTCAGTTATTTCCAATAACGATATCGAAAAATCATTGTACATGATCATATGTATCATAGAATCATCCTCCATTCCCAGGCTAAAATAATAGATTTAAAGAAGTGACAAAGTTCTACCTCATATAGTTACTTTTTTCCTTCCATTAAACATTCGTTCTTGGTTTTGAAAATCTAGGTCTTATCATAGCATTTGATATGTCAGATATAGACATTCTAAATCAATAAGCATTCCATGTAGAATATTTCTTCCTGTTGAGCACTAATTCATAGGAGTGATAATCTCTGGCACATCAATCCTCTTGGTCGTTTCCATTTCTGAGGTAGATCTTTGAAGATCCGAAAAGAGAGTTTTTGAAGGTTCAGGTGTGGGTTGAGAAGAATGCTAGTGGATTTCAAGGATTAGATGGGTTATGAGAAAATGAAGAAATTTGATATTGGAATCAGTTTTTTACATCCATGATACCCGTGTAATTACACACATAGTAATTATTACATTATTTATTTGAAAAAACATATGTGGAAAAAGATTAAAACAGAACAAATGAAGCTTTAAAATTACCAAAGTAATAAATAAAATAATAGAAAATAATTATTTATAAATAAATAAACCTATCCCCCTTAATAAAATCAAATCATACAGTGGTAACTAGTTTATTAAAAAAATCTCCAAATTGAATTGTAGTGCTCACAAACACTAAGAATATATCCTTCTAAAAAACATGATCTCTTGGAAAATGATGTTTGATATCAATATTCTTAGACCTATAATGATTATAATATTTTAAATGAAATATTAATAGATCTTGTATTATCAAATAAAATATGTGTATTCTGAAAATTTAGTCCATAGTCCATAATATTGTTTTTCGTCCCCAAAACATGTGCACAACAACTCCCTATAGATTCTTATTCAGCTTAAGCTGTTGACATGGCAACTGAGCGTTGTTTCTTACAAGGCCATGACATTAATAATTTTCCAAAAAAGTGGAAACTATATATGGTTCATTTACTATCTAAAATATAAATTCAAAAGTCTCAATCTATATATGAAAATAAAATAAAATAAAATGTCTTAGGATAGGTAAGATATTTAAAAACCCTTTCCTATAAATATCTAAAAGACATTTGGTAAAACTAAAGTGAGATTATTTTGGATTAGATAGAAATCTATGAAAAAGAAATACAAAGTAAATTATATCTGGCCAGCTATCAGTATGATTTAGTAAGCTATCAAGCATACCTCTATATATGATGTTGTGTATTGATTTTTTAGTTTAATCTAGGTCATGTTTTATATTAGTACACATATGAGTTGTATATGTCATGATGTTTTCAAGAACAAATTTTTTATATAAATCGGTAATGTATTTTATTTGATTCAAAAAATTTCAATTTTTTTTGATAAATCTGAATTTATAAAAAGAAATTTGATTCTCATATCGTGGTCATTTTAAATACCTTTTGAATGAAATTTGAAAAAAACTGACAATGTTTTGAATTCGATGATCCAAATACTTCATCAACAATATAAATTTGAACCAATAAAACATTAGAATCTACATTTTTCTTAAAAAAATTAGGATCATATATAACTAAATTAAAATAAATTTTAAATATAAATGATCTTAATATTTCATACCAAGCTCTAGGTGCCAGTTTAAGGCCATAGAGAGATTTAGTATGTTTAAAAATAGAATCTGGTTTTTGAGATTTTTCAAAACTAGGAGGTTTCTCATCATAATCATCCTCCATTGAATAACCATTTAAAAAGGTAGACTTAACATCAATTTTAAATAATTTAATGTTCATATGAGATGCGTATGCTATAATTATTACAATGGCTTCTAATCTAGCTACAGCTGCAAATGTATCATCATAATCTACACCTTCTTCGTGATTATATCCCTCTAATACTAGTCTTTCATTATTTCTAGTAAATATTACATGATCATATTTTTTATTTCAATATACAAATTTGGTTCCTATAACTAGATTGTAAAGAGGTATTTCAAATAACAAATGTCCTCACAACTATATAGCCTTTAGACCCAAATGGTTCCTATAAATGGATAGTTCTGATCTCTTTATTTCTAGTTAATATTCCACGAATGTTCACGGTTTTTAAAGGCTGATTCTCTAGGGTTTTAGACCATCAAGGTAATACACTATTAGGTTCCTCAATGACATTCCCCAATAAACTAGATTTAATTTCATTTATATCTTTTTCAGAATCATCTGTAATGATTTCGAGTCTAATGTTACACATAGAGTTTGATTCATAAATTTAGTCATTCCTTTTTCTAAAAGGTATTAGATTTATTAAATTTCACATGATCTGAATGTTGAACAATCCTTGAATTTTTATTAAAAAATATTTATGAATTCGAAGTAGTAGAATATCCTATTAAAATTCCATCATCAGGTTTTGGATCAAATATAACATGATTGTCTGTGGTGTTTAAGGTGTAAACATTTCATCCAATAAAATTAAAGTAATTTACATTAGGTTTTATGTTATTCTAGAGTTCATAGTGTGTCCTTAAAAAATTATGATTAAAATTATATTCATAATATAACAGGTTTTGCTTACAGCTTCTACACATAAATAGTCAGGAAGTCTGTATTCATTTAGCATAGTCTTAGCCATTTTTTGAATAGTATTACTTATTATTTCAGCAATTCCATTTTGTTGGGGTGTTCTTGGTGCAGAGAAGGTGTGTGTAAAATCTATATTTGAGCAATAGGAATTAAAATCCAAATTCCTAAATTTTCCACCATGATCACTTCTTAATGAAATTATTTTAAAACATTTTTAATTTTGAATAGCTTTGCAAAATTAATTCTAATATAGGAAAAATTTCATTTTTATATTTTAGAAAATAAATCAATGTAAATCTAGAATAGTCATCATCTAATACATATACATATAATTTACCATTAGTCTGTGCTACCCTTTAATTTCATAATTGATCCATGTGGAAAAGTTCTAGTGGCTTAGATGTAGAAACATTGTTAATAGATTTGAAGGATGATTTGTGTTTCTTGCCAAGTTGACAAGCATCACAGAATATATCACATTCAAATTTGGGACTAGGGAAATCAGAAAGAAGCTATTTTTTTAGATAACTTATTTAATGTATATATATTGTAATTTCCAAGTCTTATATGCCAAATCCAAGATTAATTTTTCATAGCAGTTAGGATGTTTACTTTTTGTTTAAACTGTGAATTTAATCCAGGGTATAAACATTATCAGTTCAGGGTGCTCAAAATTTAAACAATTTATCTTTGAAAACATAACATCAATTTTCAGAAAAATCAACCACATAACGATCATCATAGTGTAGAGAGATACTTATCAGGTTAAGTTTCAATCATTGTACATAGAGTACATTATTGATTAAGACAACTTCTGGATCTCTAACTATTTCAATACCAATAATATTATATTTTCATTGTCACCAAATGTGACGAGACCTCTATACCTTTGAGTTAGAGTTATGTAATTTGACGAGTTCCCACTCATTCCTGAAGCATCCACATTCCATGTACCATATTTGAGTTTTGATTATGTGACCTCTTTATTTCAATGGAATTTAAACAAGGGTTTGTTTTTGTACCCATACTATATTGGGTCCATTAGTGTTAACTAGAAATGACTGGAGAATCTAGATATGCTTTGATTTTGTATTATCAATAGATACATATAAATTGCTCTCAACAAAGGCTTTTGAAGATCACACTTATTTTTGGTTTCCTTAAAAAAACAATTTTTAGATTTGTGTCCTCTTGTTCCAAAATAATTACAGATTACATTTCAAGTACTAGGAATGAAGTAATTTTTATATAGTATAGGATTTTCAGCTTTACATTCTATTCCATATATTCACTTTTTAATCACATTCATTCCAATTATGTCATTTATTGTATTTTCTCCTTTTGTATAAATACGATCCATAATTTTTTCAGTTTCTACTTCTATATACAATGATTTTATTTTAGTTTCATTATCTATATAGTTTGTATTATTTATGTTATACATTTCCAGTAATTTCTAATGTTGCATTAGCAGAGTACCTCTCTCTCCAAAAATAACATTATGAATATTTTTTAATGCCTTGTCTTTCTTAAATTTTTTTTTCATATTTTCCTTTAGGAATATTTATTTTGGCTTCATGTTTTTCATTTGAATAGGTTGAATCAAAATTAGAGTCATAATTACAGTTACATGAGTATTAATATTGTTCCTCATTTATGTTTTCCATAAACCACATAATAGATTTCTGGTTTGATTCTTCTTTTTCTGAATCAGACTCTGATGGGCTACTAGAGTCTTCAGAAACACTCCTTGTAGCTTTCATTTCCTTCTTCACTTTTTTCTAATAATCTGTTATTGTAAAGAAATTACATCTTCTGGTCTTCATTTAATTGTGAACCGGAAGTTATAATATGACCATGTTTATTGCACTCATAATATCTTACATACTTGACATAATTTTTAAAATACTATCTAAACAATTTTGTTGATCAATAAAACATACTGAATTTTATAGATATTTGAAAAAATTCCACATCTGAATTATATGAATAAGAACATTCTGATTTTACCTTCATTTCATTTTTCTTTAGAAATATTCTTTTTCTTTAAGATGACACCTTTAATGTAGTGTTTATCTCTTGATTAGAACCAAATGCTCATTTTCTTCATCCTGCATCTCAACCTGATACATAATTATAGTTCCAATTAAGTCTATAATTGTTAAATCATTTACTGGAGATGATTTTCCGATAGAAGTAGATATTTCATTCCATCTGGGTGGTAGTACAGTTGGTAATTTCTGGGCTTGATCAGCTTCTCTGATTTGATCTACAAAGGTAGTGATATACTTGAAAATCTCTGTCAACCTTCCATTCAGTTGGGTGATACATTATCCTTATTACTTCTTTAATGTATCGAATTATTGTTTAGAATTTTCATACCCAATCTGTCTGGCATGGTCAACTCCTTCATTAGAAACTGCAATTGTCTTCCTCATTTAATATGTCTTCAGAAACTAAGATACTCTATTGAATTCTTCTATTCCAAGACCACAGAATATAACATTCATTATTTTTGATTTTATCTAGTTTTCTACTTCTGTATTAGCACTCCATGTTTCAAGTTTCCCTAGAACAACATAGGGAGTTAGAATTTCTGAGTAGACTTTGTATCCATGATTTTTTAGAAAAATTATCATTCGTAATTTCCAACATCCATAATTTTAACCATTTATGTTTAGAGCACGAATGTAAAAACCTGGAAAGTCCATGGATTTATTTTTAAATACACCGTAATTTAACAAGTCCACAGTTTCTAACGACCCTTGATTTTGAGTCCCGATGTGCCCAGAATCAATTTCTGATGTTTTGTTTAGGTAAGTTCAGTAAACGTACGTGCATGTTTTTATATCATTTGAACCGATGTACAGAATTGAAATCTGAGGGCACTGTTGAACATGAAGCACCGGTATTCTCTTAAGGAGACCTTTATCACAGTTTCATTTTATCGAGGATGGATGTAAATTTATGGGGATTCTTAATAAATTAAATAAAAATTATGTGTGACATAATATTATTTAAGTGGTGGTTTAATCATCGATGGGATGTTGGAGGTGGGTCCCACCCCCATATAACCTCCCATGGGAGGATATTATGTGGTGTGGCCCGTACAAGCATCAAACTCATCAACTCCCCTTGTACTCTCCTTTAACTCTTGTAACTCTCCGTAAATATTTGGGAGTCTCTCTACTTCCCACCTTCCCTCTTTATGGTGCCATCACACCTAATTAATTATTGCCAATTAATTATTTTGAAAATATTTGAATTCTTTTTGGAATGCATGGAAACAAATAATATAATGGAGTAATCATTATTTTATTTTGGTTGGTGTTTCTCTGTGGTGGAGCTTTGGGAGAACTCTTGAAAGAATGAAATCCTACCAACGAAGAACGCACCCCATCATTGAAGAACGAAGAACATTGTTCTCGATCTTCGACCAATATAAAAGAGAAAGTGCTGCCCACAAAGAACACTGATGATGCTTCTTCCTCGTACACACCCTAATGTTAACAAAATTACACAGTTTTCAACAAACAAGCATCGATTCAAGGTAGGGGGAATTGGATTATTTTTACGTATGAATTATACCCATGTAATTAGATGTTTATTCTTGGATTCACGGTGGCCAAATTTTTATCACCTATCATGGAGGGAACAGGCCGAATAAACATGTCCCGATGTCTCTCGGTTGAATCTTGTTTGGTTGATGTCGGAGGTGGAGACAAAAGGGCATGGTTTTGTCCCACCGCGCTAGAGGAGAACAATGTTGGATGAAAGAAGAACTGCTGCTGGGAGGGAGAAAGCGGATGAATTAGCATGGAGCCGCCATGTCGTGAGGTGTATCCGAATGCCGCAACCAGGTTGGGATTCGGTGGTGGTGGCATGACACTGTCACACCGCGCGTAGGGTAGAAGGACCACGATGTCAGCGAGTCGCAGTGGATGTGTAGAGGCGGCCGACCGCTGTGGAGCCGGACCGCGGGACCACAATTTGGCTGACTACCTGACTCGCTGGAGGACCACAAAACCCACATGCTCTGTGTGGTGGATGACGCATGACACTTAGCTGGTCGAACCAACTGATCGCATGCTGGATGGGCTAGAGAACAGTGGCTCTAGCATGCGCCACGTGGGATGAACTGGGGCCTGCAGTGCGGGCCTTATGCGTCGACCCAGTCGGGAAGAGGAGGTGGTGGCGCCGCATGGTGCCTCAGGGTGAATCGGACCAGCCAGTAGTGCAGTCTGAGTCTGTAGGAGGGTCGTGCCCCAACGGGCTGGGCCGACACCCCAGCCAGTTCGAACCTGCTAAGACGGGTCAGGCTGACCCGCCAGCCCACTGGACTTGAGGGGTCGGGCCCGTCTTCACTTAAATTCGTATAACACCTAGACCGAGCATCCAATTAACACGTATTCAATGGAACTACGACCCTCCTAACTAGGAAGTCCTTTTGGGGCACTCTATGTGATATTTGGGCAAATTTGAGAAACATTAGGGTTGGATCGAATGTAAAATCCAACAGGGCCCCTTGAACGACAATGTCAATAACTCACAGATTGGGCATCCCATTAATGTGTTGACTATCGCATTGGGTTCCTTTTGATGAGTTAGAATTATAGGATAAATCAACTGAAGAATTATTAATTGTTGATGTATCGACACTTGGATCGAGGAGAGGACCCTTCTAGAATCGAGCGTGCTGTGTGTAGGAACCCTATAGAGGGCTGCGACAACTACTGTACCAGAATCCTATGTGGATTCGAAAACAATGAATATTGTACTGAAATTATATGTGGGTTTGAAAATAATGACTAATATACTGGGATCCTTCATGGGTTTGACAGTTTTGACTTATTTCCTTGTATCCTGAGTGGGTCTGACAGAAAAGCTGGTCTTGTATCATGTGTGGGTCCGACAGCTTAGCAGGTCCTGTATCATGTGTGGGTCTGACAGCTTAGATGAATCAGTGACTACATATGATAATCTCTATCACTCTAAGAATTATTTATACATGTGTGAGATGAGTATGGTCTTTCAATCATTATCATCAATGTGATTGACTTTACTTCCTTTGTGGACTGGGTTGTGTTTGGGATCGAGAATTAGAGTCAGATTGTGACTAGTAACTTAGGTTTATGTATGGGAATATAGATAGGTTTGGTTGTTTGACATTTCATGATTGTATATTTCCATTGTGGTTTATAATTTTTGGATTCTGGGAGTCATTAAAGGGGACTTGGGGTCCCCTACTGAGTTTGTTATACTCACCCATGCACGGGCTTCACCCACACCTTGTTGTGTTCTTTGAAGATGATGGAAAACAGTGATCGAGCCTGAAGGGGATGGACGGGAAACTAATCGAAGCTGGACAAGATGGGACAAACAGCAGCGATGAGTTTTTCATGTTCTATACCTACCCTTAAGGTAGGATTACTGGTTGGACGATCCAGGAGATGTTTTACCATTTTACATGTACTTGTTGTTCGTTTTGGTTTGTATATTGGCCCACTTAATTTCAGCACACCTTACTTTTCTATTTTAGTATTTATTTCCTATACTTCTTGTGTTCAGACTGTGAGTGTTACAATTTTAAGGGAAATTCCTTCCCTTTTTATCAGGGATTAGCCTTTGGGGCTAGTCTTTATCCCCTGAAATATGGAATGCGGGAATGGGGTAGTCACGACTCGATCCCCGAGGATGGGTCTTGACAAATTAATATAAGAGGAGTTAGTTCTAACGCAGAATTTCGACTCTAATTCTATTAATGGAAATAGTGTAATGTGTTTTGGGTATGGTTATCAGCTTAGGGAAACTGGTGTTTGTGCAGAAGCTGACGTATCCATACACTAGGACTTTGACTTTTGACCTCTGACACAGTGGATGAAAACACTGATTGCATGTGTGTTTTCTTTGAAAATGTTTTTCATGATTACTTTGTGTCAGATCACCAGGTATATTGATTTAATTGTAGCAAACCTGTTTCTCTTATAAATGGCCCCATGAAGGCAGCCATATAGGGATTCGTGTTTCGTACGAGATGGTATCCCACCGGTCCACGAGGCCTTGGTGTAGGGCACCATCATAGTGGTGGTACCAGCGGTACCACCACCCGCTGTTCCACCGATATCACCAGCTCCAGCAGAAGAGAGTGCACGCCACCTTAGTGTGTTACATGTGTTCCAGCCCCAGAGGCCACCCAGGATCTAGGGGGAGATGGAGCCACATTCAGTTGTGGATTGGCTGGTGGATGTCGTGAGAGATTTCAGATTGGTAGGGACACCAGTAGGCCACATGGTGATCCTTTCCACGAGTCTTCTGCATGCTAAAGCAGGAAGATGGTGGATCCTGATTCTCTAGGTCCATGACAAAGAATCATTACTCGGGATAGACTTCAAGAGTACCTTTCACTCATATTTTGTGCCATCTACCCTTCGTGCAGTGTGAATTCAGGAGTTACTTCATCAGCAGGAGGGCAACATGACAATAGGTCAGTACTCAACAAAGTTCACCGACCTCTCACGCTACCTCACAGATATGGTATGAGACATATTTTTTAGGGCCTGAACCATCGAGCAGGGGCTCAGGCTTGAGATCAGGGCTTCGATGATTCACCTTAGTGGAGATTTTTCTCACTGAACAGTCACTGGTGGCGAGACCCAGCTCAGGGCGACACGTAGCGGAGTCATATGCATCCGGTAGTAAACAAAAGATGCAGAGGTCCAATTGGACCTGGCCATCAAGTGGGAGACCCCAGGATAATGGTTAATTTGTTCGGGGTACACGAGATAGAGCTAGCTATATGGGGAACATACAGTGTTATGCATGTAGCGGGTAGGGCCACATGGCTCGTGACTACCCTACCCGCCATGCTGATGAGGATCAGACAGTAGAGGGTCCTACGAGGTACTAGGAGAGGTTCAACTGTGGTTTTATTCCAGGAGATGGAATATGTGGAAGAGGAGCTAGACAAGCAGTGGTGGTGGACGAAGTTTCAAGACACTACCACCACCACCTCCAGGAGGTCTACCCTGACTATAAGGAGCTAGCAGAAAGACGGAGTATCAACTCCAGTCAGTTGAAGCCTATAACCACAGCACAACTAATATGATTTGAGGTACGATCTGTGTCTACTCCACCCATGTTGTAGTACTTACAGACACAGGTGTGGGTCATTCATTTACTTCCACTTCCATCATTCGGAGCTCAGAGATTCTGATGAAGTCGTTGACTCTAGCCTTATGTCTAGAGACTCCTATGGGAGAGGAATTGATGATTACGTTCTGGTGCCGGCAGTGTGAGCTTACTCTAGGAGGAGAGAGCTTTAACTAGGATCTTCTTGTAGCAGCGTTGAGTTAATGTGACATCATCATGGGTATGGACTGGTTATCCACAGTTCATGCTTAGATTGATTGTATTAGGCATAATGTGTGGTTTAACTTCATGGATGGGATCAGGTTCACCTTCACCAGTGCAAATTGAGCCTTCTTAGTGCAGGACAGACTAACCCAGATGACGGGGCAGCCGATCACACATTAGTTTGCTAGTCTCATCTTCAGGGTAGTTGATGTGAGGTGTCTAAGTATTCCTGTTGTGGTGGATCGGTACGCGGATGTTTTCCTTGAAGACGTTCCAAGTCTACCTCCTCACAGAGAGGTAGACTTCTACATTGACCTATAATCTGTGACAACATCGATATTTACTCCATCATATCGAATCACTCCCGCCATGCTTGGTGAGCTACAGGTATAGCTGGATGACTTTTAGGGGAAGGGATTTATCTGACCTAGTGTTTCACCATGGGCATCTCTGATTTTTTTTCACCAAGAAGGCGAATGGGAGCGTGCGACTGTGTGTTGACTATCGTCTCCTAAATCAGGTGACCGTGAAGAACATGTACCCTATCTAGGTGATTGTTGACTGACTCACCAAGTCATAACCCTTCCTACCGATCAAAGAGAAGGGCTAAGTAGAGAGCTTGGGATTTCTCTACATTTAGGAGATCGTATGGCTTCACGGTATTCCATCGATGTTCCTCTCCGATCGAGATTCCCATTTAACTTCCCGGCTTTGTATGGGGTTGCATGAGGTTTTCGGGACACAGCTTCGTTTGAGCACCACCTTCCATCCTCAAACGGTCGGTTATACTGAGAGGACAATTCAGACTATCAAGGAAATGCTCTGTGCATGAATCCTCAACTTTTGTCGCAGCTAGTAGGATCACATTCCCTTGATAGAGATTACGTATGACAACAACTACCACTCTACCATCAGGATGACACCTTATGAGGCACTGTACAACCAACAATGGAGATCGCCTTTGTGCTGGACTGACCTAGGGGAGTCAACACTTGTAGGACCAGAGACGGTGGAGGCTATGCCAGAGATGGTGCCGATCATCCATGAGAGGATGAAGACTGCACAGAGAAGAAAGAAGTCATATGAAGATAAGAGATAGAGACCACTGTAGTTTGAAGATTGAGACCACATCTTCTTACGGGTCTCAACTCAACGAGGTCTGTGAAGGTTTGGTTGAGGCAGAATGTTGTCTCTATGTTTCATTGGACCATTCCAGGTCCTCAGTAGAGTAGGAAAGGTGGCATACCGTCTGTGCCTTCCACCTCAGTTGCACCGGGTGCACGATGTCTTCCACATATCTCAGCTGATGTGATACGTGCAAGAACCTTCCCACATCATTAACCATAGGGAACAAGATGTTGATAATGGGGTGACATTCAAGGTGGTTCAAGAGGAGAATAAGGATCAAAAAGAGTGGGTGATACATGGATGACCGATTTCTTTTGTTCACATTCACTGGCAAAACGGGAACCTCCAGGAGAGCACATGGGAGCGGGAGGCTCAAATGTGTGCTCAGTAACCCCTTTTATCGAGGATGGATGTTAATTTTTAGAGATTCTTAATAAAATAAATAAAAATTATGTGTGACATAATTTTATTTATGTGTTGGTTTAATGCTCCAAGAGGATGTTGGAGGTGGGGACCACCCCCACATAACCTCCCATTGAAGGATATTATGTGGTCGGTCCCGCACGAGCATCAAACTCCTCAACTCCCATTGAAATCCATTTTATCTCTTGGAACTCCCCATAAATATTTGGGAGCCTGTTCACGTCCCACCTTCCCTCTTTATGGTGCCACCTCATCTAATTAATTAATGACAATTAATTAGTTTGAAATAGTTTGATTACTTTTTGAAATTCATGTAAATAAATAAAATATAGTATTAGAAATTATTTTATTATTGATGGTGTTTCTATGTGGTGGAGATTTGGGAGAACTCTTGGATGAATGACATCTTCCCAATGAAGAACACACCCCATCATTGATGAACAATGACCATCGTTCACAATCAACGACCATGATAAAATAGAATGTTCCACCCACAATGAACATTGACGATGCTTCTTTGTCGGATGCACCCTGACATCAACGAAATGATGTCATAGTCAAGAAACAATCATCGAATCATGGTTGGGGGAATTGGATTATTTTTATGTATGAATTATACCCATGTTAGTAGATATTTATTATTGGATTGATGGTGGATAATTTGTTATCACCTAACGCGGAGAGCCCATGCTGAACAACCATGGCCCGACGTCCATCCATTGATTCTTGTTTGGATGATGTCGGAGGCAGAGAAGAAAGGGCATGGTGCCATCGCACCGCGCCCGAGGAGAACCGCGGAAGACGAAAGAGAACCCGTGGCTGGGAGGGACACAGCGTATGAAGAAGCACAACGGTGTCGTGCCACACGATGGAGCCGAAGGACATGGCCAGGTCGGGCCCTGGGGGTGGGGGTGCAGCATCGCCGCGCCGCATAGAGGGAAGCAGGACCATAATGCTTTCATGCTATGGTGGAGGTGCGGAGGCGGCCGGCCGAGCCGACCTCTATGTGGCTAGACTGCGGGACGACCGGTCAGGTGACCGGTTGGCCTGCTGGAGGATCGCAGAACCTGCAGGCGCCACATGGAAAAGGATGCAGCCCGCATCCGCGGCCCGCTCGGCTAGGTGAACTGGCCAGCTGTGTGCCAGCTGGGGTGGAGAACAGCGGTGCCCGCAAGGGCCGCGTGGGAAGAACCACGACCTGCAGCACGAAATGTGTGCGTTGGCCCGAACCGGCCGACTACATCCGTCTGAGCAGAGGAGGATGCGGCGTTGCATGGCGCTGCTAGGAAAATCGGATCGGCCCACAGCCCGCACTGGTTCCATAGGTGGGCCGCGCCCCACCAGGCCAGGCTGACCCCCCAATCGGGTTTTACCCACTGATCTGGGTCCGGCCGACCCGCCAGCCCACTGGACTTGATGGGTCGGGCTTGTCTTCGCTTAAATGTGAATAACACCAAGACAACACATCCAATTGAAACAACATATGTTCCACTAGGACCCTCGAAATGAGGAGGACCTTTTTCAACACTCTAAGTGTGTTATTGTAAACATTGAAAAATGGCCGGGTTGGATCGAACATAAAATCCAACCAGACCCTTGGAACAGAAATGCCAATAACTCTCAGAACGGGCATCTGATTGACGCGTCATCTATCACATTGGGTTACTTTTGAAGATACGGAACTACGGTATACATCAAATCGAGACATTGTGATAGTTTATGTATCGACACTTGGATCAAGGAGTAGACCTCTGAGAATCGAGCGTGTTGTGTGCATGAACCCTTGAGCTGGTTGCGATGTATACTATACCGGAATCCTACATGGGTTCAGCAGCGATGACTAATATATCAGAATCCTCATTAGGTTCGAAAATAATGACTACTATACCAAGATTCTCTATGGGACCGATAGTTCTGACTTCTGTTCATGTATCCTATGTGGGTCCGACAGAATAGATGTTCCTGTATCCTGTGTGGGTCTGACAGCTTAGCTGGTCCTGTATAATGTTTGAGTCTGACAGCTTAGATGAATCAGTGACTACATATGATCATCTATATCACTCTATGAATGATGTATACCTATGTGATTTGAGTTTTCTCTATCAACCATTATCACCGATTTGATTGACATTACTTCCTTTGTGGGATGGGTTGTGCTTTGGCTCGAGAGTTGGATCCATATTGTGACTGGTAACATAGGTATATGTATCGTTATATACCTAATTAGGGTTAGTTGATACTTAGTGATTGTATCTTTCTGCTGTGGTTTACCCTTTGGGTTTCTGGGAGATCATCTGGGGTCTGAGGGTCCCCTAATGAGTATTGTTATACTCACCCATGCACGGGCTTCGCCCGCACCTTGTTGTGTTCTATGAAGACAACATACAGTTGTGATCAAGGATGAGAGTGTAGAACGGGAAGCTGATCAGAGTTAGACAAGATGGGACATACCACAGGGATGAGTTGTTCATGTTCTGTACCTAACCTTTGGGTAGGATTCCCCAGTGGACGATCCATGAGTTGTTTTCCCTTTTTACTTGTACATGTTGTTCTGTTGGGTTTGTATACTGGACCACTTACTTTCAGCACACCATAGTTTTCTATTTTAGAACTTTTTTCCTCAACTACATGTGTTTGGACTGTGTGTTACAGGTTTAAAGGCAATGCCTTCCCTTTTTTTCAGGGATTCTCTTTTAGTGCTAGTCTCCAAACCCTGGCCTATGGAAGGCAGGCTTGGGGTAGTCACAGAACCAGCCCCGAGAATGGGTCATGATATCGAACCATTGAATTAACCTCTCATTAATAAGCCATTATGTGGATGTATAATCCAAATAAATTCATCTTTTTATATCTTTACTAAAGTTCCACCTCCAATACCCATTTTTTGGATCGAGTTATACCAAATATACACACGAGGGGGGTGATTTGTGTCATTTACAATTTCCTCACGAGATCCTGATCAGTCCTTAAATCATTATTAAAAATTTTAAGTTGTAGAAAATAAATATCAAAGGATGTATGATGTACTGTGGTTCAGGGAACAGAAGGCCCATAATCCACTCCCCCAACACTCTACTCCCCGAGCATGGTGATTTTCACTATCAGGTCCTCTTATCAAAAAAAATTACACAACTGAGTTTAGAAAATTGACACCATTACAAGTTTAAGGAAATATAGAGCCTTCTAGTTCATACACAGATCCAAATACACAGCTTTGTACAAGAATCTAGTTACTCAAAATAAAATAGTATATGGTCATTGAAATAGTTTCCAGTTGTTCTTTGAAATTGAAACAGAACGCAATTGATAGTAGAATGATCATTGTCTTCAGAAAATATGTTCATCTATTAAGAGTAGTTCACAGCTGATCTAGATACAAAAAATCATGAAATATAATTAGCAACATTATTCAGTAGTCAATTCAAAAAAGATATTCTATATAGAATCGATGAATCTTCAATCGTGTATCATCTTCATTATAAAAGAGATCTTTGTCGTTATTTGTAACAAAACATATCTACGTCTAGATTGTATCTATAAATTGTAGAAGTGACACACTCAAGTGTTTGATAAATATTTTCAATGATTGACCTCTATATTTTTAATACAAAATAGTATATATATATATAGATATAGATAATAAAGACGAGTGTTCACATTATAAAATTTAGATCCACAAAAGTTGTCTTTAGAATTGCAATATTCAAAAGTTTGAGTAACAATGCAATAATAACTCATTTGAAAATTCATCATGAAGATATCCTCTTAAAATGAATATTTGATTCATAAGTAAATGGATTTGAATTAGTCAAAGTAACATTTTAGATTCATGATTTTATTTTGGCTTTAAATCAGCTTAATATTCTACATAAAGACAACTACTTAATAAAATCAAAATTAAAATATCTAATGCTAAACATAGGGTTTTACTTCATAGCATTCATCCTCTAATCGTAAGGTTCCCAACATTAGGTTGATCTCATATGTATGATTAATGATCAATTATTTTATTATCTTCCAAATATAAGGTTGATCATTCCCAAAAGTAATGTTTATGAGCAATACTTTTCTCCACAACTATCAAACGTATGGTTGTTTACTAATGTATGTGTGATGATCCGTACTTTTAAGAAACAAACATAACATTCCATACTCACATAATGATCTTCTTCCATACTTTTCAAATTTCCCAAACATAGGGTTCCTACCAAACATATGGTTCTTCTTTCAAAAATAAGGTTCGGTCTAAAAGTAAGGTTCCTTCTTTAAAAATTTTATGATAATGTATGGTTTTATAAGTATACATTTCTGATAACCTATAATGTAAATGACAGATTGCATCCATACTCTACACTTCTCAATGTAGGACATGAATAGTGTTTCCAGAAAACGCTCATGTAATTTCCGAACATGTAGAGCCTGAATTGTGTTTCTAGGTCACGCTCAATTAAGTTCAAAATTCTTTTCCAATCATTACACATGAAATAAATGCTTTTTATTATCTCAAAATTGAGAAAAAAATAATAATAATTTCCATAAATATACTCAACGTTGAATCATTAGAATAACAAATAATGGTATTTGGGAGCATCAAAATCATTATAAAGAGATAGATTATTGTTCTAAAAAATCTCCATCTTATATAATTATGTATTGTTGGAAACTACACTTTCTGAACATAAATGTGATTGATATTCAAATGATAACGCATGTTTACAACATGTTTTAACTATTTTATCTTGGCTATTATAATTTTTCATTTAGAAACAAGTGTAACATCTAATTCCATGTTCCACAAGCTTGTTCCCCAAGGATGTTTTTTATAGGACATCGATTTTTCCTCTCTGAAAAAAAATTGATTAAGACTAGTATTAAGGTTATAATATATATAATGCGGGAATATAAACATTTACTGAAACCATCCCAATAGTAATAATAAATAAACTACCTCCAAATTATAATAAAAATATACATTATAATAATAAAATATCAATAATGAACAAAATTAGTTGATAATTATTAAATTGGAAAATAATATCCAATCTAAGGATGTAACACCCCAAGCTTCCATGGTACTCTTCTCTTTGAATAATACAGTAGTGTGTGTTGTACGCATCTTCGAGTTCTAACACACACCACAACCAATCAAACAAGCCGTAATGAATATTAATACCTACTTTTTTAAATTTTTTTAAATTTTATCTTTCCATATGGACTTATTTTTTGAATTCATAATATAAATTATAGCATAGGGTGAATTTTTGGTATTGTTCAGAAAAACATTGATTTTTGATGAATAGTGAAACCACTCAATGGTTGTTAAAAAACATATTTTTCGTTTAAATTAAATTTTACCACCGATGTGATTTGAATTTCCAAAATCCTATACACATCATTGTCATTAGGAAGTTAAATGTGGTTCAATGGGATTAAAATAATTTTTGGTGTATAGTAACATTTATGTTCTATTAATCGCGATTAAATGTAATTAGTGTAACATAAGGCAAATATAATGTTATAATAATATGAAATTACTATTAAACTTTTTATACCCTTTTTGGGTGAGTCATGGCCGAAGAAGGCAATCCATGGGTCAACTTGGGGACCCCATTTAGCCAGTTGGGTATGAAAATGACATTAATAACTTTTTATTTAAAGTAAAAAATAGAATTGTCACAAACATGTGTTGTTTTAAAAAAACTATTATTACAAGGGGTTATATAAGTTATAATTTAGACTATCAATATTCATTGAAAATCTAAAAATATTTCCTACATCATGGTATTTTTTTATAATTTTTAGACATTAAATAAATTAAATTTTATATAACACCATGATGATGCAACGATTACCTCATTAATTAACGATTTAAATAAAATAAAAATATAATGTAAAATATAAGACTTACACTTTTCAAAAACCTATTGTATGAGTATAGTTAGAACCCTTATCATCTTATCCTCGAAAAATATAATTGTGGGACCTTTGAAATCCAAAAGGCACTTCATAAATATGTAATATTTCATGACTTTCCAATATTGCCCCTCCTCTCCTCTTATAAAAGGAACCCACCACTACCTCCTTATTCACACATTCCAAGCCATTTCTCTCGGCCAACCTCTGCCCAAAAACTCTCTCGACTTTTATATCTTACTCCTAGAAGCCTCACATTGGTCAGAAGTCTTCCCAATGAAGCCTTTGGCTCGAATCAAAAAGAGTTACCTGATTTTAAGATAATGTCTTCTCTTATGTTATTTTGTATTATTCTGCTTCTCGAACCCCTTAAACTATTTTTATTCCTATATTTTTTAACAAAACCATTATTTTAAATAGACTAGGATGTTTTCATGATAATTATTCGAGCTACACTTACACACACCTCCGTCTATTGGTTAATGAACATACTCTTTTCATGGATGGCAAATTACTGCCTCACGAAACGATGATTGTTCTATCTTCTCCTACCACCCCTCTAGGTGGAAATTATGAGGAAACTATATTTATTTATGATATATATTATATTTTTTCCCTCTATATGCTTCTTAATTTTACATTTAAATCATACATTTATGCTCTGCATGTTGTGAAAATGCGATAATTTCATTTGAGGAAGTGTGGACTACCGGTCCCTCAAGTGATGTGACTCGTTCATGAAATACATGGAATGTATAAATAATTATGTTAATGAACTTATGTGACATATATAGAATATATATTTAATAAAATTATAATATATATATATCTAATTTAGTTATATCCCATTAAATATGAAAAAGAAATGAAAGTAGTGTTCATGCGTACGTACGGCTTAACGTCTCCATTAACGGTGCATTTCATTTCTTACCTCTAAAAGTTATGTAATATTATAAATGAATGTATATGGTGGATATATATTATATATATGATATATAAATCATGAATATAATTCTTGATGTAAAGGATATTTTACCGCATGAACAACTTGTAATTATAAGATGTTTATTTTTGACTCAAGTACCAAAGATCGACAAAACGACCGTTATTAACTAAAAAAATTACATAATGATAAAAACATGGTAATAAGTGTTATAAAATAAATAATTAACTTGAAAAATGATCTTAAGCATGTAGAAATTAAATCTAGTGTATTATTCATGAGGATAAATAACGATCAATTCAAGTTGGACACGAGGTAAGGGACTTCGTCTCAATCTTCTTTCATTGAGGCATATATTGTTTTAATAAAATACATTATTTTATATGGTGTATAAACCCCTTTGACATTTAAATTTATTCAAATCGAATCTTATATATATGATGTGTTTTTCTAAACGTCAAAAGGGAATGTTTTTGTCATACGTATGCTACGACAATGACTTCTCTGCCGTCGTGACCATTTTTTGAGTTTAGGCTTCCTCTAAAAGCCATAACTTTTTTAAAATGAAAAACAAATACCATGTTTTAATTTTTATTTATTTTGGTATTGAAAATGGATTTGATAATTTTTTTATTATATCAATGTGTTGTATTGATATCTTGTGATTGAAATGTGAAAATGTTATGTTTCCTTTATGCATGTTTTATGCTATACGATTAGGTTATGGTTTGTGATATGTTTAAACCTTTTCATATAAGTAATTCATTGGAATTAATAAGTGACGGGTGGAGCCCGTTATAACTCTTTGATGCATCCGTAGGTCTCATTAGACAAACTAGTGTCTAGGAACGTGGCCTTGTCAAAATCTTATTTGTAGTCTTGGCACGAGGCCTTGGCTAAGTGGTTATGATATTCTGGCATTATGCATTCCATAATTATGAAAGTGTTTATAGATATTGCATGGGATTATTAGACAAGTATAATATCCATGTGAACAATTAAATGGAATTTTTTCATTTTAATCATTCCATATTTTTCTGAAGTTCATGTTTAAAAGGCTTTTGTTTTAGTTATACATTGCCTTAAATGTTTATGTTTATTTGTGAATGTTTCTTCTATATTGTTATCCTTACTGAGAATCTGAGTTCACCACTTTCAATGATTTTATTTTTCCAAGATGTGAAGAAGTATTTTATGAATGAACTTCAGAGAGAGTATGTGGGGATATGAAGACAAGATGTTGTTGTAGTTTTGTTTTATTTTATGATGTAATGTAAGACTTATGAATATATCTAGTGTTTCCAAGGATACTAAACTAATCGGTCTTTTGAGACTTGATCTTTTGTGTTCATGCCAATGTTACGTAATAATGCATCAACTCTGGGTAACTGGGGTCGGGGCGTTACAGTTGGTATCAGGGGAAGTTTAGTACTAACCTAGGAATATAGATTTAGATAAACTCTGATTAGAGCACATATCCCTAAGATAGACTTTGAGGATTAGTATAGAAGAACTTCCTAGAATTTTGGTATTATAGAGATTTTGTGAGTTTTCCAAGCTATACATCCCTCTCTGGATACGACAAAGTAGAGGCGGATCTGGCACAAATGTACCTAGGGGTAAAACCCGGAATCACCACATTGAGCTAGACTCGGATGGAAAATAGTGCACGACAACGGACCTTGCTGCACTCTTGGTTACAACACTCTCGGGGGATTTTCTTAGGATATTTTTTTTTCATTACAAACTAGTATGAAGGGTTTATGAGTATATAATTCTCAAAGAAAACATTTTTATGAATATGGATTATATCCATAAATAATTCAATTTATGATAAGTGTTTTTCATGATTGTTATTATGTATTTCGATTAATAAAATAATCTATTTTATTAAATTGGTTATAAATTTCGCCTACTGGAAGGAAAGGAAGTTGTATCAATGCATGCACTCCAGGTAGGGATTTCACCCCTGCTCAAGATAATTATAATGGATCTGGTGATACAACTGGTGTTGATTTTCTTTTCACCATAATGAGACAACTCACTCGGATTATGAATAATAACCTTACTCGTATGGAGCACCCTAATCCGCAGCGTGGAGGATCAATGTTAGATCGCTTCGTGAGGCAGAAACCACCAACATTCAATTGGAGTACAACTCCATTAGTAGCTGAGTAATGGATAAGTTCCCTAGAAAAAATTTTCCATGCCTTGGGGAGTAATGAAAGGTAAAAATTTTTCATGGCAATTTAACGCCTCACTAGAGATGCTGATCAATGGTGGTCATTGATTCAAAACACGAATGAATATGAAGAAGTGTATAATAATGAATAGCGGGAGTTCAAAGATATTTTCCTTGAAAAATTCTTTCCTCATGACCATCAAGAAGATATTTAATGGAAATGTCTGAGTATGAGACAAAAGTAGGATGAGAATATAGAAAAGTATGAGGATAACATTACAAGGTTAGCAAGGTATGTTGGAGATTGTATACGTAACCCAATAAGTAAGACTGGTCGTTTCTTTGATGGGTTAAAACCATTTCTTCGTCGATAATTAGTGTCACAATCCTTCTCATCGTATGAAGACATTGTCTCATGTGCTATCCAGATAGAAAATGAATTTTATAAGTCTTATGACATTAAAGAAAAGAAATATAAGAAGAGATATTCCAATCAATCTGGAAATGGAAATAAGGGGAAGAAGGGAAAAGTTCAAAATCCATCCATCAGTAAATATGGGAAGAAACACCCTGCTTTTTGCTTAAAAGGAATGGGAGATTGTTACACCTGTAGTGAAAAAGGCCACCGAGCTCATGATTTAAAGGTAATGAGAATTGATGTCAACATGGAATGATCTAATTTTAGATAGATGGGACATTATGCAAATCAATGTCCTAAATGTCAGGACACATTGCCTCAGAAAAGTCCAAGTGATCAATTCCAATCTTATGCTATTACTGGCTGAGGTAGAAGCTCTAGAAGACATGATGGCAGGTAACTTAATGGTTTCCTCAAGTTTAGAAAATACATTGTTTGATTCTGGATCATCGCATCATTTCATATCTTCCCAGTTTGCTATGAAAATTAGATATTTCCAATTTGATTAAACAAAGGATTTGTCTGTTAAAACTCCAAAGGTAAGTATCATTGCAACAATGTTTTGTGAATCAGTCCCCATTAGAGCACATAAATTTTCATTATCTACTGATCTCATTGACATACCTATGATTGAGTTTGATATAATCCTCAGTATGGATTGGCTTTTAGACTATGATGCGAAGATTTATTGTATGAAGAAGGTGGTTATGATTTTTGTTGATGATGATAAGGAACACCTTATCTTTAGAGCAGAATCGTCACCACCTAATTCTTATTTAGATCCACCCCTAATAGGTCAACTAAATTCAATTATTGTGGAGGAATATAATGAAATGACTGAGGGCGACGAATGGAATGTTCAAATAGAGTATGTACCTATTGTGAAAGAATATGTAGATTTGTTTCCGGATGATTTACCTGGACATCCTCCAGAACAAGAAGTTAAGTTTTGCACTGATTTAATTCCTGGATCAAGGCCTATATCAAAGATCCATTCTAGAATGGACACCATGTAATTAGTTGAACTAAAGAAACAACTAGAGGAACTGAGTAATAAGGGATTTATTTGCCCTAGTGTTTCTCCAGGGGATCCCTTATCGTTTTTGTAAAGAAGAAAGATGTATCTATGAGGTTGTGCATTGACAATTGGGAGATCAATTCTATTACAATAAAGAAATAGTATCCCCTACCTCGCATTGATGAATTATTTGACCAACTTCATGGAGCTCAACACTTTTCAATGATCGACCTTCGATCTGGATACCATCAGTTGTGTGTGAAGAAGGAAGACATTCTGAAGAAAGCATTTCGATCAAGGTACATGCATTACGAGTTTACAGTAATGCCTTTTGGATTGACTAATGCACCCTCTCTATTCATGGATCTAATGAATAGTGTTTTCATTGAATATATTGATGAATTTTTGGTGTTATTTATTGATGATATCTTGGTATACTCCAAAATATACTAAGATCATGAAAATCACTTGCGCATTATCCCGAAGACTCTTAGAAGACATAAATTAAATGTGAAGTTTAGCATGTGTTAGTTATGGATTGAAGACATTTCTTTTCATGGCCATATTGTCTCTATGGATGGAACTTCCATTGATCCTTCTAAGACCAAAGAAATCCAAGAATGGTCACTACCGTCGAGTATAACAGAGGTACATAGTTTTATTGGTTTGGTAGGTTATTATCGTCATTTTCTCCAGAATGTTGCCTAATTGGCTAACCGATTAACGAAGCTCATACGTAAAGGGGTTAAATTTGTCTGTAAAAAAGTGTGTGAAGTGTTTTTTGATGAACTGAAGAGAAGATTTGTCAATGCTCCTATATTGACTCTACAATCGGGCAACGATGTGTTCATTATTTATAGTGATGCATCAATGAAAGGAATTGGTTGTGTCCTTATGCAGAATGATAGGGTTATTGAATATGAATCATGACAGCTAAAAATTCATTAGTAGAACTATACTACTCATGATCTTGAGTTAGATATTTTAATCTTTGCCTTTATTATATGGATACATTATCTCTATAGTGAAAAATTTAAGATATATACTGACCACAAGAGTTTTAAATATATTTTCACACAAATAGAACTCAACATGTGGAAAATGAGATGGCTTTAACTACTAAATGATTATGATTTCATGATACACTACTACCCAGTGAAGGAAAATAAGGTTGCAGATGCTTTGAGTAGAAAAGATCATGGAGTTTTGAACATGATGAGAGTGGAAAGGGATCATATTTTCATGGATCTAGTAATGATGGATATGGGAATCACCATGGAGGGTGAAACATCAAAACTTTTTCAAATGGTTGCCAATCCATAGTTACTAGAAAGGATAATGCATTCTCAGGCAGATGATGAAGAGTTGAAAAAAAAGATTACAGGTGTGAATGATGGGCGATTGAGTGAATTTCTATATAAAGATGGAATTTTAAAATTTTGGAGGAGACTTTGGGTTCCTGATATACCTGATTTAAAGAGGGAATTGTGGGATGATGCTTATAGTTCCAATTTCTCTATACACCCTAGGAGCACCAAAATGTATAGAGATTTAAAAGTACATTATTGGTGGGACAACATGAAGAGGGAGATTTCCGATTTTGTGTCAAGATGTATGGTCTGTCAACAAGTGAAAGTTGGAAGGAAACAACCTAGAGGATTATTTCAACCTCTTCCAATACCTTAGTGGAAATGGGATAATACCAGGATGGAATTTCTCATGGGACTACCAAAGACTCCTAGATGGAATGAAACAATATGGGTCATTGTTGATCGTCTTAACAAGTCAGCACATTTTCTTGTTATAAGAGATGATCTACCACTTGAACATCTAACAAGACTAAATATTAATGAAGTTGTGAGACTTCATGGAGCACCCCTATCAATTGTCTCAGATCGTGATCCCCGTTTTACATTACGATTTTGGGAATGTCTTCTGAAGGCCTTGGATACAGAAATTCGTTTGAGTACTGCTTACCACACTCAAATAGAGGGACAATCAGAATGAACTATTCAAACCTTAGAAGACATGTTGAGATCATGCTAACATAACTTTCAGTGTATGTGGGATCAATATTTACCTATGGTATGGTTTTCCTATAACAATAGCTTCTATTCAAGTATTCATATGGAACCATATGAAGCATTATACAGAAAGGGATGTTTCACACCAACCTGTTGGTATGATGTTGGTGAAAGAAAACTTGTAGGACCAGAACTGGTGGAGGAAATGATGAAAAAGGTGAAGGTAATCCAAAACCACATCAAAGCAGCTCAAAGAAGGCAGAAGAGCTATGTTGACAACTGATGGAAGGATTTGGAATTTCAGGTTGGAGATCATGTCTTCATGAAGGTATCTCCATGGAAGGGAGTTATAGATTTCAGTAAGAATGGTAAATTGAGTCCCAGGTACATCAGACCTTTCAAAATTCTAGAACAAATTGGGGGTGTAGCTTACCATTTGGCAATGCATCCAACTCCCTCCAAAGTTCATGATGTGTTCCAAATATCACTGTTGAGAAAATACATGCCTGACCCAACACATGTACTCACCTATGAGGAATTAGAACTGGAACCTGATCTATCATATTTCGAAGAGCCCGTCATTATTCTTGACACAAGAGAACAAGTGCTTAGAAACCGGACGACCAGTCTGGTAAAATTTCTATGGTGAAACCATAAGATGGAAGAGGAAACATGGGAACCCAAGGAACTTATGATGAAGATTCAACCAAGTCTTTTTATACAGTGATATTATAAGAAATTTCGAGGTTGAAATTATTTTAAGAGGTTATAATGTAAAACCCCAAGCTCCCACGGTACGCTTCTATTTGAATAATACAGTAGCATGTTGTACGCAGCTTCGAGTTCTAACACACACCACAACAAATAAAACTAGTCATTGTGAATAGTACTACCTACATTTTGAAATTTTATAAATTTATTCTTTCAAAATGGACTTCATTTTTGAATTCAAAATATCAATTATATATTAGGGTGAATTTTTATTATTGTTCTGGAAGACATCAATTTTTTATGAATACTGAAACCACTATGTAGTAGTTAAGAAAACTGATTTTTTTAAATGAAAATTTTCAACATCTGTGGATTGAATTTCCAAAATCCAATATACATCATTTCCATTAGGAAGTAAAATGTTGTTCAATGGGATTAAAATAATTTATGGTGAATAGTAACGTTTAAGTTCTATTAATCGAGATTAATGTTAATTAGTGTAACTTAAGGTAAATATAATGTTATAATAATATGAAATTACCTTAACACTTTTACTTCCCGTATTGGGTGACTCATGGCCGACCAATTCAATCCATGGGTCAACTTGGGGACCCCATGGAGCCACTTGGGTATGAAAATGACATTAATAACTTTTTATTTAATGTAAAAATAAAATTTCCACAAACATGTGTTGTTTTATTAAAACAATTATTTCAATGGGTTATATAACATAACATTTTGAATATAAATATTTATTGGAATGATAATAATATTTAATACATCATGGTATTTTTTTTATAATTTTTAGACATTAAATAAATTAAATTTTTTATAACACCATGATGATGCAACGATTACCTCATTAATTACCTATTTAAATAAAATGAAAAGATAATGTAAAATAAAAGACATAAACTTTTCAAAAACCTATTGGATGGGTATATTTAGAACCCTTATAACCTTATCCTCAAAATATATAATTTTGGGATCTTTGAAGTCTGAAAAGCACTTCATAATAATGTAACATTTCATGACTTTCCAAGAATGCCCCTCTTCTCCTCTTATAAAAGGCCCCCACCACTACCACCATATTCACACCATCCAATCCATTTGGCTCGGCCAACCTCTACCCAAATACTGTTTCAGCTTCCCTATATAACTCCGAGAAGCCTCAATTTTTGTATAAGTCTTCCCAAGGAATCTTTTGGCTCAAATCAAAAAGAGTTACCCGATTTTAAGGTAACGTCTTCTCTTATGTTCTTTTGTATTATTTTGAATCTCCAACCACTTAACCTATTTTTATTCCATTATTTTGTAACAACACCAGTAACATAAATATACTAGGATGTTTTTATGATATTAATTCGAGCTACACTTACAAACACATCCATCTAATTGTTATGGAACATACTGTTTCCATGGATGGCGAATTACTGCCTCACGAAATGATGATTGTTCTATCTTCTCCTACCACACCTCATGATGGTCATTATGATGAAACTGTCATTATTTAAGATATATATTATATTTAATTCCTCTCTATACTTCTGTATTTTACATTTAAAACATACCTTTATGCTTTTCATGTTGTGAAAATGCGATAATTTCATTTGAGGAAGTGTGGACTACCGCCCCCTAAAGTGATGTGACTCGTTCATGCAATACATGGAATGTATAAAGAATGAAATTAATAAACATATGTTACCTATATAAAATATATATTATACTATAATTATAATATATATATTCATTTATTTTTAATTCAATTAAATACGAAATAGAAATGAATGTAGCATTCATGCGTACGTACGGCTTACCGTCTCCATGAACGGTGCATTTCATTTCTTACCTCTAAATGTTATGTAATATTATAAATGAATGTATATGCTGGATATATATGATATATATGATATCTAAATCATGAATTTAATATGGGATATAATGAATAATTTACCACATGAACAAATTTTAATTATAAGAAATTTATTTTTGACTCAAGTACCAATGATCGACAAAACGACCGTTATTAACTTTAATAATTAAATAATGATCATAACATGGTAATAAGTGATATAAAAGGAATAATGAACATGAAAATGGTTCTTAATCAAATCTAAATTAACTATAGTTAATTATTTATGAGGTTAATGAATGATCAGGTCAAGTCAAACATGAGGTAAGGGACTTTGTCTCAATCTTCATTCATTGAGGCATATTTTGTTTTAATACCAGACATTATTTTATACAGTGTATAAACCCATTTTATTTTTATGTTTATTCAAAAGTAATATTTTGTATACGAAGAATCTTACTAATCAAAAATAGGGAATGTTTTTTTGTCATACATATGAGGCGATAACGACTTCTCCGCCACCGTGACCATTATTTGAGTTTCGGCTTCCTCTACAAGCCATAAATTTTTTTCAATGAAAAATAAATAACATGTTTTAATTTAATTTTATTTTGGTATTGAATATGGTTTTGATAATTTTTTTATTATATCAATGTGTTGTATTGATATCTTGTGATTGAAATGTTGAAATTTTATGTTTTCTTTATGCATATTTTATGTTATACGATTATGTTATGGTTTATGATATGTTTAAACTTTATCATATGAGGAATGAATTGGACTTAATAAGTGACAGGTGGAGTCCTCTATAGTTCCTAGATGCATCGGTAGGTCTCAGGAGACAAATTAGTGTCTTGTCATGAGGCCTTGACAAATTCATAGTTGTAGTCTTGGCACGAGGCCATGGCTACATGGTTATGATAGTATGGCATTATGCATTCCATTATTATGAAAGTGGTTACTGATATTTCATGTGATTATTCGACTATTATAAAATCCATGTGAATAATTGAATCGCATTATTTCATTTTACTTTTCCCATATTACTCTGATGTTCATGTTTAAAAGGATTTTGTTTTAGTTGTACATTGCCTTAAATTTTCATGTTTCTTTATGAAAGTTTCCTCTATATTGTTATCATTACTGATCATCTGAGCTCACCACATTCAATGTCATCCTTCTTCCAGGATGTGAAGAAATATATTATGAATGACCTGTAGAGATAGTATGAGGGGATATGAAGACAAGATGTTGTTATAGTTTTGTTTTACTTTATGATGTAATGTTAGACATAAGAATATATCTAGTGTTTCTAAGGATACTAAACTAATCGGTCATTCGATATTTGATCTTTTATGATCAGGCCAATGTTATGTAATAATCCACCAACTCTGGGTAACAGAGGTCAAGGTGTTAAAAAGGATGAAGATGTGTCATTACATATATGAGTTATTTTTCAGATAAAAATTGGATTTTAATTACTCACTAACAACCTCATCAGAGTTCTAACATCATGTCTGGTTCCCTTATATATGCTCCATCTTGACTCATCCATCTATATTATGTACTTTTTCATTATCCTAGAGTGCAAATAAAAAGGCTATTTTGTTTCCAATCTGGTACCCAATGTAATGTGTATGTACAACTCAGTATGTTACAGCCACTATCGTCTAAAAAAATCCATTCTATAAAACAGTAAGATGTTTTATAAATAATAATGTTAGGTTAATTAATAAATAATTTTCACCTTTGTAATTATTTTCATAAAAATATAGAACATTAGGTTTAGGGTGCCACCCAATAAAATAATACATGATGCATCACATGAAAGTGGTTAAACCATCCTCCACAAGATATCACATTTCATTCCATCATGGGTTCAAGTGATTCAATTGATTTATATTTCTTATTAAAAAATCTGGGGTAAAGGGATTTAGTCTGTCAAAGCATGGATATTTATAGCAAAATTAGCTAACATAGAATTAGTCCATGTACAACAACGTAGCCTAAAATATCACAACTCTTGGTAAAACATTATCTCCCATTTATCTACCATAACTATAATACCATATTCAAATATTTTTATATATTAAATAATTAAAATTATTCATAGAAACATTAATCGATTATTCATATTTCATATTTCATCATATAAATTATATCAGTTCAACCAATGGTTTAATATATGTTTCATTGTTTCATTAATCAATTAATTTCATAAACCCTTCATTCTGTCAATTTCATAACCCCGTTAATCAATAATTTTATTAATTCAAATAAAAAAGATATTTCTTAATGATAAATTTTAAATTTCATAATTTCATTCTAGAAAATGTTTAGAAAATACTAATTTAAAATTCCACCACCAACGTCACGATAGTTAATGGGAATTGACCAACCCAATATCCAAAATACTATACAGAATGATTAATGTTAAAATTTTTCAAAATATATAGGGCCAAATAACATGAAAAAAATATAATGGAACATGATATATAAAAAACTAGATATAAAACATAAAAAAAATATTAAATCACCTATCATATTATGTAAATAGATGTACGAGATAATTGAAAACAAATGACGGTGAAACTAATTACCAATGTTTAGATGATCTTTTAACTAGATAATTGATTTTCCAGGGTGGGGGTTCATGGTGTCTTGGAATAATCATTGGGGCATCTGAAAATAAGAAAAATTTTATAAAAATATCATGATTATTATGGTTACATACATTGGGTTTGAGTATTTTCATAATATAATTTGTTGAATTATAACCATCTCCCAATGATTGCTGGGAAAGGGAAGACGAATTTCATAACTGGGTTAGTTAGCTATGCACCTCTACAAAGTGGTTCCATGGGTTATCATATGTGGTTTACAATTTTACAAACCATTTTATAAAAATGAAACTCTTCTCTAATAGAGGGTGAAATCTTTTATAAAAGATGTCGAATTGATTAGAAAATCCACACACCAATATTTCCCAACATTTGGTAACTCCAAAATAGGGAGAGAATTCCGAATTGTGTGACCAAATTTTTGGAAAACCATTCAAAACTACATGTCATAAACAAAATTTCCTCCATCTCTAAATACAACCCCATATATATAACAGACCAATGTATAACCAATATAAGGGATAATGTGAAACTAATAAATTTTAGGGGCCATATCTTGAATGGTTGAGAACATAAAACCTCACATCCAAATAACTTCTTATCATCAATCTATACTCCTAATAACCAATTTGAATATGATGTGAAATGGTTGTTCCACTGATCTCACATACCACATTGTCTCCTAAATTTTCCATCCTAAGCACTTCATGATACCACAACACTCAAACAATCAGGATAGTTTTTCCCAACAACAAATTCTCATTACTCCCCAAAACTTGAATTAGAATATATGAAATGGTCATATCATCCCCAAGATCAATTTTCAAAAAATCGATCACATGATATTTGTTTGGCTGATAATGCTGAATTTGTGACACCATAATAATACATTTCTTTAATTTATTCAAATGTTGAAGATAAAATCAATATACCACTGATATGATCTTCACTATAATATAAAATGTTCTAAAAAATGGTTCTAACATGTCCCTTCTGTTATTACTACATTGACCCAATATAAGTGAATCCCACAGGAATACCTAATCACCCAATATAAACCCTATAGTTCATCGATGTTGATCATTATTTGACATCTACGTACTACGTGATGTGTTATTACATTTTCAAATCAACTGAAATAGATATAATGTATTCTAAAAGATACATGGTCCAAACAGCTCTGAATCACCTATATTTATCCAACATATATGTGATCTGTTTATCATATAAAAATATACACCATAGTGTTCTATCTGATTATTTACATGATGTATTATGATATTATAATAATACTATGCTTGCAATGAAATTTTACCATGACCTTATAAATTATAGAACACACTCCCTTAATATATCCCTTAATGCATGTAAATTACATATCCAATACACGTCTATCTGCTGGTGGAAAGCCATAATAATGATTTTTGGGGTGCCAACAATTTTTTATAATCCATCCATGAAGATAAATGTAAACTGTGGAACAAAGTCTAAAAAAATACACAGTGGTGCCTTGTGTTGAAAATATATCTCCCAAATGTACATTTCCCATAATCGATCAATCGATAATATCTCCAGTTTAGGATTGAAATGCTATACATTCATCATTTAATAAAAAATCTTCCAAAAATCATTATTAATCCATGGAATTGAAAAAATACCAAAACAGAATCCAATGGTAATATCTTCATACGCCCACACCATAATAGGAATCTACAATAGTAATCCACCTGATCCATGATGCATGGGCTTCACCTACTTAAAATAGATGCATCATGCCAAAAACCCCATAATGTCATTTCTAATGCATGTAGACCAATATTTATTATTTAGATAATGAATCATTATTCTATAACTCTGATGTGAACCCCTCATTGAAGAAAAAATCTCATCCATTTTTTCCTCTCATTACACACAGGCACAACAACACATTTATGGATATAGGGGAACTCAATCGCATATATAGTGTTGTCAGATGGTAACTCCACACCATCATGATTATCCATCATGTTAAAACTCTATGAATCCTCATATTATCTCATATTCTACCATATATGTGTGAAATACACTAATACTAATATAATGGTCATATTCACCTCCCTCTAAACCCCAATATTAATCTCATCCAGTAAGATCATCATTTTCCACTCAGGTATAGAGTCCAAAACTTCTAGAGTTTATTTTTTCATAATAAAAGTATCAAAAATGCTGTTTAATTTTCTGGTCAACTATGACTTCTCAATGTAATATGAATTCAAAAAATCATCCCACCTATATTCCCAGATATTCAAATATCACTATTAGAAGTTATTACTATTTATTTTGGGATTGGTAAAAATAAAATTAATTTTTCTTACATATAATTATTCCAACTGTTAATGGAATAGATCACTACAATTAACTTGATATCATGAATATAGTAATTTCACTAATGGGGGATTTAAATTCATGACTCATGCTTCAAAACACAATCTTCGTGCTATGAAACAGGTCCAATTCTATTCCTTGATAAAATTGAAAACATTCAATACTACTCATCTGGATTGAGTAGTATCAAAATCACTGTTATAGTAAAATTATTCTTCAACTACTATGAAAAACTATAAAATGATCCAGACCATTCAATCACGATCCATTTATTTGTAAACCTAGGATGTAGTGATACAATTTGAAAAAAACATGATGATCCTGCAATTGTATCCCACTAAACGCAGAATGTTATGCATAACAAAAAATATTATTATTATTTTCCAAAAAACAACTTCATACACTAACTATTTATCCAATGACAAAAAGAACATAGAATATATTTGACCCATGAAATTTAACATGCCAATTCATAATTGAATCATATATATCTTATTTTATAGACAATTATATAATATTGTACTCTGGACAATTTCAATGTAATTATCATGATATTCAGGATTCTTGGAGTGCATGATGATGTACTCCAAAAAAATAACATAAAAAAGATCCTAGTGCAAGTGTATTATTCTATTCATCAATTCCATTAATATAGTATGATTTTTCTTCATGGCTAAAGGTTTCATTATGTACTTCAACATGCCATAGTTTTTTCTTAAAATAGTTATTATTATATCACAATGTATAATTATAAAATCATTTTACACCAATCGTAATTAAATCATGTAGAATGCATAATAACTTCTCAGTTGTTAAAATATAAGATTGATAAATGAAAGGGTATATCTATTATTCATTGTCATCTAGAGAAACATATGGTAATAAACACAAAAAAATCAATGCCCCATCAACCTTGTTTGAAAAAAAAGACATCATAATGACAAGGGGACATACTCAAATGGATAAATGTTTTTATCCAACATATATTAATATTGAATAATAATGACATGAATATCAAATTGATACATTATATAAAATATAATTGAGTATGGTTATGCATTTTGAGTAAGCTCAATTGTAAACTCAATATCCATCACATGTTGTTGCACCATTATATCCTTGTAAAATTCATCATTAAAGTACACCATTACAGGTGGAATGGAATCCTTCATTATTCCACCATCATCTAAGAAATTTAACAGAACCCAAGTGGTGTGTTCATGAGGTGATGAAGAACTAGACATTCAGCACAATCATGGATATCCCACACTCTATGATAAACATAACTATTATGGTCATTATATGTAAAGTTCACACACTTTCGATATCAATGTATATTGTCCTAGTAAGATACATTCTACTCTATAGAAATTATTTATTCAAATCCTAACATGTCGATTTTGTAATGACCCCAAAAATAAATGATAAATTCCATCCACAATAGAACACCCTATTCATAAATAGAAGTCCCACGACCTCACTCTTAATAAGGTGCCAATCCTCATAAACCCATTCCTAAACTCCACATTGAGACTCCAAACTTTTTCATGTGGTGATGATAAAAAATAATGAGTGTCAGATGTATCAAATAAGGAACTAGAAAGGGTTTATGATAAATGAATAATACCCATGACTATAATGGAATGAAGCTAAATATCAAAATATTCAAGGAGAACTACATCGAGCTATCTTACAAATCTTCCCTATTCTACAGTCTCAGCCCCTTTAGTTGTTCAACTATATAAATACTAAAAATATAACCCTATTACACCATTTCCAACACCATGACCACCATGCCCAAAATAACCCAAACTAATCAAATAATAATGGGATTATTACACCGTTATGGTTATTTATATCTTCATAGATCCTCTGTTACTACCCATTGGTCATGGGTTCTTATGATAACTCTCCTAGATATCCATCCTACTACTATACCAGAACTCCATTGATAGTATAGGAAAATGGATGTGAATGTGTACAGACCTACCACACTAAAAGCAGTATATTTAGTTACATATATAAAAAAAATCATTATTATCATTGAATACATTTATTACCATCAAATGGTGTTAAATTTTCAATGAAATACATCTTATGTTTGGAATATAAGACTCTTAGTTTCCTAAAATAAACAAAATTGATTTCACTAAAATTTCATTATTGATTCCCCTCATTGATGACATACTAACCAAAACCTCATAAAAATTATTCATCCAAAAGATGTTTTGCAACATCGCAGATAAACAAAACAAATAATAAATTTAATTTTTATTTAATAATTTGTGAATTAAATATGAATCATTACTTTAATGGGGTTTCAATGTTAAATGGCATAACTTATATTCAACAATGGGTTTCTTTGAAATCATATGTTTTACAATAATAATATAATATTATTATTTTAATTGTTAGTTAACACCTACTTCTTGTATTGATGTCAATGAATATAACTAACTATAATAGAATTATACATGTTTGCAAAATAGTTTTACATTTATCCAATAAAAGATATAGGCTTAAATGGTGATGTAAATCAAATTTTAAGAATAATTTACTTTAGATGGTTGATTTACTGCCTTTTATTATAAAACAAACATTAAATCTAGTTTTGGCCTATTTTATATGTATTATTTGACCAAATAAAATTCCCATTTAGAATTGGGACATCAAAATTTACATTGGGTAAATTGGATTTATTTTTCAGATAAAATTCAATTTTTAATGAAAAGTGAAAAATGATGTATTCTAATTCAAAGCTATATATTATTATAATTTATTTTTGTGGTTATTAGATAATGGATTAAGTTGCATGAGTTATTAGATAATGGATTAAGTTGACCTAGAACATCTCCGTGGGGTTCTCCTATATTATTTGTTAAAAATAAATATTGTTCAATAAGTTATTTCATTGATTATAGAGCATTGAATTACATCACTGTTAATAACAAGTATTCTTTTACTAATTTTGATGATTTGTTTGATCAGTACCAGGGATCTCAGTATTTTTCAATGTTTAACATGAGTTAGGGGTACAATTAGTTGAATTTAAAGGTAGAATACATTCCGAAGACCGTGTTTTGTACTAGATATGGCCATTATGAATATTTAGTTATGACTTTTGTTTTAACCAATTCTCCTATTGTATTAAAGCGTCTAATGAATAGAATTTTCTTTGAGTTATTGGATTAGTGTGTGGTTGTGATCAATGATTATATTTTTGGTTTATTCTAATATCAATGAGGTGAATGAATGGCATTTATGGGTATTCTTGAGAACCTTAAAATAAAAGAATCTATTTGGGAAATTCAGAACGTGTGTGTTTCAGTTACAACTAATATCTTCCCATGGTCACATTCTTTCAAAAAAGGGCATAACATTTGATCCTACTAAAACAAAAGTTGTAAAAGATTGACCAAGACCCACAAATATAACTTCGATCCTTAGTTTTATTGTTTTGGAAGGTTATAAATGGAGGTTTGTAGAAAATTTTTCATGGTTATCTAGTCTAACGACTAAGTTAACTCAAAATTTTGTAATGTTCGATTTGAAAAAAGAATGTGATGATTGTTTTATAGAATTGAAAAGAAGACTAGTGAATGCTCATCTTTTGTAAATACCATCCTGAAATGGTGAGTTTTTTATTTATAGTGATGATTTGGTGAAAAGACGTGGTTGTGTCCTTATGTAGAATGATTTATGTAATTTTTTAGGCTTCACCTCAGTTGAAGCCTCATTAGTTAAATTACCCTACACATGATTTGGAATTAGCAGATGTTATTTTTGATTTATTAATTTTGAGGCATCATTTGTATAGAGTAAAATGTAAAATATACAATGACCACAAAAAATTGAAGTATATTTTATCTCAGAAAGAATTGAACATGATACAAAGGAGATGGTTGGAATCAGTCAAGGACATTGATTGCATGATTCTTAACCACCAGGGATATGTAAATAATGTGGATGATTATTTGAGTCAAAAAATTTATTCTTCAATATACATGAAAAATTTTGTATGATATCCTTTGGATTTTGATTTGATGAACATTGGAATATAATTTGTTGGTGTATGAACTTGTTTTTTTTTGTTTTAGGTGTCAATGAAATCATCTCTATCAGACATAAAAATGTAAGCTCAGAAAGAAGACGGTGAGTTATAGAAAATGTTAGAGTTGGTTCAAAATGGTATGATGCCTGAATTTAACGTTGTTACTGATTGTGTTATGAGATTTGGGAAAATATTATGTGTTCCATGTGATTCACAGTTAAAGAATGGTGTGTTATGTGAAGCTCATAGTTCCGTGTTTTCAGTGCATCAAGGCAGTACTAAGATGCAGTGTGATTTTCATGAGTGTTACTGGTGGGATAGAATAAAAAGAGATATTTCTGATTTTACTGAGAAGTGTTTGAATTGTCATCGGTTTAATGTAAAGACGAAGTTACTGAAATGGATGCTTTATCCTTTACCGGTGATAGAGTGGAAATGGGAAAATATATTCATGGACATTTTTGTGGGATTACTATATAAATCTCTAGGTTATAATGAAATCTGGGTTATTACTGATAGATTGACTAAATTTACTCATTTCCTTGATATTCGAGATACATTTCCTCTAGATCAACTTTCTCAGTTTTATGTTAAAGAGATAGTTAGGTTGCATGGTGTTCCCCTCTCCATTATATCTAGTCATGATCCCATATTTACTTCTGACATTTGGAATGGATTTCAGAAGTCATTGGGTAATGATTTAAATTTTGGTACAATTGTTCATCTGCAATCAGATAAAATGTCTGAACAAACAATTCAGAACTTGTAGGATATCCTACATGATTGTTCTCTGGATTACCAGGGATTCATGGAGCAACATCTTTCTTTGGATGAATTTTCATAAAATAACAATTTTCATTCCAGTATACAGATGGATCCCTTTGATACATTATATGGGAAGTGGTGTCGAACACAATTTTTTTGAATGAAGTATGTGAAAGGAAGCTTATAGGAAAAAATTTAGTATAAGAGATGGTAGAAAAAGTTCAGATGATTCAAAAGTACTTGAGAATAGCTTAGTGTAGGCAGAAAATTTATGTGGATAATCAGAGGAAGGGTCATTGTTTTGAGGTAGGTGATCATGAATTTATCAAAGTTTCACTCTGGAAAAGTGTAATGCGTTTTGGTAAGAAGAGCAAGTTGAATTTGAGGTTCATTAGACCTTACGAAATCTAAGTGAATGTTAAATCAGTTGCGTAAAGAGTGTTTTTACCTCCATGATTATCCCACGTACGCAATTTTTTTCACGTTTCTATGTTGTGAATGTATATGTCAGACCCATCTCATGTTTTATGTCTAGACATAATTTAGTTGGAATTAAATCTCTAATATGGGGAACAACCAGTACAGATTCTAGAATGAAGAGATAAAGTATTGTGGAATAATATAATTCACCAGGTAAAGGATTTTTGGAAAACCCATAAGGTTGAAGTGGCAATGTGGGAATCTAAATATGCCATTAGGGATAAATACCCCCATTTATTTGATAAGTGAATAAAATTATGTGGATGATATTTCCAAAAGGGGTGAAGGATGTAACATCCCATGTAAATAAAGAAATAATAAATTTACTTTTTAATTAATATTTTGTTAATTAAATATTAATTTTACCTTATAGGGGTTTCTATGTTTGATGGCATACCTGATACACAACAACTGGTTTCCTTGAAATATTACATTCCACAGTAATAATATAATATTATTATTTTAAATGGTTGTTTATTCATAGGCAATTTATTTGTGGTAATGAACATAACTAACTAGAATATGGTTATTCAAGTTTTTTAAATGTTTTTATATTTATTTAATAAAAGATAGAGGCTTAAAAGGTGAATGAATCTAATTTTAAGAATAATTTACATTAAATGGTTGATTTACCTCCTTTTGATGGAGAAAACTCTTTAAATCTAGTTTTTTTCACTTCTATAAATTCTATATGACCAAATAAAATTATTATTTAGAATCGGTACAACAAAATTTACTTTGGGTAAATTTTCTATAATTTCTGATAAAATTCTTTTTTAATGAAAACTGAAAAATATTATATTTTAATAAAAAATTTCCCTTTAATATAATTTATTTATGTGGATATAATATGAATTTAATTGTTTTTAAAGTGTAATTAGATTATATTTTTTCCATTTAATCCAATGCTCGCTTTTTTAATTAATTTCACTTTTAAATTGGACTTCAAAAAGACACAATCATTTGAAAGTAATTATTTCTTAAAAACACATCTTTTTTGACAACAGGAAATAATTTTATATTAATATATTCCAATTAAATTTTTTATTTGAAAAAATGGATTATATATTTGGAATTAGGAGGTCCAAATTGTGTAAAAAGTAACTTTTATTTTTAGACATTATGAATATTAAATCAATAAATATTTTATTTACTACAGAAAAAGGGTATATCTGGTAAATAATGGAAGATAAATGTTACTATAATAAAATAAAATTACAATAACATGTGTCCTAAACCTATTGGTTTATAAAATTTCTACCATTATCATTTTGGGTTGATTTTGGGGACCCCATGCATCCACATAAGATTGATAGTGAGACATTATTTTAATTAAATTAAAGTAAAGGCAAAAATGACATAAAAAAATATATTTTAGTAAATTAATTTTTAAATAGGATTACATATTTTATAATTTCTAAAAAAAATATTATTTGGAAGGATAAAACGTTATCTTACATCATTTTATTTTTTATAATTTTTATAATTTAAATAGTATAAAATATTTATGACCCAATAATGATGTAGTGTTTACCAAATTAATAAACGAATTAAATAAATATGATTATAATGATTAAAATAATCCCAAACTGGCCTAATTTTTATTGGATGATATTATTACTACCATGAGTCATCTTATATTTGACTTTAATATGTTTTGGGCATTTAAAAACCGAAAATCATTATGTAATAAAATAATTTTTTCACACTTTCCTAAAGAGACCCTCTTCCCCCTCATAAAAATGACTCACTAAAATACCATTCATAAAACCTATCAAGCCTCTTTTCTCAACCAAATTATCTCAAATTATACTCCCTACATCCTTCTCCTCCACATTTAATACTTAACATAGGCTGAAGGCTCTTCAAATAAATATTTATGTTCAAATCAATGGGAGTTACCCTATTTAAAGCTAATGTATTCTCTTATGTTCTGTTGTTTTATTTTACGTATCCAACCCCATAAACAATTTTTTGTTCCATTATTTTATAACAAAACCAGTATCATCAATATACTATTATTACTTTCTGATATGGGATCGAACTACACTTACAATCACCTCCATCTAATGGGTAATGATCATACTTTTTTTATGGATGGAAAACTAACGCTGCATGTAACGATGATTGTTCAATTATCTTCTACCACCTATATTGGTGGCCATTATGATTACACAATATTTATATATGTTATATATTAGGTTTATATTTACTTTATGATTTTGTATTTTTCATTTATATCATACTATTATGGTTTACATAATGGGTAAACGCGATATTTTAATTTGAGGGAATGCTAACTACCGCCCCCTCAAAGTGATATGACTCATTAATGGAATATTTGGGATGTATAAAAGATGTAGTTAATGATATTATATTGTTATTATAATATAAATATATATCATTATTTTTAAACTCCATTAAAATAAGAAATAGAAATGAAAGTAGCGTTCATGCATACATACGACTTACTGTCTCCATGAACGGTTCATTTTATTTTTTATTTCCAAATGTTATGTACTATTATAAATACATTGATATTATATATATATATATATATATTATATATATGATATCTAAATCATCAATATCAATTTGGAGATATTGGATATTTGACCGAAGGAACAACTTGTAATTATAAGAAGTTCATTTTTTACTCATGTACCAAATATCAACAAAACAACATTTATTAACTTACAAGAATACATAATGTTTACACCATTGAAATTAGTGATATAAAAGAAATAATAAACCTGAAAATTATCTTATTATGTTATAAATTTACTTTAGTTTATAATTCATATTATTAAAATACGAACGGGTCAAATCAGACCCGAGGTAAGGGACTTTGTTTCAATCTCCTTCCACTGAGGAATATTTTGTTTTAATACAGTACATTTTTCTAGACGCTGTTTAAAAACATTTGAAATTTAAATTCATTAAAAGGGAATATTTGTCTTATAGGCTTTTTTCTATACTACAAAAAGAATTCTTGTTTTTAATGTACGCATTGACAATGACCTTTCCGATTCCGTGTCAATTATTTGATCTTTGGCTTCCTTAACAAGCCGTAAATTTTTTTACAAAATTAATATCATATAATCTTTTACATATTTTGGTATTGAAAATGGTTTTTGGATTTATTATTTAAACTACTTTTTCAATATCATGAAAATATATATTGTGATTTCTATTTGGGAATGTTATCATTCCTTTATGCTCATGTTATTTTTTATGATTATATTTTGGTCTTTGGGAATTTTTTACTTATATGGGTTGTTGAGTGATAAAAATAGGATAGGTTACATCGAGATAGATCTCCATTGTATTGGGTAATGTGACAGAGGTAAATATTAATGTTTCTCCTAAGTGATTTAGGGAATATATTGTGATGGGTATTCCAAATGTAAACCCCTACATAGTTGTGATAGCAATAATGTATGTATGATAGGGATTCCACAAGTTACCTTTATGATTTATGATTTAAATGTGTTATTCATAAATCTTATGATGTCATGAGGTATTTTAAAGATATTATGTTATATATTTATTGATGAACTTATGTTTTATTTTTTTATATATAACCCTTTCTGAGCATTTTATACGCATCCCAAGTTACAAAATGTTTTTCAAAGGACATATTGATGAAAAAGGTAATGGATGGGATCAAGGAAAAGTACTACTTTCTAAAACAAAAAACTTATCAAGACACTTTTTTTTCTAGAGTTTTTATTTTATGAAAAAATAGAAACTGAGTACAACTGTCTACTTTGAAATTTTTAAAATGTAATGTAATAGTTATGTCCTAACTCTCTGAAACACTAAACCTAAAAAGATCATAAATGTGAATTATTCATTTAATTCAATATTATGTAATGTTATAGGGTTGGGTCCTTATATGTTAAACTAGATTTTAATATCACATTTAATCTCATTCACAAAACATTAATCAAAGGTTTTCTAATATCCTACAAACATTACATGAAATAACTAAAATAAGTGATGTGATAGCCTATTGCCTCATAGATATAATACATAGGGTAAACTATATTAACATATCTTCTCAAGACTCCCTAATAATTTTTGTATAAAGGTATTCTTTGAACATCTCATCGATGACATTTATTAAAATGTTTTATTACTTCTCAGATCAAGGATGAATATACGACAATGAATATATTGAATACATAAAAATTAGGTTCTCTATTTACACTATTTTCAGTACTAGTTTCAAAATGGTCAATGATAATTTATACAGAATGTATACATAACTATGTTTCCTTAGTTCCACACACCATAGTGTTTTTATGGTTATATAACTATAACTCTTGTTTCATGTCTTACATGTTATGCACATCCATATATGTGTATAATTCCAAAAACAAAATAAATCAAGAATATTACTCATTGAACATTTATCTGAGTCCTTCACATATAACAATATTAACCAAGGGGTCCACTAATGGTAGAACATTTCCATCCATGTATTTATGTCATCCAATCAAAGAGTTATTCCATGGGGGAATAAGTCTAAATTCCAAAAAACACTTATTAGGAAACATTAATCAACATTATCTCATTTAAATAATATGTATGTACATAAATAGAAAAAACATTATACCATATATTGTGTTCCACGGTCCAAAATGAGGCACTAACACTACCCTAAACCACCCCATGCCGAGGTTGTGGCTAATATAGTGTAAACAATTCGATATTTAATTTTTCTCATTAGGAAACCATTTTACAAATATAAATTACCACATTTAGGATCCATTGAACCATTTTAATATATGATTAGGAAACTTTTTTATTAAATTAAACAAGTAATAAATTTTAGTTTCATTAAAACAACTAACAAAAACATAATTTTTCAACATACCTAAATAATGCATTTCACATGGAAATTTATGTAACTAGATAGATGAATGTTTACTCAATTATGATTATATACCCAGAAATTGATTAAAATAATATATAAAAGATAACATCACCCATTATGTGAATCAATCCATGGTAAATAACATTCAACTATATCAAAAAACATCAATAATAGGAAACCCATACTGTGTTCTAGGATTATACCATAAACATGGGATACCTACTGAAATGCATGATCTCATGACTAAGGATGTACTCATCCTAGTTTCCTTTCATCATTTCCAAAATATTAATACCATTAAAAACCAAATATACCCCCATTGAAAAAACTGTGTAACTTCCTAACATGGGATCCACATTTCATAACCCCAAGCCAGATTATTACATGACATCATGTGATCCTCCATATAAGAGAATGTCTTTTTAATATTAGTGTGTCTTTAATATATATCATGTTTAGACTATACTATTTTTATAAATGATGGTGAAATTAAAAAAAACAACGAAATTCAAAATGATAACAAATAATAACAAGTATAATAATAGTATATCAATAAATATGAACATCATCAGATAATCTAGACAAAGTTAAATATTATCCAATAAAAAGTCATATATATGTCATTGAAAATAATTTTAATGATTCAACTCAAACCCCTAAAATCAAAGAACATTTTGAACTCTAAGTGTCTCTTAATATCATATTGGGTTCCCTCATCTATGCTCCATACCAACATAGCGATCTAATATAGGGATATTTCCCTTATAATTTCTTATAAACATAAAGTCCATTCAGGTACTTATTAAGTAGAACATGTATTGTGTGATTATAAAACAATAATCCACCAACATTAGAATATAAAATAATATAAATTATATAACACTCTATATATTTTAATAAATAATAATGTAAGGAAATTAATTAAAATTCTTTCAGATGAAATATTTTTTAGTTTACCCTATATTCCCATAGATTTATGGTGAAACTTGAATCAATAATATGGAATTTTTACCATGATTTTATAATAACCATAAACCTTGGGATATAAAATTTAATTCCTTAATGTGATACAATTATTCATTTTATTTCAATTTCATATTCAAACAATGGGGTTTATGAATATTATTCATGCACCCCATGGGTATTTGGAGATGTAATTCATGTTCCAAAACTCAGTGATCACATGCAGTACATTTGGGTGGTTGTAGTGGAAGTTAGGAACCACATTACTATTTGATGTAATAGTCTATATCCCACTACTATATATAAAATATCACATCTCATGGTTCCACATTCACATTCATTTATCAAACAGTTACATAATCTATTATTCATCCAATTATCATAAAATTTATTAAAGATTATAATAAAAATCACATTTATAATCAATTCATAATTCATATTTCATCATTTGAATTATATTATCACACCACATTTGCTTTTGTAATTTTGATAATATAATAAATCATTCAATTTCATAAACCAATAATTATATCAATTTAAAAATAGTATTATCCATCCAATTAATTAATTAAATTAAAAAATTTATGGACATTCATGGATATTGAAATTACACATTCGCAACAATCAAATTAAATCAAGACCCTATGAATTTAAATTTAGGTCAACTACCAAAATGAAATTGATAGATGTACACCTAATCTATATCCCCAATTTTATGAAGAATTATTTAACTAAGAATTGAAAGAATGATATTGGAGAAAATACTAAGACCCAAAAGAAATGGGAAAATATTTATAAAATTAGATATTTGAACAATTCACAATGGATGAATAATACTTCCTCATTAATAACGTGAAATTGGAGAGAGAGAGGAATCAAAATGGGGAACAAAACCCATACCAATGAGGAGATAGAATTTCAAATAGATCATATATTCACCATGAAATTGTTACAACAATCCATGGAATAATCCTTAGAGATTATAAAATTAAAGTAAAATTTTTAGGGCCTAGAAAATGTTATTAGAGGTAAAAAATTGGGGGATCATGAATATTGGTATTGTTTTTTTGTGAATAAAATGTCGCATGTGCATTTTTTTGTTGGGGGGACAACATTCCATATCATTTGCCTCATCATAGGCGTCTACTAGTTCATCATATGTGGATGTGGGTGTGAAAACCCAATGACAAAATATGAAAATACGCTTTATTAGTGGGTTCATAGTTTTGGGTGTGATTTTTTATAGAATGGTCAAATTGTGTTCCCATAGTTTTCTAACTCATGTTTCTTAAAAAATCACACACAATTTCTTTCTACAAGAAAAAAGGATTTCACTGATCCATAACCCTGAAAATTACCAAGGGAATCGATGGTTTTCCAAATTGACTCAAAATAGCCACCTATAAAACCCAACAATGGTATAAGCATTAAAACAATAAATGGGTATAATAAGATGTTCATGGGGGATTTCCATAATGGACATTATCTTACAAAAAATATGTTCTATTTCATAAAAAATCTTTTCTTCGACAAACATGGAGTATAACCTTATAAATGTAATTATATTATAAAATTTATAATCCTTTCATGAGAAAAAATATTCCATTATTTTATTAACCATATGTGTGTTATTATGCGCATCCCAAGGTTTAAAATAATTTTTATATGGTTTTAAAAAAATGGGCAATGGTGACGTAAACATAAAAATTGTAAAAATTTATACTGAAAAGAAAAATTAATTTAATTAAAACATTTTTTGTGAGAATAAAAGTCATTGGGTGTATGTGTACACTTTTAATATATGGGTTTACTATATAATATATTTTCATAATTCTACAAAACTATAATATAAAAAGATACTTGGGGCTATTAATTTGTAAGTTATATTTTGGAGTCACTAGAAAAAGTAATACTACTTTCTCGGTTATTATAATTTAATAATATAGTGAAGTGATGATATAGACATGCCAATCATCTACAAACAAAAACATGTTTAAAATTTTTTTTAATTTTTTTAAAATATTTTCCAATTTTATTATCTGCTATTATAATTTGTTCTCCTAATATTGTCGTTCATTTTTCAGTCATAAATAAAATTGAGACGTGATTTTTCTATTTCACCAACTCAATTTAAATATAAAATCCAATTTATCAAATAAAAATCAAATGTATGTTGAAAACAAATTTCAACAAAATCACATGAAACGTGTAAAAACATTGTCTTACTACTAAATATTGTAACAAGTTTTCAACTATATTGGTTTTTATATAGTCTATTTAAATAAAAAATAGGTTCGTGAATGAAGAATATATGAAATTTTAAACACTTTAGAATATCACGTGGAAAAATTTAATATTTTTGGAAATTTTATTTTATTTAATAAAATTTTGTTCTAATACATTATTGTCAAATTTTGAAAATATATATTATGTATCAAACTTTTATAATTTTTATTCCATAAAACATTAAAATATATCCCAATGTGGTAATTTTTAAAATATTTAAATAAAAAAGTATGTTTAAAATTATATTCCATTTTTACCCTTATATTTATATCATAGCCCAATGATATTAAAGTTAAAAATTATAAATAATTTTTAATAATTGTAATATTTTTAGGGTAAAAATTATGTTTAAATTAATATTTCATATTTATTATTAAGATTATAAACATGTAATGTGTTTCTAAAAATTTGATTAAATATACAATGAAATATAATTTAACATTATTTATAGAGACGTGAGAAATGAGTAGTTTTTGAAATTAAATATTCTCATATTTTCTTAATATTTTAATTTATAAATCCAATAAAAAATAAATTCCAATTATATAAATTTTATTTTTTATAATATTATTGAACTAACTATACATTTAAATAAAACTAATGAAAAATCTATGCATTATGTCTTTAAATTAAAAGAATATTTCTATAATAACAAGTAATATAATGATTTATAGGAGAAATAATATTTTATGAAAAATTTTAAAAAGGCACTTCATTAAAAAAATTACATTCTTATTTCATAAGTTATTTTTTTATTATTAGTTTGATAAATGTGATAAAATTTTGTTTTAATGTTAATTCACAAATTGAAATGAAAATTCCTTTCATAAAAATAAAATACATCCAAAAACAAAAACTTTTAATTCAAATGTTTATTATTTTACTTATATCAAATATATTGAATTTAAATTTAATAATAAAATTTAATACCAAAAAAAATTCATATTTTTTTCAGTTTTATTCATACCCACCAATTGAGAGACGTCTATATGACAATATACTATATTAAATTTTATTTGGACTTAGGATTTTATGTACAATATGTTATCAATTATATGAAATTTAAATATGATAATATTGATGCTAATTTAATATCCTAGTTGTCTTTTACTTATTATATTGAAAAAAATATTATTATTTATGAATTTTGAGTTGTAATATGCATTATTGGAAAGTATATTGTTCATTCTTTTAAAAGGATTCCATTTTTATATGTGTTCATCTTGGACATTTCCATTGTGTGTCAAAGGCTGGTCAATTATTTTTTTTGATTTTTAATTGAAAAATTTATTGGAATGACAAAGGTTGTTAACAATATTTATAAACACACACTATTTTGGTGGATCTAAAAGCATTTGTTGCACTTAAAATATATTTATTCCTAGGAAATGGTATGTAAATACTATTATATCACAGATGCACATTGGGATATACATATTTTAATGGGGGGATATATTATTCAATCTATCCAAAGTATTGTATTATGATTAGGAATAAACGTGCACCCAATCATGATACATACAGGGGAAATATTTTGATTTATTCACAATTTATTTATGAAGTATAATGATGGATATGGGGATGAATCCCATGATAAGAAATTATATTGCATATTTATATATGATAAAAATAAATTTTAATTTTAAAAATGAATGATATATAATATAGTAAATCAAAAGAATCATTTTTATGGTCACTATATATGATTATTCTTTTTGTGGTTTTCTCATTATAACAATGACTGAAAATGAAAATTAAGAGATTATACCCATTTAATTTTTTTTTGTTAAATATATAATGTTAAATATTTTCATTGTTACTATATATATATATAATTAAAAAAATTTATATGAGTGTGTTTTATAATAGACTTTATAATAGAAAAATCTAGATTCATTGGAGGTCAATTGGTTAATAACATGTTTGTGATAATATTATTCTTAAGAGTTTTCATTAATATGTGAAAAATATACCAATGGAATGTATTTTAGAAAATAGAACAATTTTTTTTAATTTAATGGAATAATAAAAAAAAGTATTTTGGGAATGTGACGAGTTTTATTTATTGAATTGATGTTTTTGATAATATAGATTCATTTCTTTAATAACTTATTTGATGGGATATTTTATCTTATCTCTGTCCATTACTAAATCTATTGTCTAACACATATAATAAGGAATGTTCAATGATATACATCTTGAATGTTTGGAAAATGATTTATTAGGAACACTAATCCACAACAATTTATTTGGGTGTTTATGTAAACTTTTCACATAATTCCACCAATATAAATAATATGATTCAATATTTACTGTAATTTTATTTTATTTTTAACAAGGAATAAGATTTAATTTATAATAAAATATGAATATACTTCGGTGGAAACTATCATTTCATTTCACTATTTTTAATGTGATCATTTATTATTGAAAGGATTAATATGATAATAAAATATAAATTACATCTAATGAATGTGTATTTATTAATATTCATAATAATTTTTAATATTTTTTATTGTAGGCACAACATTGATTATATTTATAATATATGGTTTTCTCTGATTACTTTTCTTATGAATTTACCTATAATCCAATGAGTATTGATGTTGAGATTCCAATATAACTCATTACTAGATCTAAAACTATTTTAAATAATCCATATATAATATCTAATTTTGATTTATAGGAATTGGTTATGAAACTATATGAAAACAACTATAATATACTCATTCGGAGTAGTTCATGGACATGCGGTGCATATATTAACTATATTAAGAGCTATTATTTTTTAAAGAATTTTTAATTGAATATTTTGAACACATAATTAACATTATGATGAATAATTATTCTTTTACCATTATTGAATATTTTTTATCCCCTACATGGATCTCAATACATCCATATAATTGACCTACATTCCTAATCCTAAATATTTATGGCCAAGATTTATCTTTCACTCGTACTTCATTTATTATGGTGAAATGATACAATGATTTTTTACTAATTATTTTTTAACTAAAAAATTGTTTCATGACCCCCTACTGACAAAGAGATGTTAATGGGTTGTGATAGATGGTGATTTCTTGAGTTCCAACATTTACTAGGCCTTATGTTTGTGTCTAGCACTGAGGGTACAAGAAAAATCCATATGAGAGGAACTTCCAAATAAGAGAAACATGTTTATGAGAGAGCTAAGGTGGATATTAAAACAGAAACCCTCTGAAAACTATATGTATGTATATTTATATATATATATATATATATATATGATATACCAAGTGAAGAATGAAATTTCAAATAGAACTAATACAATTGAATAATAAACTATATATACCAAAACTGAAAATACAACAATGACCATAGATTCCAAATATCTACTATTAGACCCTGAGATAGGAATATTCAGCCTAACCTCTAGCCTTATCTTATCAAATAGAGAAACTACATATAGATATTTAGAGTGAGAATAACAGTATAGTTTATAGGATCAACCCATGATCGTATTATGAAAAAAGAGAATTAAAGCATTAAATATCTAACTGAATTAATATGAAAATAAATCATCATCTAAAAAATAATAGTATGTTACCAACCTAAACATGAAAAACTATTGCCAAGTAATTTATTCTATAGATTATAAAATATTTATTAAATACTCATCTGGCCCATGATCCTAGTTCACCACTGATTTTTTTTCGTTTCAACAACATCATGTCCTAATCATCTCTCTCCAAATGTGAGTCATCTTGAATAAAACAAAGTAATTTAATAACAACATGGACCGTTGGAATCAAATATCCACACCATCACTTAAAAATATCCTTATAGTAACCAAATTGTTTTTGAGATCCACAATAACACATATGATTTATATCAGACACTATGTATTATTCATCAAGCCAATACAAACTATACAATAAGTATGTCTCCCAAGTCTTCACAACAAATTCACATAATAGTTATTGTGTTCCTTATTAATTAATATACATAAATAATTTTTTCATATACCGATAAGAAATTAAGCCCCTAAACACACATGTATTGGAAAAACTAACCACCATTTATAACTACTCTCATATCATCTGTGAGAAGAGAGTGGACTAGAGGGGGTAGTTATCCATTTATCTTCCCACCATGATATTTGGAAAAGCACCCTCTTATTGTCCAATAAATTCATGTTTCCCCAACCAGCATGGATTTTGATGAATATAGAATCACAAATTATATGTGATATAATATATCTCACAACCACCCTATTTGAATAACATATTCATGCGTGGAACTGTAACAAATAATACCTAGATTGTAGACCACCACTACATGACATGATATCCTAAATGAACAAAAGAATATGAAATATATACAATAAATTAAGTCTGTAGTTTTTTATTTTCATTCATTAATTAATTCATTATAGATTTATTAACTATTAAAATTTATCCCATATTTTATTACATTTTATTACATTAATTACTAGAGTTGAGTAAATATGTTCCATTAATAATACAAAAATAAGTCCTTGGATTATTAAAAATATCATCTATTTTGAAAATTTCATTATATAATCTAACAACACCATTTGTGAATATTTTATTTTATTATTTATTAGAATGGTTCAACATCCATGAAATCTAATAAAAACATCCTAGGCTACCACCAAAATAAAACTGCCAATCATGAAGCTCCATCTTCCTCAATTCATTGGAATAAAATTTAGAAATAAATGAAACCCATCCATCAGCTATAAATTTCATTAAGAATTGAGAATACCATTTCCCAGCATCTCAGCAATGGGGGTTCCAATTATTAATGTTTTTAACATCTACGTTTCGTAACCCAACTCTATGAAGAATATACTGACGCATCTCATAATCAATGAAATCAACTTTTTAAACATTATTCAAGACACCCTATCCACATACCTAGTCATCCCTCCCAGGATAGTCGATAACATGATCACATCAAATCTATGACTCCCCAAACTATTCCCATCATCCCTCTAGGATCATCCATAATAATATCATATCAGGATTTCGTCACAATGATGTAGGAACAATCGATTAAACCACATAGAAATATGTCCATCAATATATGTAATTTTTCCTTGAATGTAAATTGATCACTCATGACTCTAAACAATGCATTCTGCTGTCTCCGGAAATTTAGAAACTCAAGAACTAGAAAATTATCAATATAAAAAACACATTATTTCATAAAAAATTAACAAATTATTTTATTAAAAATTTATATACATGAGAAACATAAGGCATCAAACTATACCGAGCTAGAAAAGAAAAAACATGCACTTATAAATTATTTTCCATTAAATAAATTGAGATAAGTAGAATTAAAATTTTTAATTTATTTTAAATTATTATAATAACCCAAAAACGTGATTCCCATTATTTATCAATTCCAATAATAATATAGATGAACAAACTTATTTAAACAAGTCATTCAATCAAATTGAATATCATAAAATTACATTATCCACCTGATTTAAATCCTTCCCCATTAATTCATAAGACAATAAAATATCAATTTATTTTTTTCATTATTTTAATTACTAATTTATTAAATAACAACATGATAAAAAATACTGAATATATATCATGAATTATACCAAATAATGAGGCAAATGGTTATCATGGTATAAAACAACAACATATCCTCATGAAATCTTTATCCAATTTATTTAATCTACACCAATATTTATTATTCCATTTCTATTTCCATAAAAGGTGATAAATAATGAAAAATTTAGTATTTCATGTTAATATAATAGAGTCAAAGAATAATAAAATTCAAAATATTTAAATGTTATTTTTCTAAGAACATACAACATTACAGATACCTTATCACCTCTCTTGCATGAACTTCATCCATACAAGGAAACAACAGAACAAAAGTACCATAAAAAACATGAAAATTAAATTATAATCATATAAATTCATCCACTATATAATGTAATAATGATACGAGACACATCCTGTTCAAATCATCAAAAAACTATACAAAATGAAGGTAGAATGAAAATTGGACCACCATAGATCGAGGACAGAATCCCAATGATTGATCTCCTTTCGAAGGAGCCCCAGAAAAGATGAAGGATATAGTCATAATCCACCACACAAAAGAGAGGGATCTGGTTTTAAAATATGTTTAGGAATTACATGAGAAGCTATAATCATTTACAATAGCATTGCAATATGTAATTAAAAGTCTTGTAATTCAGTTTCCCAACATGTATGCCTCAATGATTTTTTTACATAGGCTTGTATCACTGTATTATTATTTACCACTAAATATTTATGTGTCCTGAACCAAACCCAAAAAAAATATTTGAACCTATAATACATAGTGTTAGTTTATTTCATAATGAGTAATCTCCCTACATCTTTTATTTCATAGTGAATCCCCTCCAAAACACATCCACAAAAAATGTAAGATATAAATATCTTCAACACCAAGAAATTGTGTTGGAAGGCAGAAATTTGTACCCTAAAATAAGACACCACTCAATAAATTATAATAATAAAAAATCATAACGATGTTAGAAATAAAATAGAATTGTATTGTCCAAACAGTCACCCCTTGTGATACCTCTAAACGATATCATCACTATAGGAGCTCAACCACCACATCAGAAGAAGATGATCCAAACCACTCAAACAACAACCAACTCCAAAAAACACTCTTAGGGGTGTTACCTCTCAAACAAAAGTTGATATACAATGATAAATAATAGAAAACATCTAATAACTAAAAATAACAACATCCATAAAAAATAGTGTTACTATAGAAGAGATAAACATAAAAAAACTTGTGGTATTGAGAAAGAATATATGAATTACATTCCCAAGTACTCTCCCCAGTGAAATCATTCCAATATAAGACATAAAAATGGAATATTACAACCATTAAATACCATTTCATGTAATTCTTAGATCTCTTCATGTTTCTTATATAAGTTCACATAATTGTCATCATAGATCATTCCATAATTGGTGAAATGAGAATCATTATTAATAAATAAATTGAACTATAACATTTGAAATTCATAAGTTATTATGATCATCTATAGGGGGAGGTTATATCTTATACACCAAAATCAAAATCCAACAGGTCAAAGGTCCCAAATACATTGAATAAAGCCTACATTGATGAAGAAACGACCACTTCTCACATTTATGGGTAACCAAAAAGAACACACGACCACAAAATTCAAACTGTATAGGTATTCTCAATGATAATAATGCTATTAATGGGGATATTTCTCTACATTAATCATTGTTTGAATTATCTAATCTATCATATTTGTAACATGTACTAGTTTTTTCTAGATAATTTCTACCTCTATGACACCACTATAGCCCAATATAGAATGAAATGGTTATCAATACCAGTATTCAAATGATACAATACCAGTGGAGGAGTGTAAATATTAGTGTATGAATAACTAACAATATAAGGTTACCCATCCAAAGACCTCAAAAATATAAGATACCAGAGAAAAATATATATTCAAGAGTCTGGATGTTCCAATATGTTTTACCATCCATATATAGAGGATATTCATTGAATAATTTATAATAGTGATCCATAACAAAGTATAAGAAGCTTAGAAAACTATAGGTAATATAGATATCTTATTTAGTGATGATTTTCCTTTGGACTATATCGAGTCACACGACTTCTTTTAGTTATTGCAAAAAAATTACATTTTGATCAAATCATTTGTCACTATTATGTTCGCCGATTTAATCAAAATTTACACTATTTAATATATAGTATCATACCATCTATATAATTGATGTAAATGAGTTAAAAGTATAATGATATGTCGACCCACATTCATAGGGGTCCATCTATGGGTTGGAGAAATCCACTGGGAATAAAATTCCAGAACATCAGTATATAGAATACAATATATTGAGAAAGAATTTCAGAAACTCCACAATTAAACTATGTCCATTGAAACTAAACTCTCAATTGATGGTATTTATTTTACATTTCATGTTGCACTTCCAATGAATAAATATTTAATTAATGGAGAACAAATTCATGAGTCATTAAATATAGTAAAATACTATTATAAAACCACTCACATTGTTTTCCATCCCCGATCCTGATATTAGAGAAATGCCTAATACATATCATCCTTTCAATACCTCAACCTCAGAATATGAAAAATTTCACTCCTCCACATGTTACTATAATGAAATAAACACTATCAACTAAAAATTAAAATATTTCCCAACAACATATCCCATATATATATGAATAACTCAGATTTATTGAATTACACTACAAGATTTTCCATATTCAAGAACAAGATCACTATTCGACTTCTTGATCAACTAATGAGCTATAACGTTTCAATTTCCTGGAAAATATGAAATCTAAAAATTCCAATTATTGATGAATTCCATCCACCAATTATAACTCATTATTAACTCAAACTATCGTAATTCATTCCTTGTGATATTATGGTACACAGAACCCATAATAGACTCTTCAATAAATCATGTCACCACAATTTCAATGAAAACACCACTTCAATAAAAGAAATAGCATGGGTGTAATAGTTGTTCTCAAAGGGACATAACTACTGTGAACCATATGAATAAATAGATATCCATCACCTCGAAACACATATCAAGTCATAGAAAAAATAATTATAGAAAACCTTGAAAAACTGCATGTACCTGAAAATAATGAATTTTAGCACTGAGAAAATTTTCTTTCATGTACTATAAATATTCTTAACACGGTTATCCTACTATAAAGAACCGGCCATAAAACATTAAATACTGTTGAATTAAAAAATTAATTTACATGAAGGATAATTTCGGGTTTAGAGTTTTATATAATTATTCCATAACTATTACATATCAACTTGAAAATTACATGTAGACCAAACTTCTCAGTATCCATTTTTATCATAAAAATAAAAACTATTAAAATGAAACATTTCTATTTCAATGTTTTAGAAATAATGACTTTTTCGTGAACCTATCATTAAACCACATCATCTTTAAGTCAGGTTAAAATAATTTCAATAATTTTGCATAAGCGAATGAAGCTCAGTAAGGGTTATAAAATAAGAAAAGGAAACATTCACCAATCAATAAATAAAAATAAATGAAACAATTCATTTAACTCATAACATACCACATGAAATCATATTATTTGTGAATAACACATAAAAATCATAAATCATGAAGGTAACTTGTGGCATCCGTATCATACTGGCATTGTATCTATCATCGCTACATAGGTATTTATATTTGAATAACCATCAATGTATATTACCTACATATCTTAGAGAAACATTTAAATTTACCTTTGTCACATTACCCAATGCATTGGAGAGTAATCTCGGGCTCACCCGCCATAGGTTTATCATGGAACCACCCATACCTGTAAACAATGCCCAATAACCATAACATATTCAGAACACATAAAACAAGAATAAAGGAAGGCTAAAATTTCCAAATTGAAATCACAATATATCATTTCATGATAATGACATAATAAATGTTTTTCCAAACAATTTTTAAAACCATTTAAAACATTTAATAAAGGTATTTTTAATCAATGTGTTAGATACCACGTTGATGATTCTGAATGAATTAACATTTTATAACATTAATTCCCACAAAAATATATCCTTAAAACCATTTTTTAAAACATGAACATTAATGAGAGAGATTTAAAAGAATAAATATTTAATACAACATTTTAGTTAAGGTGTCCATAACCAAATAAGAGACTATTGAAATCAAATAATTTAGAAATAACATTTTATAAAAAAGTATAATATCATGAGAATAAATGTATTCATCGTATAATATTCCATAGGACAGTGTATACAACAAATAAATGTGATTTGGTTTTTAACAATAATGAAGTCTCAATGGAATGTAAATTGAGACGAAATTCCTTATAATGATGGAATCCTTTGATTATGAATAAATAAATTACATAATTATGTGTCAAACATAATAAAATACTCAATATGATTGGATATTAATTGTAAAATAATTATAAGTAATTGAAAAATATATGTAACACAACATAATCAACAAGTAGAAGTTTATCCCAATGAATTTAAATTGGGTTATGCTGTTCCCTTACAAAAAATCGACAGCCTAAATGAATCAATTAAAAATATAGAAAATGAGTTGATTTGAGTGAAAAGGGAATCTCATCACTTGGAAATATAATAACCGCAATAAGCATATAGGATATCATATCCCAACATAAGAAGATGTAAATTAAAAGACATAACAAAAGTAAGTCTTTTAAAAAGAGGAGGGTGAATGGTTTCCTTACTTATTTGGTAACATATGAAAAATAGACCTCATTAAATAAGGATCATACAATAAATATGTAACTACCTTTAATTTAATGTATATTACAAAAAACAGAACAATCATTGTATGTACATACACCACACAATTGAAATAGAGTCTAATAAATCATGAATCTCACAAGAATAAAAAGTATTATAAAAACCCTTAACGACATTGTAATATATTGAGTGGTATGACCAAATGATAATAATCTCAAAATTAATCACATAATAAAATGTATATTAATAAAATAATTTTAATATATATATCAAATGACAAAAAAGTACACCACATGAATGAAATAAGTAGTGAAAAATGGAAATCTCATGGAATAAAAAATGAGATAAAAATCTATTACCCCAGGTCTGATATGACTCATTTGTTACTTGTTATTCTTGAATAATAATCGTAAGTTAATTTCTACACAATTACGAAACTTTTTCATGTTTATTATTAACTTTATATCACTTATTACCTTGATATAACAATTAGTTAATTTTTTTAATTCATTTTGGACATTTTGTCAATGTTTGGAACTTGGGTCCAAAATGAACTTGTTATAATTACAATTTTTCCTTGTTGCCAAAAGTACATTATCTCCAAAATATTATTAATGATTTAGATATCATATATAACTTATATATTAATTATATATATGTATTTATAACTGTACATAACATTTGGGTTTAAGAAATGAAATGCACCTTTCATGGAGATGATAAGTCGTAAGTACGCATGAACGCTACTTTGAATTATATTTCGTATTTATATGAAATTAAAACATAATGGTACATAGTTATATTATATTTATTTAATAATATCATATATAATTTCATTAAATCGTTATTTTATACGTTCCATGTATGTAATTAATGAGTAATATCACTTTGAGGGGCGGTAGTCCGCACATCCTCAAATGAAATTATCCTTCTTACCTATTATGGAAACCAGAAAGGTATTCTATAAATATAAAATATATAAGCATAGAAAAATAATAAACATTATATATATCATATATTTATATAGTTCCATGATAATTTCCCCCATGAGTGGTAGTTGAAGATATTTGAACAATCATCATTTTGTGAGGCAGCTGTTTGACGTCCAGGAAAACAGTATGTTTATACACATTAGATGGAGGTGTGTGTAATTTCAGTTCGAATAATTATCATACCTACAACCTAGTATATCTATTATAATTATTTTTTTATAAATAAAATGAATAAAAAATGTTTATGGGGTTGGAAAAATAAAATAAAACAAAATAACATAATAGAATACTTTTCCTTTAAATATGGTATCTCTATTTGGTTTGAACCAAAATGATTACTTGATTTTTATTCTTCCAAGGGGAAGGCTTCTATAAGGATATGGATGTATGTATCTAAATAGTGCCATTGGTGGTAAAGTAATAGGGCTAGATAAGTTTGAGGAATGGTTTAGAAGTGAGGGCATGTTATAAGGGGTAGTAGGGTCTCATTAGGGATGTTTAAAATTTTTATTTTAGTCTTTAATGTTTTTTGGTTTCTAAAGGTCCAAACCATATTAAAGATATAAATATAATGACTCATGTTATATATAAAATCATCCAATAATAATTTAACATGTTTTTCATATTTTTTAATCATTACAATCTTATTTATTTAAATCATTCATTAATGAGGTAAACAATTCACCATTATTGTGTCATAAATAAATTTATTAATATGATTTAAAAAAATTATAAACCTAATTCCATGATGTAGGAAATTTTTTTGAATTTCAAATTAATATTTATATTGTAATATGTACTTTCTATAATCCAATCTAAAAATTTATTTACTAAATGAAATATGTTTTTTCCATTTTTGTTGATACATTAAATTATTTACTATAAACTGTCATTATCACTTTTTAGTGGCTCCATGGGTCCCAAAATATATACAAGGATTAACATGGTCAAATATATATTATCCAATATGATTATGGCACATGTTATGTTAATTTTATATTGTTATAAAAGTATTTTTTACCCTTATATAGCCAATTTACCCTTTAACCATGGTAAATATATTTTTACTAAAGTAAATATTCATATTGTCAATAAATATAAGTTATATATTTACACCACCTGGACCTCCTAATTCAAAATATGTAATACATTATAACATGTTCAAAACACATAAGTGATATAAATTAATTTAAAACTAATTACCATTGTCAAAACAAAACGTTTTTTTAAAAAAAAATAACTATAAAAAGAATGACACTTATTTATGTCCAATTTCAAAGTGATATTACATTAAATGAAAAAAATTGGATTAAATGGTAATTATATATTATAATTACACCTTAAATATAATTAATAAGATAATATATACTTATAAATATATTAGATCAAAATGCTGTTTTGATTTAAAATACAATATTTTTCATTATTCATTAAGAATTGAATTTTATCAGAAAAATACCAAAAATTTACCTAATGTAAATTATTATTTCCCGATTCTAAATTTGAATTTTATATTTTAAAATTTAAAATATACCATTGACAAAAACTAGATTTCATGGGGGTTCACCATCAAATGTTGGTAAATCGACATTTTAATGAATGTTAGAGTATTTATGTTTAAAATTACTTTTAGTCACATTTTAATCCCCTAGAATTTATAGGATAAATGTACAAACATTTAACAACCATATATAAACATATTTTTGTGAGTTCTATTAATTCGGGCCAATACAATGTCTATTTGTTAACTACCATTATAAATAATAATAATATTATAATATTTTTCAGTAAAACTAAACGTATTGTGGAACATAAGATTTCAATGAAAGCTGTTGTTTCCTATCGGGTACGCCATCAAACATATCACCCCTTTAAAGTAAAATTAATATTTAATTAAAAAATATTAATAAATATGAAAATGTATTATTTGTTATTTACCTGCAACGTTACATCCTTCCCCACTTTTCGAAATTGTGTCTTGGAAATTTTAAAATTGGGAATGGAAAATTTATTGAATGTCCCAAATAGAAAAATGCTTCAATATAAACAATACTTTAATATAATGGAAGAGAATTAATAAGGTCACCTGAGAAAACAGATACTAGTATTCGTTGAAAACATGGATATGGAACATAAACTAACCCGCATAGATTAATAGATAGTGATAGATTACTTGACCACAGAATGTAAACCACCACAATTCCATAAATCTGTGGTTGGGTAAAATTATGATGACAAAAGTGAGCTTATAACAGTTTTTATTCAATATAATATTCATAGAGTTGAAAATATTCATTAATATCTACACTTTGATCATAAAGAAATTGACATAATTTTGATGTATATTGTCATCCTTTAATAAAATTCCACCACAAACTAATCTTTTCTCCAAACATTAAGTATTTAAGATGATATGGTCACACATGAAGTGATAGAATAAACATATACGATATTACATCAACAAAAAAATATGAAAAATATATTCCTCCTATCTTTATACATCAACCAAAACCAAAATAGGTTAGTACTAGATAATAAAATCCCCCAATGGATAATCTTTTATAAAAAGAAATACTATTATTAATCTCAAAAAATCAACAAAGAGAACACAAAGTACCCGAAAGACTAATCAATATACAATTATACTTAAAATTATTTAAAATAATCCAAACTATTATTTATACCCAATTCATAGAACGATATAATCACATAGTCTTCCATACTAAATGTCATCAATTATCTCCAAAAACATTGACGACTCTTAAAGTATCATACTGAAGTGTAATGAACCCAAATAGATATTCTATATGACAAATAAATCATTCCCATAAACATCCTAAATCACCATATATCCACAATAAAAACATAGATTCATCAAAAATAATATTTCAACAATTACTCCACAAATTAAATCCCATATATTTTATTTTCCATAAGAAAATAGTGTTCCCAAATGATAGAATGTCTTACAAAATAACCAATATTAACTAATCACCAAATAATTTTCCTATACTAATGTTTTTCATTTTATAAAACAAAATATCCTAAATAAACATATTCATGATCGATAAAATCATTTAACTAAAAATAATTAGTCATACTAATCGGGGACTTCATGTAGTTCAGTGGTAGGTGATAAATCTCAACCTCACTTTGGTTGTGGGTTCTATTCTCACAGTATTTTCTGACGCGATGGTTTGTCAGATGGTCCACATGTTATCCTTTTAAATAAAGTATAAAATTTCATAAATTTCCAAAAACATAGAGAAATTATTCAAAAATAACAATAAAATATTTTATCCTCAAAGGATATATAATAAATTTCATTTTTCTCTCCAAAATGTAATAACCATTTATCATATCTAAAATAATTTTGAATCATTTTAATATGCTTACCATTATGGTTATGTAACTTATTCTTAAATTACAACCTAACCACTAATGTTATCTAAACCGACCTATGATACCTACAATAAGAACCCCACCTTAAAACAATACGTAATTGTGAATGAAATGAATAATTCACATTTAGGATCTATTTAGGTTTCTAGTTTTAGAAAATTAAGCTAAAACTATTACATATGAACATGAAAATTACATGTGTACAATAATAATCAGTATACATTTTATCATAAAAATAATAACTCATAAAAAAACATGTCTAGTTCTATGTTTTACACAACATGAATTTTCTTTGATCTCATCCTTGACCCTATTCATCTTTATGATCCGTGGAAAACATTTCTAAAATATGGGATGATCCTCAAAAGCTCACTAAGGGTTATAAAATAATTAAAGGAAACATTAACCCATCAATAAATACCAATCAACGAAAACATACTTTTTGATCATAACATACCTCATGGAATCATATGATTTATGAATAACACATAGAAATCATAAATCATAATCGTAACTTGTGGCATCCATATGATACATACATTTTAGCTATCACAACTATGTTGGGTGTTACATTGGAATACACATCATTCTATATTCCGTAAATCTCAAAGGAGAAACATTAATGTTTACCTCCGTCACGTTACCCAATACATTGGAAGCTATCTTGGGCCCACCTCCCATGGTTTTTTCATGGAACCACCCGCATACGTAAACAATGGACAATAACAAAAACATATTCATAACTCAGAAAACAAGAATAATTGACAGATAGAATTTTCAAAATGAAATAAAAATGTAACATTTCAAGATATTGAAATAATAAATTCTCTATCAAACCATTTTTTATACCATTTAAAACATATAATAAAGATATTTTTGAATCAATGTTCCCCATACCACATTGATGAATTTAAAGTAATTAAAATTTTAAAAAATTAATATACATATAAATAAATCCTTACAACTATTTTTATATCATGTACATTAATGAGAATGATTTAGAAATATAAATCATTTTAACAACATTTTAGTTAAGGTGTTCTTAACCAAATAAGAGATTATTGAATACAAATAATTGAGGAATAAAATTTAATCAAAAATATAAAATATCATGAAAATAAAGGTATTTGGGATATAATATTCCAAAGGACTATATATACAGAATATAAAATTGAAATTGCACGTATCAACAATGTAGTCTCAATGGAATGTAAATTGAGACGAAATCACTTACAAAGATGGTATCCTTAGATTAGGGATAAATCAATTAAAAATTATGGGTAAAAAATATTAATACACTCAATATGATTGGATATTTATTGTAAAACAATAATAATGCATTCATACATATTCATATAATGACATAATAAACAGGTAGATGTTTAACCAAAAAATTGAAATTTGGTTAAGAAGTTCCCTTATAGAAAAACGACAACCTAACAACATCACTTTAAAATTTATAAAATGAGTTGATCAGAAAAAAAAGGGTATCTCATCACTTAGATATAAAATTTATAGAAATAAGTATATAGTAGAACTTATCCAAACATAAGAATTTGTAAATTAAAAGACATAACAAACATATGCCTTTAAAAAAGAGGAGGGTTAAAGGTTCACTTACTGATTTGGTAACATACCAATCATACACCTAATGAAATAAGGATCCTAAAATAATGATTTAAATATCCCAAAATTAACTTATATTATAAAAATAGTACAATAATGGGATTTACATATAGAAAACAATGAAAATAGGGACAAATAAAGCATGAATCACATAGGAATACACAATGAGATAAAACCCCTTCACCACATTGTAATCAATCGAGTCGTAGGACCAAAAGTTAATAACCAAAAAATTAATCACATAATACCATGAATCTAATTAGAATAATTTTAATATGTATATATATAAATGCCTAATGGAATAAACCATATGTATGAAATAAGTGGGGAACAGTAGATATATCATAAAATTTAATGTGAGATAAGAAATCCATTACCTCGTGTTCGACATGACTCATTTGTTCCTTGTTATTACTAAATAATAATAATAAGTCAATTTATATTTTATTACTAAGAATTTTTATGTTTATTATTCCATTTATACAACTTATTACCTTACTATAATAATTACATAATTCTTTGAGTCCATATTGGACAATTTGTTGATGTTAAGAACTTGAGTAAAAAATGAACATATTATAATTAAAATTTGTCAATGTGGTCAAAATTCCATATCTCTATAATTATATTCATTATTTAGATATCATATATATCATATATATCTAGTTTACATATGTATTTATAATTTACATAACATTTGGGGGTAAGAAATGAAATGCACCATTCCTTGAGACGGTAAGATGTATGTACTCTTGAATTCTACATTCATTTCTATTTAGTATTTAAATATAATGAATACATAATTATACATAGTTATATTGAAATTAACGTATAATAAAATATATAATTCATTAACTCCATATTTTTACATTACATGTATGGAATGAAAGAGTCATTTCATTTTGAGGGGCGGTAGTCCACATTTACTCAATTGAAATTATAACATTTACCCATTATGTAACCATAATTTTTTTTATATAAATGGAAAATAAAGAAAAATATAGATAACATAAATATAATATATGTCCTATAGAACTTCAGTTCCAACATAATGGCCACAATGAGAGGCGTTTGAAGATATTTGAACAATCATCGTTTCGTGATGCATTAGTCTGCATTCCATAAAAACTATATGTTCATTACCATTTTGATGGAGGTGTGTGTAAGTGTAGTTAGATTAATTCTCATAACAAAAATCTATTATATTTAGTATAATTTTGTTTTTATAAATTAATGTAATAAACAATGTTTAGTGGGTTTTAGAGGTAAAATAAAACAAATGAACCTAAGAGAAGCAGTTACCTTTAAATAGGGTATCTCCATTTAGTTTGAACCAAAAGGTTTACTTTAATTTACATATTCCTTGTGTAAGGATTCTAGGAGTAGTATAGGGTTGTAGATAGATTAATTGGATAGAGGGTAGACACACTAAGAGGCTTGAGAAGTGTGAGGTATGGGTTAGTTGTGAGGGATTTTTATAAGGGGGAGGAGGGGCTCTTTAGGATAATTTAAAAATAATTATTTATTATATAATTATTTCTAGTTTTTAATTATAAAAAACATATTAATGACTTTGATAAGATGACTAGTGTTCGAAATAAAATCTTCCAATAAAAATTGGACATGTTTTGGATATTTGTTTAATGTTATTAATCTTATTTATTTAAATCATTCATTAATGAGGTAAAAACTACATCATTATTGTGTCATAAAATATTTTATTTACTTGATGATTAAAATTTATAAAAAAAAAACCATGATTTAAGAAATATTATTTACTTTCTAATGAATATTTATTTCCAAATGGATAACTTATATAACCCTATGTAAAAATTGATTTACTAAAATATATAGTTTTATGTCATTTTCGCATTTACATTATATTAATTAATATTACGTGTCATTATCACTCATAAGTTTCTCTATGGGGTCCCAAAATAGACCCATGGAGGCCCATGGTCAAATATGAATTAAACAATATGATTATGACACATGATAGGATAATTTTACACTATTATTATAATATTTTGTTACACTAATTTATCATATTTACCCTTTAACAATGGTAAATAATTTTTTTCCTGATGTTAATATTCATATTATCTAAAAATAAATGTTTCCAATTTACACAATTTGGAAAACCTAATTTAAACTATGAAACAAATTTTTACAAATTTCAAGCATAGAAGTGGATGAAATTAATTTAAATTTAATTTCTGGAGTCAAAACAGAAAGCATGTTTTTAAGAAATAATAACTATCAAAACATTGACAAAAATTTATTTCCAATTTCAAAGTGACATTATTTCCAATTACCAAAATTTGATTAAATTGAAAAAACATATTATAATAACACTTCAAAACCAACTAAATAGATAATCATACCTTATAAATATATTAGTTTAAAAGGTAGTTTTGATTTAAAATACAACATTTTTCACTATTCATAAAAAATGATTTTTATCAAAAAATTCCAAAAATATACCCAAAGTACATTTGATGTCCCAATTCTAAAGAAGTATTTTAATTTTTCATATATAACATTAAAAAGTGAACAAAAATAGATTTAATGATGGTTCTCCATCAAAGGGGGGAAGATCGACCATTTAATGAATATTAGAGTATGTAGGTTTAAAATTAGATTCATTCACATTTTAAGCCATTAACATTAATTGTATAAATTAAAAAAAATTAAAAACATATATAATCATACTTTACTTATTTTAATTCATTCTCACCAATAAAATGACTACGTGTTAACTACCATTCCAAATAATAGTATTATTATATTATTTTTAATTATAACTCAACATTGTGTGCAATGTAACATTTCAAAGAAACCCATTGTTGTGTATCGGGTATTCCATCAAACATAGAATCACATTTAGAGTGAAATTAATATTTAATTCAAAATTATTAGTAAATATGAAAATGTTATATTCTTTATATAATGGGATATTACATCCACCATTTGTCATGATCATCATGGTAAAATATTTCTATGGGGTGTCTACTCGAGGTAAATTGTCTACAATCCACCAATAATATCTTATCTGATTATGGAAACATAATACCGCTCACATGGACATTGGTGATTTTCATGACAAAATTGCCACAATCATTGAAGTCTCAACATCTAATACATTCTTGGATAACTTATGCTCTATAAAATGAACTTTTCAATCCCAGTACTCACACATTTAAACATACCAAATAGTTTATCATTGTGATTAACACCCAAAAAAACATGAAGATTCATTTTACTCTCCTCCTAAGCCATGGATTCCTCATGGAATACATTGATGAAAACCACCACAATCATGTCAAGGAACTCATTAAAAACTATTCCCATCAACCTTAAGAACAGAAAATGAGATTTTCCATGCCAAATGATATAAAAACGAACTAATAATATTTTTGAAAACTACTGAATCAACTTTATGAATATCCTCATCCATTAACTACGTATGAGGATATTATCACTTTATTAGATCATTGATAAAAAAATACTCCATTCATCTTATTTTTTAAATATTTAATCATTGAAAGATAAAAATACTTCATCAATTTAAATTGGTTCAAGTAAAAATAATTGATCAAAAATAAAAAGTACAATCTATCGCCATCACAAAAAAACTATTGCTCCCCAAGAAGACATAATCAGGTGAACAAAACATTTCTTGGAAAAATCATATAGTTGAAGTAAAATACTTCAAAAACAATAACATACCATTCTATACGAATACATTGAGATAATATTCACACCTGGATTTAGATTGATCCCTAACTCAACCTCTCATCGAGTGGGTAACACTAGATCCTCTTATTGAAATCCATTAGGGTTCTCCTTTTGAAACTATGTGAAACACCATCTCTATAATATCTAATGATATCATCATCACCTAATCCACCAAAGACGACATGGGTGGAATATTACTATGAGCCATTTGTTGGTCTTTCTGGAAAACTTCCACAACTGAATGTCTATCAGAATTGATGAACAAAAAAATCCTCATAATTCTACCCATGATAACCTAAATTTGATACAAACAATCATTGAAATGGATGGATAATGTGGAAATATATTTAGATATATGAAATCTCTTATTTAGTGTTTCTTCCCCAACACTAACCCACTATTTCTATAGACATCATACGAGTCAGCTCACCCTCCCACAAGCGTAGTCAATGAAAAAGGAATTGAAATCATATCTACCAAAATTACAAATGAATTTATAGTGGTATGCGATATATAATATTACATTGATCCTTAATTAAAAAACCATTCACCCATGTAGAAAATCTGAAAATGGTACCTTGAACGATGACTAGGTCACTTGGGACTGGATTCACTAAAGAATGATGTTGACCATGACCTACACCATGACCTATATGACCCTATTAATGAACACCTCCATGAACTCAATCATCTGTATCAATATGATGAGAATTTGTGTTATGTTTTATTCCTTCTCAAAGTACAATAATTTGATCCCCAAATTGGGCACCATTCTGATGTTGCCTCTACTGAAACTGCCTCTATAGTGGAACTTGTTGCAGAAAAACTAGCACATGATGGATGATAAAAATGATGTGAACATACTCTATTTGTGACAAAAACCTCCACAAGAAAAACATTCATATTATCCCTTATAACAACACTTCTTTCTACTTCCCCTACAAGAAATGATATGGATTGTGATCAAACTGTAACAACCCAAAGTTTCATTAATGGAAATCCATCTTGATCTAATTAAATGTCTCTTTCTGTTTATATATAAAGTCAACTTCATTGGTTTTATGTTTAGAATTTTTACCATTGCTAATATAGCCATTGAACAGTAATCATGTGATTAGTATAAATATAGGACTTTAACAAATCCAATTTACTCAGAAAAAGGAAGTGATGGCCTCATCCAGTAGAATTTCCCCATCCAATTTAATCACGTGGTGCACGAAAACCGTTGTGAAGATCAGTGTGATGATTTTACTAATGAGATGCCCAATCCAATGGGAGCGGGAATCGCGGACTTTGTCACGCTTCTCTCTCAGAAAACTCATGTTTTTAATAGAAACACCGGTCATGATGAACTTTCAACCCCCCCTAATAAATAACAAGTCTCTATCGAGAGCTTCATGAGACAAAGACCTCCTAAATTTAGTGGATCATCTGATCCCACGATCGCTGAACAATGGATCAACTCCATTGAAAAGATATTCTCCATCGTCCAATGTTCTGAAAAAGATATGGTTCTCCTAGAGGCTTATCATATGGAGGGTGAAGCTGATCAATGGTGGACTTTGATCAAAAATATGAAGCCTGAGGAGGAGATCGAGGCGTTGGAATGGAAGGATTTCCGAAAGATGTTTTTCGATAAATATTTTCTGTGCACCCTCCGGCATAAGATGGAAAGGGACTTCCTTTCTCTCAAGAAAAAAGATGAAAAATCTGTTAGAGCGTATGAGGAAAAAATCACAAGGCTTTCAAAATATGCATTCGGATTTTTCGTTACCCCCGAATGCAAGGTTGGCCGCTTCTTTGGTGGGCTGAAGCCTAGCCTACAGAAATCATTAGCGATCCGTGACTTCGACAGCTATGAGGAAATTGTCTGATGTGCCCTCAAGGTCGAAATGGAAATCAGGGAATCACAAGGTTATGATGGGGACAAGAATATTAATGTGGACTTCAATGCTGGTGGTACGATGGATAAATCCAACAGTGCTAAGAAGATCCAGCACCCCACTTTCCAAAAGTGCGGAAAGAAGCACATTGGAAATTTCCTTAAGGGGACGAGAAAATGCTTCAGCTGTGGAAGAGAAGGGCACCTCGCTGTTAACTTTCGGCAAGATGGACCCACGACTGTGATAGTGGAAAGGAACACTTCGTTCAAACCTCAACGCATTGTTCAATGCTACAAATGCAACGAACCGGGTGATTTTGAAAATCAGTGCCCTAATCCAAGGGTTTTCGGAGGCAACCAACAACCTCTAAGACAGCAAGGAAGATCTTTTGCCATCACTTCTGCCGAAGTGAACCCCGATAATGAAGTGGTGGTATGTAAACTAGTTATTCATTCAAGAATAGAGAATGTACTTTTTGATTCAGTTTCTATGCATTATTTTATATCTCAAATGTTTAGTAGAAAAATCCCAGCACCACCACAAATCATGGAAGTGAAGATTTCGGTGAGTACATCAAATGGGGAAATCATTGCATCCCATGAATATAAGCCCTCCCCTATTATAATATGTGAATTGAATTTCCTAGAGAACCTCATAATACTCCATCTATTGGAATTTGATGCAATTCATGGCATGGATTGGCTTTCCTTATATAGATCCAACATAAATAGTTGGCAGAGGGAAATCACACTACATATAGAGAATCGACCCCCGATTCGTTACAAGTGTTGGGAGGAAGATGATTCCTCTTTAGCTCCATCATATCAAGCATGGATATTACTTTCCTATGAGCATGCGTATCTAGCTCAGATTATTGATTCCAAAGAAGAAACCATCCTTGAAGAAATACCTATTGTGAGGGAATTTGCGGAATTGTTTCCCGAGGAACTGCCTGGTCTTCCTCCTAGAAGATATGTTGAGTTCTCAATTGAACTTATACCTGGGGAACTACCAATATCCAAGACTCCATATTGAATGGCTATTGTAGATCTTGAAGAGTTGAAGAAACAACTACAGGAGAATCTAGATAAAGGGTTTTTACGCCCAAGTGCTTCACCATGGGGTTCAGCAGTGCTCTTCGTCACGAAGAAGGATGGGTCAATGCGTCTTTGCATTGATTATCGTGAACTTAAGAAAATCACGATAAAGAACAAGTATCCTCTCCCAAGAATTGATGACTTGTTCGATCAGCTACGTTGAGCACAATACTTTTCAAAGGTAGATTTTCGGTGAGGATATTATCAAGTAAGGCTGAAGAAGAAAGATGTCCCCAAGACTTCTTTTCGTACAAGATACAGGCACTATGAATTCATAGTAATTCCTTTCGGACTCACCAATGCTCCAGCAATATTAATGGACTTGATGAATAGAGTCTTTAGAGATTACCTAGAAAAATTTGTGGTAGTATTTATAGATGATATTATAATATACTCCAAAACCATGGAGGATCATGAGGACCATTTAAAAACTGTACTAGAGACTTTGTGCAAGGAGAAGCTCTATGAAAAGTACATCAAGTGTGAGTTCTGGTTGAAGGAGGTCTGATTCCTGGGCCATATCATCACAAGCAAAGGGATATCTATGGACCCCTCCAAAACAGATGTAATTGAGGGATGACCAAGGCCAACATTGGTAATGGATATCCGTAGCTTCTTGGGGTTAACTAGATATTATCGACGATTTGTGAGAAATTTACCATGATTGTCCAACCCTATTACCAAGCTAACTCAAAAGGGAGTAAAGTTTTCTTGGAGTGATGCATGAAAATAATGCTTCAAGGAGTTGAAAAGGAGGCTTATCACTACGCTCGTGCTCACTTTACCCACAAGTGGGGAAATTTTGTGGTATTCAGTGATGCATTGAAGAAGGGGTTAGGATGTGTACTAATGCAGAATGATAATGTGATATCCTATGCCTCAAGGTAGTTGAAAATCAATGAGCGAAACTATCCAACGCATGATCTAGAGTTGGCGGCTGTGATCTTTTCCATTAAAATCGGGCGGCATTATCTCTATGGAGAGAAATGTGAGAAATATAATGACCACAAGATTCTTAAATATATATTCACATAGAAAGAGCTTAATATGTGCTAGAGAATATGGATAGATCTCATAATGGATTATTATTGTTCAATACATTACCACCCTGGAAAAGTGAACAAGGTGGAAGATGCCCTAAGTAGAAAGGATCCAGCGATTCTATCAATGATGATAATTGAGAAGGATCCAATCTTCTTAGACATGATGAAGATGGACATGGGAATCATAGAGAAGGAAACATCATCAATCCTTTCACAAATGATTTCTCAACCTTCTCTTTTGGAAAATCTAAAGGATGCTCAAAAGGTTGATGTGGAAATTCAAGAAAAAGTGGAAGCTATGAAAAAGGGGAAATCCATAGAGTTTAACGTTTATGAAGAAGGTATTGTGCTGTTTGGGAAAAGACTATGTGTTATATAAAGTCCAGAGCTGAAGAAGTAACTTTTGGATGATGCACATAGTTCAAATTTTTCTATTCACCCACAAAGCACAAAGATGTATCGAGATCTCCGAGAAAACATTTGTTGGGATAATATGAAGAATGAGATCGCTGAATATACATCAAAGTGTCTGGTGTGTCAACAAGTGAAGGTAGAGAGGCATAAGTCTAAGGGGATGATGCAAACATTTACCATACCAGAATGGAAATGGGAGAACATCACTGTGGACTTTGTCACTGGACTTCCGAGGACATCCCAAGGCAACAATGCAATCTGGGTTGTTGTGAATCGTCTTACAAAGACTGCACACTTCATTGCTATTCATAAGTATTTTTCATTGGATCAACTGGAACTGATATATATCAGGGAAGTGGTAGGATTTCATGGAGTACCACTATCTATTGTGTCTGACCGAGATCCAAGATTCACCTCTCTGTTTTAGAAGAGTCTTCAACATGCTCTGAATACTGAACTGAACTTCAGTACGGCCTATCATCCTCAAACTGATGGCCAAGCTGAGCGGACTATCCAAAAACATGAGGATATGTTGAGAGCATGCTCAATGGACATTAAATGAGGATTGGATCGACATCTTCCTCTGTTTGAGTTCTCTTATAATAACAGTTTCCACTCAAGCATCCAAAGGGAACCATATGAAGCCCTGTATGGGAAAAGGTGCAGAACACTGGCATGTTGGGATGAGGTTGATGATCGTAAGCTGCATGGACCAGAAATGGCCAAGGAAATGGTGGAGAAGGTAAAAACCATTCAGCAGCATATCAAAGCCACTTAGAGTCGACAGAAGAGTTATGCAGATAATCGTCGACGAGACCATGAGTTTAATGTTGGAGACATTGTTTTTATATGCATATCTCTGTGGAAGAAGGTCATGAGATTTTCAAAGAAAGGGAAGTTAAGTCCAAGGTTCATCGGCCCCTTCTAGATTATTGATCGTGTCGGGGTTGTGGCCTATCGACTAGAACTTCCACCGACAATGTCCAAAGTACATGATGACTTTCATGTATCCCTCTTAAGAAAGTACATATCAGACCCTTCACATGTACTCTCTTCTGATGTGGTACAATTGGAAGATGATCTTTCTTAAGAGGAGAAACCAGTGAAGATCATAGATCATAGAGAAAAATTTATACGAAATAAGACAATTCCCCTCGTCAAGGTGTTTTGGAGAAACCACAAGTTTGAATAAGAAATATGGGAATCGGTGGATATGAAGAATCTGAGTTACCCACATTTATTTTAGTGTGGTAAAATGAAAATTGTGATGGTGAAATTTCTTAAAGGGGGAATATTGTAATGACCCAAAGTTTCATTGAAGAAATCCCTCTTGATCTAATTAAATGTCTCTTTATGTTTATATAAAATGTAAAATTCATTGGTTTTATGTTATGAATTTTGATCGTTGCTAATATAGTTGTTGAACATTAATCAAGTGATTAGTATAAATATAGGACTTTAACAAATCCAATTTTCTCAGACCAAGGAAGAGATGGCCCCATCTAGTAGAATTGCCCCATACGATGCCCATTTCTCATAGCTCAGAAAAGAGGTTGCATATTTGGGCTTTGACCTTGACCAAGCCCAAGCTGAGCTTCATCATGTCAAGCACGAACATGACTGTCTACGGGAAAACTGTAAGTTGATTGAAATTACCACTCGAGCAATGTTATCTGAGCCACCCCAAGAGTATGTCACCAACGCACACCTTACCCTTATGTCTTATTCAGCTGTTTTAAGAGTTTATGTAAAAAATAAGTAGTACTATGTTCATGTACATTATTTTTTTATATGATAATAAATATAATTCCTAGTCATTTTTGATACATTGTAAATAGTTTTTAAAGTACAAATGGTGTTTTTAGTTATTATTTAATTAAGAAATATATTTTATTAAATTAAGGTATTTTTGAATTAAATAATATTTTAATAAAATAATAATATTATTATTAAATTAATTTTTATTAAATATAAATTATCTTATAATTTTATGGATGCAATTAAAATTTTTATTAAGGATTGAAAGCCATTTCTGACAAAACCCATGAATTTTCGATAAATGTCAGTTTTTATATTAAAAGTGAAAGTTAACATATTTAGAAAAAAATTTAGATAATATAAATGTCATTTATGGAATCAAGATGTCGAAATTATCCAATGGAGAATTATTCATAATTTTCTGAGACAATCAAATTTTTGGGTAAAAATTAAATACCGTTTAAATATATAATGTGTTTTATGACATCATAATGACCCAATAGTGATGTAATAAAATACTATAATCTTTAGGTTCGACCAATATATGTTTTACCATTATAATAATGTGATTTTGGGATTGTTTTACTTACTTTTAAAAGCATTAATGGACCCCTCAAGACATATTCAACACTTTGCCTTTTTAAATTAATTTCCATGGGAGTGTGACTCACCTCCACATAAGGAACCCTAATATTTTAAGAAGTTCGGACTTTGGCCTTATAAAACATTGTTATCCTATTCCCTTTTCCAAAAACCATGGGAAAAAACCATGGGATGGTTTGTGGTTTGGATTAATTTAATTTATGGGGACCCAAACCTAAATAATAATGAATTCCCTCACCTTTCATATATAAACCCACCCAAGATCCCACTTCCTCCTCACTCAAAGCCCTTGGAGTTCATCCAAACTCTGCCCTACTCTCTCTAGAATCCTCCCATGGTGCCCCAAGATCCCAATAAGCCTCTCACAAGACTCTCTCTAGCCATTGGAAGCACACTTCCAAGTAAGGGTTTTTTCATCCTTTCTCATTTTAGTCAATTTTCTTTAAGTTGTATTACCCTTTTAATTTCAGTTATGAATGTTGGTGTATGGTTTCAAACCTCCCCCATACTTCCATCTTATTGTTTTAATGATGGGATAACCCTTTCTCTCTCATTAAATACCTCCCATATACACCCGTTACTATGCTGAAATTCTGAAAGGAACTTCTCTCTCCTCTTTTACATTCAAGGAATACATTTGTATCATGAATCTAAATTCCATTAAAATTGTTGGGACATGTATCTATATGAACTACATAATTTCCATTACATTTATATATGATGAGTAACCCATTTCTCTCTCATCAAACGTTTTTATGAATTCTTATGTCACGTCGTTACACTGCCGAAATCACATCGATTTTCTATGCCAATGCCATTGTGTAGTGAATACCATGCCCATTTCTCCATCGAGGGTATTCACCTTTATGCACATTAACTTATTTATTATAAAGTTTCATGTATTAATTCAACATTCCTCTATCGTGTAATAAATTATTATGTTTTATGAATCAATGTTTTTTTGATCCATGTGGCACACTTATGCATGAAACGAAATGTTTAAGAAGGGTGTTCCCTTATAGCGCTCCAATACATTGGGTAAAGTATAGTATCATGATACATCATGTGAAATGAGTGTTGAATCATTCTAATTCAAGTGAAATGAGGGTTTACTCGTGATTTATGTGCAATGAGGATTTACTCATTCTCCATGTGCAATGAGCCTTGGCTCATGCTAATTCCATGTTAAGTGTTGTTGCAACATTTCCATGTTATGATTATCATGATTTATCATGCCTTTATGTTCATGATTTTATTATTCTGTATTGATATTCCTATTATCAAACATGTATTTTAATCCTCATATTATTCCATATTTACTCCCTTACTGGGCTTTATAACTGACCCTTTTCTTATGCATGTCCTCAGGTTATGCCATGCAATACTAGTACGAGGGAATATAGTGGTCATGTAAAGGATGTTTTTTATAATGATTTTTTATTTCATGTTTTATGTTTTTATGTAATCATCCAAATCCCCAAAGACACTAAACCTCTCGATCTTCATTGTTGTATCATGTGAAGTTTTATGTAATAAATCTTGTTTATGTTGTAATAAAAAGTAGGGTTGTCATACAAACCCACCCCCAAATGAACACAACCTCTTCAATCTTGAAAAATGGGAACTTCTAACCATCATAATACTTTTGGAGGAATCCTAGAGACACCCTTATCAAGAAAACATATATTTGGATATAATTTTTTCAACACCTTAAATAATTTCCTTCTCCCTATGATATATCTTTAACATAAATGAGGTGACCCATCACGGGATCTTTGGATGAAAATATTCATCAAAATGATATTCTATATCTTCATCATCTAGTAATTGGTTCAAATAATAATGTACATGGTTTATGAAATGGATCTCAAACTCTCTAAAAAATTATCTCCCTAACTGAAAATAATAATTGATTGTTATTTTACATCCATTATGGTAAACCAATAAAAATTATATGAAATTTTCTTACAACATTTTTTGGGATAGTACTGAATCATTTTGATCATTGAATAACAAGAACCACCACTTCCTCACTGCAACAAGAAGCCTCAACATAACCTAAGAAACCAATTTTTTATGATAATAAATCATTGTATTTAAATCCATATCATTCTCCTCAAACCTATCTTCTATGAATATCTAATAATTGAATCGATCCAAATTCTATGGTCTCTAGAACTGAATCTCTCAAATTCCCATCCATTATATTTTATCATCATCAATCACCACTCAACAGAATCCTACTATAACTTCTTACTAAAAATTTTAATAATTAATATGAAGAGGATGTCGACCTTTAGAAATTAATGTAAATATAAAATGAATAGATCATTTAAATATAAAATATGGAATGCATAACATTAATCAAATATTTATCTATTTTTACCTTTTTTCGATTTTTAATGTACAACTTTTATCCATATCAAATATATATTCATTTTTAAATTATGAAAGATATTTTGAAAGGCCCTTATCCTACCCCAAGTATCACATTAATGAGTAGTCTCAACAGACATAATGGTTCATTGATCGGATCATGGTTGGTTATAAATACATCTATCTTAGCCGGTGTCCTTTAATTATATCTCATACTATACATTGTAGAAATTTTTTCCTTACCATCTCAATAGAATTTGAATCTATATAACTCCAAACTCCATCCTACCATTCATATCAAAACCTATGTTAACACATGGACATGACTCCTATTCAAAAAAAAGAAACAAAAAATGAGGGGAGATAATTGTGACTACTTGAGTCCTTCCTCCAGTAGGACCTGAGGAGGAAACTAGGACTAATGTTATAGTAAATATGTATATGTGAGGAATTACCCTCTAAGAGATACATAATGAAGAGTTGGATAACTTTGATAAAAATCCAAAATATGCTATTACCTATATTGATATATATGAAAACCTATGTGCATCACAAAATATCATAGAATGCTAATAAAAGTAAAATGGAATCTTCATGTACCCTAATCATAATGATGGTAGAAATCGAGAAGCCCAAACTGCTCCTTCCAAGCACCAATACATTAATATCCATCTTGATCAACGTCTTCCTCCTACTGAAAAACTAAAATTGTATATATAGGGAGATTATAATTATATACTAAGGTGGATCCTCCCTAGATCCAATCCTATACAAAATAAATCAGGCAATATCATAGTGAACTATAATAAGAATATCTACTCACATAAAGTGGTTTAATAAGTTCCCAAATTCAATATCTCTCTCTCCCATAATGTAACATGTACAAGAGTGAATGTAATTTTTTAATACAACGTCAATGTTATTCCACTCCAACTACCCACATGATTTCCACACTCCCCCAATTTCACACATATTGAGAAACTCTCGATGAGTAAGCCAACCCGGATACACCTTGGAAGGGTTTCACAAAATTCACTTCTTTCATCATATTCTACACCACCACACTCACATATACATATAGTTACCATATAGTATCCCTGATAAACCACATCACATATGATTTATATAAAATAATAAGTATTATTAATCAATCCATTATAGAAAATAAAAAATTTATATACCTCTGGACATAATATAAAATATATTCTATACAATAATTATTCCATATGAAATAATATCCATAAATACATGTGTGTGAAATAACCATGATACATAACATCCAACTACAAACATACATGAGAAAAATAATCATTTTGAATACTGACATAAGTAACTAACAAGAAAAGGTAGTGGCCCGTGGGGTTATAGTCAGCCATCCATCCCCACACCAGGATGATTGGGAAAACACCCTTTGTGAGTAAAGTGTGTATCAATTTATAAAATGTTCATGGCTTATTTTGTATAAAAAATCACAAAATATACATGATATAATTTATATCACAACTACCCTATGGGAATAATCTTGTGTTATAATCAACTGTATATAACATTTTCCAAATTCTCAGCAACTAATGCTAAGACAAGATATCCTAAATATACACATGAATATAAAATATCTATATTAATTTTACTTATTACCTTTTTATTTCTGTCCATTAATGTATTAATTATCCATTCATTAACCAGTATAATTTTTACCCAATTTCAATACACCACATTAAATAAATTATTAGAGTTTACTCCATTCTTTTATTGAATAATCTGAACCATGTCCATTCTTTATCATGATAAACATACTTTATGATTAATTCATTCGATCATCAACTGACCCTATGCGTTAAACAATAATTCAATCCAATGTTATCTTAATTAAAAAACCTATTACTCTTGTAAAACATTTCTAAACTACCATTCTATGAAAATGGACAATCAAGAACCTCCAAATACCTTATAAAGTAGAGAATTTAATGTCGATAAAACAATATACTCATCTATAACCCATTTTAAGTTTCATAATTTTTCATACCAACTAAAAGAATATAATCGGTTGTTAAGACATGAATTAACCCACTCCATGTCCTTTGGTTATATCACCGACAAACACATTAATATACTTATTCATCTTTTCATTACATGCCTCAGATGTTTCCATATAATATTGTCCATCGTGCCTATATACCAATTCGACCATACCGAGATCATCCATACAATGCTCGCACAACATTCGGGAAACCCCATGTTATATCAAAATATCCCTCTATGATAAGTTTTATTATTATTATATCCTAATGAAATCCAAATTTCTCATTTCCAAATAAGAAAATTAAATTACAATAGGTACCAAAAAATAATGCATTCCACCTTGACATGAAATTGAGCTCTTATGGTTGCAAAGAAAGGCATTGGAATTTCTTAGGAAAATGGGAATCATGGCAGTAAAAAAATAATCCTTATGAAACAACCATTTTATATTCCATTTTTATTAACCCTTTAATTTTTTAATTGAATTCTATATGGGAAACATAAGGAATTAAGAAATAAATATATTTCAAAGTGATAACATGCAATTGGATTTTATTCGCGATTAAACAGACATAGAGAAATACCTTTTCCTTTTAACATGACTTCACAATATATATTTTAAAAATAGTACAATCATGGGCTGTACATATAGCACACAATGAAAATAGGAAAAAATAAAGAATGAATCTATCGGGAATACAAAGTGAGATAAAACCCTTTACCACATTGTAATCAATCGAGTAGTATGACAAAATGTTAATAACCACAAAATTAATCACATAATTCCATGAATATAATTATAATAATGATATTATATATATCAAATGACCAAAAATAATACACCATATTCATGAAATAAGTGGTGAACAATGGAAATCTCACAGAATGAAAAGTGAGATAAGAAATCCCTTACCTCATGTTTGAATTGACTCTTTTGTGTATAGTTATTACTAAATAATAATGATAAGTTATTTTATACTTGATTATTAAGATTTTTTATGTTTATTATTCCATTTATATAACTTATTACCTTACTATAAAAACTAGTTAATTACTTGAGTCCATATTAGACATTTTGTTGATGTTCGGAACATGAGTCAAAAATGAACTTGTTATAATTACAATTCGTCCATGTGGTCAAAAGTATATATCTCTAGAATTATATTCATTATTGAGATATCATATATATCATATATATCCAGTATGCATATATATTTATCATAGTACCTAACATTTGGGGGTATGAAATGAAATTCACCATTCAGGGAGACAGTAATATGTACATACGCTTGAACGCAACATTCATTTCTATTTCATATTTAAATAGAATAAAAAATTAATGATGAATAGTTATATTAAAATTAAATTATGATAAAATATATAATTTCATTAAATTCATCCTTTTTACATTCCATGTATGGAAAGAACGAGTCATATCATTTTGAGGGGTGGTAGTCCACATTTCCTCAATTGAAATTATCACATTTACCCATTATGGTAACCATAATGTTATTATATAAATGAAAAATAAATAAAAATAGATAAAACATAATATATATCATATAGGAATGCAGTTCCATCATAATTTCCACAATGAGAGGTTCTTGAAGATATTTGAACAATCATCATTTCATGAGGCATTAGTCCGCCTTCTATAGAAAATGTAAGTTATTTACCTTTTTGATTGAGGTGTGTGTAAGTGTAGTTCAAATAATTCTCATAAAAACAATATAGTATATTTATTATACATTTTTTTTATAAATGAATGTAATAAAATGAGTTTAGGCGGTTGTAGAGGTAAATAAAACAAGAGAACTTAAGAGAAGAAGTTACATTTAAATTGGGTGTCTCCCTTTAGTTTGAACAAAAATGTTTAAAGTAATTTCCTTATTCATTGGGGAAGGATTCTAGGAGGAGTATAGGGTTGTAGGGAGATTAATCGGATAGATGTTAGACAATTGAGGAGGCTTGAGAAGTGTGAGGAATGGGTTAGTTGTGAGGGATTTTTATAAGGGGGAGGAGGGGCTCTTTAGGAACATTTGAAAATATTATTTTGTTATATAATTATTTTCAGTTTTTAATTATCCAGAACTTATTAAAGACGAAATTAATATGACTATTGTTTGAAATAAAATCATCCAATAAAAATTTCACTTGTTTTGGATAATTTTTTAATATTTATAATCTTATTTATTTATATAAATAATTAATGAGGTAAACACTACAACATAATTGTGTCATAAATAATTTTATTTATTTCATGTAAAAAATTTATAAAAATACTACCATGATGTAGGAAATATTTTTCACTTTAAAATTAATATTTATAGTCTATGTGATGAATTATATAACCCCATGTGAATATTTATTTACTAAAATATATAGTTTTGTGTCATTTTTGTCATTATATTAAATTAATTAATATAATGTGTCATTAACACTCTTATGTTACTCAATAGGGTTCCCAAATCAACCCATGGATTCCCATGGTCTTATATGTATTAAAAAACAGGATTATGACACATGTTAGGATAATTTTATAATATTATTATAATATTTTGTTAAACTAATTTATCATATTTACCCTTTAACCATGGAAAATAAAAAATTTCTGAAGTAAATATTCATATTTTCCAAAAAAATCATCCTATTTACAATATATGGACCACCTTATTTCCAATATGAAATAATTTTTTTCAAAATTTATAGCACAGATGTGGATGTAATTAATTTAAAATTAATTTCCATTGTCAAAACAAGAAACGCGTTTTTATGAAATAAAAACTATCAAAAGATTGACACTAATTTATTTCGAATTTCAAAGTGAAATTATTTCCAATTACCAACATTGGATTAAATTGAAAAAACATATTATAATGAAACTTCAAAACCAATTAAATATATAATCTAACCTTATAAATATATTAGATTAAAAGGTAGTTTTGAATTAAAATACAATATTTTTCAATATACTTTAAAAAATGATTTTTATCAAAAAAATACCAATAATATACACAAATCAAATTTTTATGTCCCAATTATAAAGAAGAATTTTAATTCTTCATATATAACATATAAATGTTAACAATACTAGATTTAATGAGGGTTCACTATCCAAATGTGGAAAATCGACCTTTAAATGAATATTAGAGTATTTATGTTTAAATTTAGATTCATTCACATTTTCAGCCACTAACATTAATTGGATAAATGTAAAAAAATTAAAAAAAAATATAATCATATTTTTCTTAGTTTTATTCATTCTCACCAATAAAAATATTATGTGTCAACTACAATTCAATATAATAATATTATTATATTATTTTTTAGTATAACTAAATGTTGTGTGAAACGTATGATTTCAAAGAAACCCATTGTTGTGTATCAGGTATTCCATCGAACATAGAATCCCATTTAAATTGAAATTAATATTTAATTCACAAATATTAGTAAATAGGAAAATATTATATTCTTTATATACTGGGATATTACATCCACCATTTGTCCTGATCAACATGGTTAAATATTTCAATGGGGTATCTACTCAAGGTAAATTGTCTACAATCCACTAATAATATTTTATATGATTATGGAAACATAATACCTCTACCATGGACATTGGTGATTCTAAAGACACAATGGTCACAATCATTTACGTTTAAAAATCTAAACCAATCTCAGATAACTTATGGTCCATAAATTGAACTTTTCTATCCCAATACCCACACATTTAAACATCCCAAATAGATGACCATTGAGATTAACATCGAAAAAAACATGCAGATTCATTTTATTCTACTCCTAAGACATGGATTACTCATGGTATACACTGATGAAACCACCACATACATATCAAAGAACTCTTTAAAAACTATTCTCATCAACCCTATGAACACTAAAAGAGATTTCCCAAGAAAAATGATATAAAAAAGAACTATTAATATTTATGAAAACTACTGAATCAACTTTATGAATATCCTTATCCATTAACTACATATGAGGATATCATCACTGTATTATATCATAGATATAAAACATACTCCATTCATATTATTATTGAAATCTTTAATCAATGAATGATTAAAATATTTCATCTATTTAACTTGGTTCAAGTAATGAAAATTGATTAAAAATAAAAACTACAATCTACTTTCATCACAAAAAAACTATTTCTCCCTAAGGTGAAACAGTCAGGTGAACAAAACATTTCTTGGAATAATCATATAGTTGAACTAAAATATTTCGAAAAAAATAAAATGCCATTCAATATGAATTCATTGATATTTTTTTCAAACCTAGATTTAGATTGATCCTTAACTCAACCTCTCATTGAGGGGGTAACAGAAGATCCTATTATATAAATCCATCAGGGTTATCCTTTGTAACTCTGTGAAACACCATATCTAAAAATCCTAATGATATCACCATCACCACATCCACCAAAGATGACATGGGTGGAATATTCCTCTGATCTATTTGTTGGTCTTTCTGGAAAACAGACACTACTGAATGTCAATCAGTATCATTGAACACAAAAATCCTCTTAATGATACCTATGATAGCCTAAATTGGATACAACCAATCATTGAAATGGATGTAGAATGTGGAAATATATTTACATATAAGAAATCTCTTTTTTATTGTTTCGTCCTCAACACTATCACACTATTTCATTAGACATCATACGAGTCAGCTCACCCACCCACTAGCGTAGTAAATGCCAACAGCATTGAAATCCTATCTACCAAAATTATAGATGAATTTACAGTGGTATGCGGTATATAATATTACATTTATCATTAATTAAAAAACTCTTCATCTATGTATAAAATTTGAAAATTGTATATTGAACGATGAATGGGTCACATTATACTTGAATCACTAAAGAATGATGTTGATCATGACCTACCCCATTTCCTATATGACCCTATTAATGAACTCCTCCATGTCCACAGTCATCTCTATTAGTATGATGAGAATTTATGGAATGTTCTATTCCTTCTCCATGTACAATATTTCGATCCCCAAATTGGGCACCATTCTGATGTTGCCTCTGCTAAAACTACCTCTATAATGGAACTTGATGCAGAACAACTAGCACATGATGGATGGTAAAAATGATGTGAACTTACTCTATGGATGACCAAAACATCCAGAAGAATAACATTCATATTATCCCATATAATAATAATATGTTCTACTTCCCCTACAAGAAATGATATAGATAGTGATCAGACCCACCCCCAAATGAACACATCCTCTTCTATCTGGAAAATTGGGAACTGCAGACCATCGCAATACATTTGGGGGAATCCTAGAGACACCCCTATCATGAAAACCAATATTTGGAAAGCATTTTATCGTCAACGTAAATCATTTCCAACTCCTTGAGATATATCTTTAGCATAAATTTGGTGACCCTTCACTAGATCTATGAATGAAAATATTCTGTAAAATGGTGTTCCATTTCCTCATAATCTAGTAATCGGTTCACAAATTATGTACATGGTTCTTGAAATGGATCTCAAACTCTCTAACACATTATCTCCATGACTGAAAATTAATAATATATTGTTATTTTACATCCATTATGGTCAACCAAAAATATCATATGAACTTTTCTTAAAACTTCTTCCAAGATTGTACTGAATCATTTTGATCATTGAATAATAAGAACCACCACTTCCTCACTACGCCAAGAAGCATAAACATAACCTAAGAACCAAATCTTTTATGGTAATAATGAATTCAATTGAAATCCATATCATTCGCCTCAAACCTATCTTATATGAATATATATGAAATAAATTGATCCTACTTCTATGGTCTATAGAACTGAATCTCTCAAATTCAAATCCATTATATTTAATCGTCATCAATCATCACTCAACATAATCTTGCTATAAATTCTTTCTAAACATTTTCATCATTAATATGAAGAGGGAAGAGGCTTGTAGAAATTCTTGTAAATATTAAACGAATATATTATATAAAAATAAAATTTGGAATAGATAAGATTAATCAATTACTTATTTATTTTTACATTTTTCTGGATTTATAATGTGTAATTTTTTTCCATATCAAATATATATTCATTTTAAAATTATGCAAGATATTTTAAAAGGTCCCTATCCTACCAACAGTATGACATCAATGAGTAGTGTCATAAAAAAAATGGTTCATTTATCAGATCTTGGATGGTTATAAATACTTGAGTCTTAGCTGATGTCCATTAACTATATCTCTTACTATACATTGGTGAAATTATTTCCTTGTCATCTCAATAGAATTCGCATCTATATAACTACAAACTATATCCTACCATTCAAATGAAAAACTTTGTTAACACATGGACATGACTATTCTTTAAACAATGATACACAAAATGAGGGGAGATAATTGTGACTACCTGAGTCCTTCCTCCAGTAGGACCTGAGGAGGAAACTCGGAACAATGTTATAGTATATATGTATATGTGACGAATTAACCTCTAAGAGATACATAATGAAGATTTATAAAAGTTTTATAAAACAACCAAAATATTCTATTACCTATATTGATATATATGAAAACCTCTGTGCATCAAAAAATATCATAGAATGCTAATTCAAGTAAAAGGGAATCTACATGTACACTAATCGTTATTATTGTAGAAATCGAGAAGCTCAAACTGCTCCATCCATGAACCAATACATTAATATCCATCTTGATCACTGTCATCCTCCTAATGAAAAATGAAATTTTTATATATAGGGAGATTATAATAGTATACTACGGTGTATCCTCCCTAGATCCTATCATGCATAAAATAAATCATGCAATACCATAGTAACTATAATAAGAATATCTACTCACATAAACTGGTTTAATAAGTTCCGAAATTCAACATCTCTATCTCCCACAATGTATCACGTACTAGAGATAATGTAATATAGTAATACAACATAAAGGGTATGCCACTCCTACTACCCCACATGCTTTCCACACTGCCCTAAATTTCACACATCTTGAGAAACTCTCGAAAAGTAAGCCAACCTGGATACACATTGGAATGGTTTCACAACATTCACCTTTTACTTCACATTCTACAACACCACAATCACATATATATATAGTTACCATATTGTATCTCTGATCAACCACATCACGTATGATTTTTATAAAATAATATGTATTATGAATCAAGGCATTATAGAACATAAAAAATGTATATACCTCTTGACATAATATAAATTACATTCAAAAAAATAATTATTCCATATGAAATAATACCCATAAATACATGTGTGTTTAATAACCAAAATACATAACAACCCAATACAAACATAAATGAGAAAACTAATCATTTGGAATACTGACAAAATTGACTCACAAGAAAAGGTAGTGACATGTGAGGTTGAAGTCAGCCATCCATCCCCCCACCATGATGATAGGGAAAACACCCTTTGTGGGTACAATGTGTATCAATTTCTAAAATGTGCAAGGGTTTGGTGGTATAAAAAAATCACAGAATATACATGATATAATTTATACCATAAACACACTATGTCCATAATCTTGTGTTATAATCAACTGAAGATAAAATTTCCCAAATTCTCACCAACTAATTCTAAGACTGGATATCCAAAATATACACATGACTAAAAAATATCCATATTCATTTTACTTATGTCACAACCCGTCCCAGTGGGGCCTCAGCAGCAACTCCCCATGCCTTCCCCCAATAGGCTAGGGGCTGGTGACTAGCACCGAGTAGGCATACTACTGACATGGGAGGCATTGCCTATAATCATGTACACATGCACACACATCTCCAATCCCACAAATCTGAAAAGTAAAAATTACTAAAACGGAAAAGATCCATGCATAAACTAAAACCCATCCAACAGAGTACGTCATGAAATTAATGTAAAAGAAAGTAAAACCCTGAGCCAAAAGTACAAGCCCACCAAATGAATGTCTATAACAAAGTACAACCTCTGAGGAATGGTACTCGGACTGCAATCTGTTGCTGTAGGAACACACCTCGGCCCGCCTGATCTCACTGAGCATCGTCCAGTCCTGGTCCACCTAGAATCCTATCAAAGTCTTGATCGTCTACACAAGACATGACACATGCGGGAAAAGCCCAAGTGAGTATATCAATACCTAGAAGTAAACCCCAAAACCTCAAAGGAAATACAACAAGGAAAAAATACCACAAAGGAAAGATACAGTCATCTCAACAATGTATCTGTCTACAGAACATATAACAAGAATAACTAGATATACTCATACACAAACGACCATCGAGATACCACTACTAGGATCCAGGTCAAAGATTCCACTAGGAACGTAACAAGGATAACACACTCCTAGTTTTGAAGAGAGAGATACAAAGTAGACATTCCTGGAGAAAACAATCCATATGCACTTTGTGAACATGATGCTCGGATGAGGATCAAAAACAAGTCATGGGGTGATTCTGACAACTCAGTCTGAGCTAATTCTCTAATTAGAGGATCATCTCCCATGTAAATATGGTCATGTCGTTACCAAGAACTCTACCTTGGGTTCTAGGAATGAATAGATGATCTGGATCTATGTCTCATAGAGGGGATTCAAACAACTCTATTCAGGAAGTCCCGCTGAAGGGATCATACTCCAGTATAAAGGAAATAATACTAGAACCTTCAGGGAAAATACCAATGGTACGAAACCTAAGGAAAATAGTCCAAGTCACATAAGACAAATGGTTCAAGCCTTGGAGAATTGGTTACACATCGTGTAGTATTGTTAAACGTCATGTTCCTTGACCCTGGGTACTGCCAATGTAAACGACCCATGTCATTCATCCAAGCCGTGTCAAACTAAACTACATGGCGTGTAAAAGAATCACATTCCATGTTCCTTGACTCCAGGTACTGCTTGTGTAAACGGCCAGTGTCATTTGTCTTGTCAGATAGAAAGCAACTACACGGTGTGTAGAAGAGTCACACGCCATGTCCGAGCACCTGGAGCTCGCTCCGTGTACGCGGGTCATGTGCCTGTACAAGGTCTCTATCTGTGTCTGTGTCTCTTGCCAGTGTACTAGTACATGGGGTATCCCAAGTATCTGGTCCAGTCTGGCCGGGGAAAGGTATACACATCGTGTCATTGGCCGTGTACCCAACCCGCGTCTGTGTCGCCTACCCGTGTACCAGAACACGGGGTGTCCCGTGTATCTGGACGGGTCTTACCGGGGAAGGGTATACATACCGTGTACGTGGTCGTGTACCCAACCTATGTCCGTGTACTCCTGAAGTACACGCTATGTGGTCCACTAAAGAAAACACCCCATGTATCCCATACAACATGGCATTTAGTTGGGATTTTTCCAGAGTTGTCATCTTCTTCTTCACGCCGCAGTTGAACCTTCAGATCCGCGATTTTTCGTCTATTCATCCCAATACTCCAAGGATCGGTTAGTTTAATCATACAAAAACCATAGCAGGTGTTTTCGGCTCATAAATCAGATCATAAACATCGAACAATCAATCTGACAAAAAATGCCTGAAAACTCGTATCTCCCGATGCGCTTCGAATCGTCTGTCGAAACTGTCATCGCACCTCTTTGATATCACCTGTGGGCTGGATCTACAATCATGGATCGTTGTTCCATCAAATGAATGTGAAATGATTGATTTACTCCATGAACGTGTATAACGCAATGAAGAACGTGAGGGAGAAAATACAAGGATCAAACAAGAGGGACGAACCTCGATCGTTGTTCGTGACGATCCAGGTTCGTCGTCGTTAGATCAAAACAAAAACAACCTCAAAATCCCTACAGCAACCCGTCCCACAAGAAAGAAAAATACATGGGCTAATATTTTCATGGATTAGTCTGTGTTCATCATGGAAATTAAAAATGGGGAAGGAAATCAAAAACCAACATCCTACCTGGATTCTGTGGCATTCATTAGCAGAGATCTGGTCGTCGTGTCGTCGTCGGCAGCAAAAATCAACAAGAACAACGTCTCCGCATCGGGAGGTCTTCTCAAGAGCCGCCATAGCCTCCAGGGAAATTTATGGTTATGGAAAATTCTAACCCTGATCCGCTATGAAATCACTACTTAAAAAGAAAAGATATTTTTATATAACAATGATTAAAATAAAATATTTTGATAAAATATTTTATTACGGTTGTGTCCAAAAACTAGATTTCACCATCGCCCTGAGCCGACCAATGTGAGGCCTCACCTAAGGTAAAATAGATGTTCCAAACACAACAATGCCCTCAGATTTCTGATATGAGAAACCATTCGGGAGTTATTCCACTTTTTCATGAAAACTTCTCGCGCCCGTTCTTTTATTATTAAATTAAATTCAAAAATTTCTTCTGGGCTCACTGGGCCTCAGAACACTACAACGTCTTAGAGAATGGTCTCTAATTAATTCCTATATAATGTTAAAATAGTACTTGGAAAAATTCAGGACATTACACCACACCCACCTTAGGGCTTTTACGTCCCCGAAAATCCAGAACAAATGCTACTCAAAACGTTGTGGGTACAACACGAGAATCTGAGCCTCCCGCTCCCACGTGCTCTCCTATAGATTCTCATGCTCCCACCGGACATGCACTAAGGGAATAGCTTGCCCAAAAAAGATCTCCTCCTGTTGATCCTATATCTCCACTGGGTTCTTAGCAAAGGTCACTCAATCATCGTTTTCCACCTCTCCCCAGTCAATGAAGGGCGATAAATCAAGCATGTACCACCATAGCAGTGACACATGGAAGACATTGTGTACCTGGTCCATCTGAGGAGGTAGAGCCAAGCAATATGCCACCTCAACAACTGTACTCTGAATCTGAAAAGGGCCAACGAACCTCAGAGATAACATACCTCCACAACCAAATCTTCACAATCCCTGTAGAGGTGAGACCAGAAGTAACACATGGTCTCCCTCCTCAAACTCCAAGTTCCTCCACCTCCTATCGGCATAAGACTTTTTCCAACTCTGTGCAGTCTACATCTATTCCTGGATGACCTGCACCTTCTCTGTAGTAGCTCTCACCGTATTTGGGCCCATAAGTGATGACTCTCCTAGGTCAGTCCAGCACAGTAGTGACCTGCAAGGTTGCCCGTACAGAGCCTCGAATGGTGTCATAACAATAGTGGAATGACAGCTGTTATTATAAAAAAATTCCACCAGTGGTAGGTGATCCTCCCAACTATGACTGAAGACTTGTATGAAAGGTCAAAGCATATCCTCTAGGACCTAGATTGTCCGCTCTGTCTAACAATCAGTCTGCGGATGGAACGTTGTGCTCAAGCATAACATAGTCCCAAAATCTTCATGTAATCCCTTCCACAACCGGGATGTGAAATGAGAATCATGATATGAGAAAATTGTGGATGGTGCTCCATGACGTTGATCTATCTCCTACACATAGAGGTGTCCCAAAATCACTAATGAACTCTTCTCTCGTATGGATAGAAAGTTGTCCGACTTGGTGAGTCGGTCAACGATCACCCAGATGGCATCTTATCCCCTAGACGTATGTGGTAACCCCATCACGAAGTCCATGGATATCCCATCCCACTTTCACTGTAGAACCTCATGGGGCTGAGTCAAGCCTTCTGGCACCTGGTGCTCATCCTTTACTTGCTAACAATAAAGGCACCGAGAAACAAACTCTGCCACACTCTTCTTCATTCATGGCCACCAGAACTGACATCGGAGGTCCTGAAACATCATTGATGTTCTTGGATGCACTTCCAAAGGGGATTTATGGAACTCCATTAGAACCTCCTCCCACAGAGTCACTGGTACCACTATAATCCCTTTGAAAATATCAATATGCTCCCCACCTTATGAATATCCATTAGTCGCAACACCTATGGATATCTAATCATGCAGAGTCTCACAGCTATCATTCTCACGCTATGCTTCTATGACTCGCTGTAAGAGTGGAGGGGTAACATCCATTGACTGGAGGTATGCTCCCTCATCTCCATCCACGAAGGATAACTATAAAGAGTAAAACTGCATCGTCGCCCCATCTAGCAACTGTGAACTGGATTTCCGGCTGAGAGAATATGCCACTATGTTCCACTTCCAAGGAGTATAAACGAAATCAAAGTCGTAATCTTGGAGGAACTCAAGACAACTCTTCTACCTAAAATTAAAATCTTTCTAAGAAAAGATATATCTGAGTCTCTTGTGATCATAGTAGTTGGTAAACCTCTCACCCATCAGGTTTTACCGCCTCATCTTCAATGCGAACACTACTGCTTCCAACTCAAGATCATGGGTCGCATAGTTCTTCTCATGTGGCCTCAACTAACGTGAGCCATATGCAATCACCACATTCCTCTGAATCAGGACACAACCAATCCAGATTCCTGATGTGTTACAGAACACTACGTCCTCAACACCCTCCTCCGGTAATCTCAAGATAGGGGCGCTTGTCAGACTCTGTCTCAACATCTTGAAACCCTGCTGGCATCTCTTAGTCCACATGAAGGGCTTCCCCTTTCGGGTAAAAGATTTCATGGGTGCATCAATCTTGGAGAAATCAAGAATGAATCTCTGATAGTATCCTGCCAACCCAAGGAAGCTCCGCACCTCCGTCACTCTCTAGGGTGGCTCCCATGCTAGAACATCCTCCACCTTGGTTTGGTCCACTGCTACACCATCTTCTGAGATAATGTGTCCCAGAAAGTAGACTTCATGTATCCAAAACTGGAACTTCGAGAGTTTCCCATACAACTGGTGCTCTCTGAGTGTGTCCAGAACCATCCTTATGTGTCTCGCGTGCTCCTCCTCAGCCGCATATTACACAAGGATATCATCGATGAAGACCACTAGGAACCGATCTAGAGTGGGATGAATGATCCGGTTCATGAGTCCCATGAACCCCGCCATGGCGTTCATTACACAAAGGGGTATCACCAAGTACTCATACTGACCATAGAGGAATTTGAAAGTAGTATTCGGAATATCCTCATCTCGTACTCGCAACTAGTGATAGCCTGATCGTAGATCAACCATCGAGAACAATCGTGCCCCTCATAACTGATTAAAGAGGTCATCGATCCTTGTTAGTGGATACTTGTTCTTCACCGTCACCTGGTTCAAGCACCGGTAATCCACACATAGCCTCAAGCTCCCGCATGCCTTCTTGGAAAACAACTCTGGGGCTGCCCAGGGTGAAATGTTGGGTCTCACAATGCCCTTATTCTGCAAGTCATCCAGCTGCATTCCCAGCTTACGAATCTCTACACGAGCCATCCGATATGCGGATGATGATATCAGCATCGGCTCGAGATGAAGCTAAATGCATGAATTTATCTCCCGATGGGGAGGTAGCCCGGGGACATCCTCCGGAAAGACGTCCTCATACTCAGCCACTACTGCTGGAAACTAGAAACTCATAACATCTGTTGGGCCAAGGGCAAGGCTATCCAACTAATAAGATATTAGTTGTGCCTTCCTATGCACCTGTCCATCCTATGATGTCTGGGTCTATCTTTCACCAAAAAAATAGAACATCATTCCATCACCGCGGACACACCGCACCCTTCTCCTAAAACAATCAATATGGGAATGAAATTTGGATAGAAAATTCATAAAAAGAATGACATCTTAAGGCCTCGACGCTACCACCAAGAGGTTCCAAACGAAACTCTCACCTCCAAGGGTCAGTTCACACAGTCTACAGAGGTGTGTGATCTCTGAATCATCTCTAGTCGGTGTTTCTAGGTGTAAGAGTTGAGTCAAAGACTCAACTGGAATCTCAAGGTCTCGAACAAGATAAGAAGATAGAAAGTAATGACTAGAACATGTTTCTATCAGTATGGCAGCCTAAGTAGAAAAGACACAGATTGTACCTCTAATCAATCCAGTAGTACCTGGGTTATAAGCATCTATCGCCTACAGCTGTACCTTCCTCTGTCTACAAGCTCCCTGAACCTGGGGTGGGCCTCCTGGTGGTGGTCGTGGTAAAAGGTCAAAATTTCAACCACCTCCAGCTGCTCTCCCAGCTCTCCTACCATTTCTTCCACCCTACAGATCTGTCTACTCCACATTTTCCTCTGCCTCAGTGGTCCATCCACTGCTCCCATGTCAGTAGTACGGCGGGTCAGACTGTCTCGAGCCAGATGTCCGCTACCATCGCATGAGTAGCATCGCCTCTCTGGAGGACCACTGGATGCACCCTGTAAACCCTATATCGAAGATCCCATGTCCTGGGATCCACTCTAAAAACATCTCCCATGCCCGGGTCCCTGGCGTCGACTCCTTGTTTCTGAGGATTCTGCTCCAACATGCCCACTACTGACAACTACCGTCTGTCTCTGCTCTTCCAAGAATCTCTCAACCACCAAATCCCGCTTGAGCACCCCAGCATAAGTAGGAATTCACATAGGTATGATTCTAGCTCAGATATCTCTGTGAAATCCCCGCTCAAAATTCCCAGCTCTAAAGTAATGATCTCTGACTATATCCATTGAGTACCACGAGAGGTCGGTAAACCTCGATAAATAGTCAGCCACTGACATAGTTCCCTGGCGGAGTTGAAGGAGCTCATGTATAACTACTTCCCTCAGGGTAAACGCTGAAAACTCCTCTCTGAAGAGACGCTCAAACTCTAACCATGCAAGAGTCGCCTCGTTGTGGGTCTGGATAACCAAACTCCACCATCACCCTGGCGAGCCCTACAGGACGCTCATTTCTAGGATCACCATTGGGTCTGCTGGTGTCCTGACCAAATGAAAGACTCTTGTCACTGCCTCAAGCCATACCTCTGTTGGGTGAGGGTCAGGCTCACCTTGAAACCTGAGGTGTCTCTGTCCCTAAAACTCATGGAGTGCGCTCAGCCTGCGCTCCTCCACCACTGGTATAGAAGGCACTAAAAATAGCACCACATGTGGCGGGATGATTGTCACACCACTTGATGGTAATCCGGGGGGACCCAGTCCCTTTATCGAAGCTTTATCACCAATGGGGTCATCCTCATGATCGAGCTGCTGGATCTTAGAGGGTGCTCGTCGCAGAGGAATCCTGTAAAGAAACATGATGTATCTCAATCAGTGATTAAATCTGGAGAGCTGAATCAGGAAGGACATGGAAACCACAACCCATTCCTATATGATGTATGTACCATTGTATTCCCCTATAACTATTATTCTCTTATTCTGAGTCGAAAAGCACGTTATCAGAGTCCTGCTGTATGGATACGTCGGTCGCCCGCACCAACACTGGGGTCCCGGGCCTGAAAGCCGATCTCGAAACACTTAACACTATTTCCCCAAACCAACTCAAAGAATTTCAGTCACAAGGTAGAACCGACCAGCTCTGATATAACTCTGTCACGACCTGTCCTAGTTGGGGCCGAGTCGCAACTCTCCAAGTTCGCCTCCAATAGGCCAGGGGATGGTGAATAGCACCGAGTAGGCATACTACTGACATGGGAGGCATTTCCTATAAACCTATACACATTCACACACATCTCCAAGCCCACAGAGATGAAATGTATAAACATCTAAAAGGGAAAAGATGCATGAATACACTATAACCCAAAAAACAGAGTATGACAGGAAATTAATGTACAAGAAAGTAAAAACCTGGGCCAAAAGTACATGCCCACCAAAAGAATGTCTGTAATAAAGTCCAACCTGAAAGTAAATGTACTCGGACTGCAATCTGTAGCCATAGGGACACAACATGGCCCACAAGATCTCACTATGCACCGTCCGATCCTAGTCCACCTTGAATCATGTCAATGGTTCGCTCATCTACACAAGACACGACACGTGCGGGCAAAGCCTATGTAGGGGTGAGTATAACAATACCCAATAGGAAACCCCGAAAGAACAAAGGAAATACAACAACGTAAAAATACCACAGAGGAATGATACAGTAAGCTCTACACAGTATATGTCTACAGAACATATAACAAGAATATCTAGATATACTCATACACCAACGACCATCGCGATACTGCTACTGGGATCCAGGTCGAAGATTCCACTAAGCACATAATAGCGAGAACACACTCCTAGGTCTGGAGGGAGAGATATGATTTACTCATTCCGGGAGAACACACTCTAAAAGAACATTGTGAACATGATGCTCATATGAGTATCACAAAAAGGTAATGCGGTAATTTTGAAAACTCAGTCTGAGCTAATTCGCTAAGTAGAGGATCAGGGCCTGGGTAAAGGTGGTAACGTCGATAACAAGAACTATACCTAGGGTTCCCGGAATGAATAGGGGATCCGAATCTAAGTCTCATAGATGGTATTCCAACAACTCTATTCAGGATGTCCTGCTTAACAGATCTTACTCTTGTATAATAGAAATGATTCCAGAACCTTCAGGGAAAAGACCAAGGGAATGAACCCTAAGGAAACTAGTCCAAGTCACCAAATACAAGTGGATCAAGACATGAGGAATTGGTTATACGAAATTTAGTATGGTTACAATCCATGTTCCTTGACCCCAGGTACTGCATGTGTAAATGGCCAGTGTCATTCGTTCATGCCTTGTCAAACTAAACTACATGGCATTTAGAAAAATCACATGTCGTGTTACTTGACTCCAGGTACTGCCCGTGTAAACAGACCATGTAATTTGGTTTCCAGATACAAAGCAACTACACGTCGGGTATGAGAGTCACACGCCGTGTCCGAGCACTTGGAGCTCTCTCCGTGTACGCTAGCCATGTGCCCATACAGGGTGTCTGTCCTTTCCGTGTCGCCTGCCCGTGTACCAGTCCATGGGGTTCATGTGTATCTGGTCGGGTCTGGTTGGGGAAAGTTATAAACGTCGTGACCTTGTCCGTGTACCCAACCCGTGTCTGGGTCACCTGTGCATGTACCAGTACACGGGGTGTCCCGTGTATCTAGTCGGGTCTGGCCGAGGAAGGGTATTCACGCCGTGTTCTTGGCCGTGTATCCAAACCGTGTCCGTGTACACCTGGAGTACACGCCGGGTGGTCTGCCGACGAACAGATGATGTGTATCCCATACTACACGGTGTTTAGTTGGTATTTTCTAGAGGCTTCGTCTTCTTCCTCACGCCGCGGCCGAACCACCAGATCCTCGATTTCTCATCTGTTCGTCCTGATACAGAAGGGATTGGTTTGATTAATCATACAAACATTTTAACGGTTGTTTTCAGCTCTTTAATCGGATCATAATCCTCGAACAATCCATCTGAATTAATGTTCCTAAAAACTCGTATCTCCTGATCCACTCCGAATCGTCTGCCAAAACTGTCGTCGCACCTCCGTGTCATCGCCCGAGGGATGGATCTAGACTCTCGAATCATTGCACCAACAAACGAATGTGTAAGGATAGATTTCCTCCATGAACACATAGAACACAATGAATAACGCATGGGAGAAAATACAAGGATTGAAAAATATGGACGAACATCGATTGTTGTTCTTGACAATCTAGGTTCTTCACAGTTAGATCAAAACAAAAACAACCTCAAAATCCTCACAAAAACCCATCCCGCAAGAATGATAAATCCTTGGTCTAATATTTTCGTGTATTAGTCCAAATTCATCGTGGAAAACAAAAATGGGGAATGAAAAAAAACATACATCTTTCCTGAATTCTGTGGTGTTCGTTGGCGAAGATCTGGTCGCCGCGTCGTCGTCGCTGGTGAAAATTGTCAAGAACGTCCTCGCCACGTCGGGAGGTCTTCTCCCGAGCCTCCAGGGAAATTCAAGGTTATGGAAAATTGTAAACCTGATCCCCTTTGAAATAACCATTTAAAAATAAAAAGAGATTTTGCTATAATAAGTATTTAAATAAAATATTATGATTAGATATTTTATTACGATTGCGTCCAAAAACTAGATTTCACCACCTCCCTATGATGGCCGATGTTTGGCCTCGCCTAAGGTAAAATCGATGTTCCGAACGCAAAGGTGTCCTCAGATTTCTAATCAGTGCACCCGTTCGGGTGTTATTCCACATTTTCAGGAAATCTTCACGGGCATGTTATTTATATTTTAAATTAAATTCAAACATTTATTCCGGGCTCACCGGTCCTCAGAACGTCACTTCGTCTTAGATCCTAGTCTCAAATTAATTCCCATATAATATTAAAATTGTTCTTGGAACAATATGAGACATTTCAACTTATTACATTTTTATTTCCATCCATTTATTTATTAATTATCCATTCATTAGCCAATATAATTATTACCCATTTCCCTAAAATACATTAAATAAATTATTAGAGTACACTCCATTCTATTTGGGAGTAATCCGAACCATGTACATGGTTTATCATGATTAAAATAATTTATGATTAATTCATTCCATCATCAACTGACCCCATGTGTTAAAAAATAATTCAATCCAATATTATCATAATTAAAAATCGACTTCCTATTATAAAACCATTCTAAACTAATATCCAATGAAAACAGACAATCAATAACATCCAACTACCTAATAAAGTAGAGAATATAATGTTGATAAAACAATCTACTCATCCATCACCCATTAAATGTTTCATATGTTTTCATACCAACTCATAGAATGTAATCGATTGTTAAGACATGAATTAACCCACCCCATGCCCTTTGGTTTAATAACTGACACCCACATTAATATACTAATTCATCATTTCATTACATGCATCAGATGTTGCAACATCATCAGGTCCACCTTTCCCACATACCAATTCGACCATACCAGGATCATCCATACAATGCTCACACAACATTCAGGCCTACCCATGATATACCCCAATATCCCTTTATGATCAAATTTATTATTATTCTATCAGAATAAAATCCAAAATTCACATTTCCAAATAAGAAAAAAATGAAAAAATGTACCTGAAAATAAGGCATTCCACCTTGACATGAAATTGAGCTCGTATGGATGAAAAACAAGGCAATGGGAATTTTTAGGAAAATGGGAAACATGTTAGGAAAAAAATAATCATTATGAATCAACTATTTCATATTTCATTTTTTATTAACCCATTCATTTTTAAATTTATTTCCATATAGGAAATGTAGGGAATTAAGCAATAATTATTTGTCCATGTGATGTCATTCTATTGGATTTTAATTGGGATTCAACAGACATAGAGAAGTACATTTTCCTATTAACAAGACTTCAAAATATCTATAATCAATTATAAACATGATTAAAATTATATTTCAATTCAATTAATCATATGTAATATTTCATTTAATTCAACAGTTCCTTATATAAATTTTATTACCATCAAATCAAACAAGGCATTTGAATTAAAAAAGTCTTTATTAATTTTTAATCTAATAAATTATCAATTAATTATTCATTAAATTTTTATTAATTACCCAAGGAAAAAAATTCTAATAATAAAGGTATACAAATAACACTATATAGAAAATTATGTCGAAATATTCCTTAATGGAATAAAACCAAAACATCATCCACATTGATCCATATAAAATTTCATTATTCTAGTTTAATATTTATTATGTTATTTCAATTTCCATAAAATTGATTAAATCATAATCAATAAATGATTTCAAATAATGTTGAATAGTATAATTAAATCCCCTAACTAAAACTTTATCACGACTATTCTCGTACAAATGGTCTTTGCCAAGATTCTCTAATTTTCTATCCTATAATTAATGCATTCATCAATGGAATATATGCAACAACTACACCAATAAAACCCCATGAAAACCACATTATAAAGATGGTATATCATCTTAGACATAATGTTCAGAGTATATGGTAATACAATTATTAAAATGGGGGAAACCTCTATAAAATTAAGGAATATCATAACATGGATCACCACATATCGACGAAAAAATTCCAATGATTGATCCCATTCAACGGAATCTCCAAAACATAGAAGGATTAGGTATTATAACACCATGAATGAGAGAGGGTTCCACTACAGTTGTAGGATTATGCATAATTCATGAACCTCACTTTCACAACGTGTTCTTATTACATGGTATGTGAAATTCATGTATCAATTATTTTACAGCCAAACCCGTATAGAACACCTCCAATCATTCTCCAAGATCAAAAATACATGTAAACCTGAAAAATTGTTCGACATTCTGGATGTGGACCATTAAAAATACACCCATTGTATTAAAAAAATTACATAATAGAGGTTATAGATACTTCCATATTCAATTTATAGCTATCTTTATAGATGATAATCATATTTACACTGTCACAGAGGAAGATAATAGTGATAACATATAAATTCTATTGACATTCCCTGGGAAAGTGAAAATATAATAGAAAAAAGTGTAATTATAAATATATTTTTAGAAATTATGTTCTTTTAAAATGTTGACAATAGATATATTATTCTATTAGATCCATCCGATATTGGTTAAATTGAACAATTTTTTATCCTAACCGTTAATATCATATACTATAATGATATCATTGATGATTTTGAAATAATTTATCATGGAATGCTAATGTAATTACAAAATAACAAATATTGTATTCTTATTATTTTATATGGATTAATATAATTTCAATATCATGTACATGAGGTGAGTGATTTTTAAATAATATATACTCTAACTACATTGACATCTAAATGAGTTTACGAATTATAGTGAGGGATAAATGAATGTAAATCTATATGATAATATGAAAAATAACATGTTTTTATCTTATTCGACTAATTAATTATATTCTCATGATAAAAATTATTTATTATATGAATTGGTGATTATGTGAATAAATATTCTATTTTTCATATTGAGGAATTATTTTTATATATAATAATGTGGTAAAATTACTATTCCTAAATTTTTAATGTGTATATTAACATAGAATGTGATTAAGATATTAGAGTAATGATTGATGGATTTGAATAAATTTAATGACTACTCAAAAAAATTCAAATTATGATGTTAAACGAGATGGTTGATGCTCTCTATTGAAATTATGTTACTATAATATATCAAATGAGATTAAAAAATGTCCTCGTATATATGGATATGAAAACAATATACCATATATATTTAATTGGAGAAAAAATTTCATTATTTAATTAATATTCAAACATCTACCAATGTTATGATTAGAGTCAAACAAATGGAATATTCTATTCTTAAAAAAAAGGTGATAAATGATCATGACATAATCATCTTTGTAATGGGGTTGCAGTTTTTAATAAATTTTTATCGATCCATATTTACAATAATTATTGGTGATTATAGTTGTTGAAGCTCGTATGTAACCAACTTCAATTCATATTTGATGTACGATTATGTATAGGGACATTAAATTTAATTTCATGTGGAAAAACATTTAGAGAGATATGGTGGTGTTTTTATTTTGATTCGTGGAATGACAACAACTTGTGTTTGAGTTAAATAATTATTTATAAGAATTACACTAAAATGTATGGAACATAGATAAAATTCACATGGAATTGATCTTAAGACATTTCAAGTCATATAAAGTTAATTTTACAATTTGAGTTATCAATGGTTATCTTATTAAGTCAACACATATAATTATTATTATTTCATATATCTCTCCTAGCGTACATTACCTGAAATAACTTATGATTGAGGAATATATATATTGAACCACAATATATTATTTCTGATGTAGAACTATGTTACAGAGATTCCTATATTATTATCAACATTCAAATTTCCTAGTATATTCTTCCCTCCCACCTAGAAAAGTAGTTCAGTTTGAGATAACAATGGTAAACCTAGAATACATTATATGAAAATGTTCTATAGAATTCAATGGTGACTGAGATTTCCACTGTCTTCATTTAGAATTAACTAATATATATATATATATTTCAATCATGAATTTACATTGATCCCTATAATTTTAAATATTTAATTATTTTCATAATTATTAACTGATTGGATGATAACTAAAAATGAAAGCTATTGTGACCTCACCCATTTGATAAAATAAAAAGAAATTTTAAAACATTAAATATTACCTCATGGATGAACCATATAAATTCATGTTTATGGTGATGGTCGTCAATGAGATTGATAATTTTATGTTTTTTAATGTAATAATATGAATATCACTATGTAATAAGGCAATAGATCATTTACTAGTTTGAATGATTTACCATGATATATTTACAATTTTAAATTTTAGATTGAGTATGGATAATCTATTATAATTAGGTACATCCAGAAATCCATTCTAATGTTTTTTTATGTTCTGTGAATTTTTTTCTTATAAAAATTCTAAACCCCTAACTTCTATTGAACATAGAGGTTTTTCCACTAGGAATGTAATATTATTATAAAAATAGTTGTATAAATCATGGATCATAAATAGATTTTTATAAAACATAATACAACACAACATGTTAATGAATGTTTTGAGTAATTATAAATGCAAAGATTATATAAGGGAACATATAGATATCAAAAAGTACATTTAAACAAATTTTATAGCATCAAATTGAAAGAACTATGTGGGGGATATTCAATTAAATTGGAGTACAATGAATATAAAAATATATTATATATATTAATATAAATAAATTTGGAAGTATTACATATCATGGAATACATGAAACCCCAATTCTAAAATAGAAAATATATTTTAAAACCATTTTTTGTTTCTATGTGCCCAATGTTTAGGAATATGGCTATAATCATTATGGAATATAAAATTTATTTTATTTTTCAATATCTAAAATATATTTGTTTTTTTCAATGAACATGTTATTATATTTTAAAAATTATTTAAATGATTTTATGAACTAAATATTAGTACTTTTTTTATAAATAAAATATTTCATGAAATAATGTTTACTACATAAAAATACTTTACCCTATTTTAGAGATAAATAATGAAAATTCATTCCCAAACTAGTTATCAAATAGTAAGGAAATAAGATAAAATAATATAAATGGAAAAATAGTTATTATTAAAAATAATATTTATATTTTAATAAAATATTATAAAATAAAAATATTAAATAAATCAATATTGATTAATGAAGTTAATGAAATATAGAGATTATATGTTCATTCGTATATTTTAACATTCAAAGAATAGTTTCATCTATGAATTGATGATAAATACATTGAATTTTATGAATAAATACATAATTCTCTAAACAGAAATTCCATTATATTTATTGATGTTTTTTTATTTTCAAATTCAACTACATATTAAAATTATCTTTTATTAAATGTATTTCAACATTAAAATCCACATTTTCATAATTTTTAATGTTACCGCATTCAATGTTTTTATAATGAAAATTTATTATAGAGAATTATTTTCACATAATGAAATTTATATTTGGTCAATAAAATATGATAATTTAAAGACATCTATAAAAATTAAACATATAAATACTTAAATCATTTTTAAGGAATTCCAATAGTGTTCATACTATAAATTTGAATACAATGTAATTTAGAACAGATTTCTAAAAAATTTAAAATAATATTATTTAAATCCATTATGAAATTTCAAATATTCACATCACCTAATCACATGTTATCATCATTCCCCACATTATTAAGATTCTGGACTTACCCCATGACCATCCAAATAAGGTTTTTGTTTGAATCCATAGAGAGACCCTAAAATTGGATATAATCATCATACTATTTTCATTCATTATATATTCCTTCTTAAATAATATGTAAATATCTTATATAGATAATATTATATTGAATCTAGTTTCATAAATATAATGAGATTCTATAAATATATCAATAGAATAATTTTTCATCATTATTCATTCAATTGTGAAATAAAATAGTTTATTACTTCATGTGGACCACCACTACAATGATGCATTAATATTATATTCCCATACCTACATAAAATTAACTATTTTTATGATGGATCTAATACATATATATGATATATATAATATAATTATGTTTAATGGATGATGAATAGTTATTCAAATTTCATTATGTTTATCAATTTACAAAGAAAAACATCGTGCATACATATTTATATACTTCCATTTAAGTATACATTTTAAATTCATATGTAATCACGTTAATATAAGATTAGATATTAATATATATATATATAATTAGTAAATATGATAATTACTATGTTATAAAAATACATGAGATTGTAATAAAATGACCAGGTTGTTTGTTTCATAACTAGAGAACATAAATATTCATCAATAGTGAAGTAACTATCAAATATAATGATGATGACAATGACTGATTGTTAATAAAAGGGGTTATGATGTTAAAAGTTAACTGTATTTTGTATTTTAAGAATTAATATATAAATTTTATTGAATTATAATAAATTAATCATTTTTATACAGGTTTATAGACAGCTTGAGATGAATAGAAAACATTATATAATAATTTCCCAATATCCCAATCATATTTTCATGCATATGTCATAATTAATACTAATTAAAATTAATTTTTATAAATAAATATTGTATGATATGTTATATCACTAAATTATTTATGTTAATGATATTTACTTTTAAAAGAGAAGTACTATATTTTATGGGGAATATGAATCGACTCTTATCAAAGGGATAAGCTGAGTATGTTACAATCTAACTATATAATCAAATTTTTTATTTGTAAATTGAAAATAAATATATTATTCAATATTTATCATAGAAATTACAATTATTTATTAATCCTAAAATTATTTATAGATAATTAATTTTACTATTAATATATTTCTCTCTATGAACCCACTGTATGAATAATTTTTATTATGGAATCCCAAAACTGTTTTTCTCTTAAATGAGAACTAACATTCCTCAATTTTCATATTTTTTTGAATGGATATCATGATATTATTTAATATTCATAAATAATATATTAATGGCATATTTTATTAGGATCCACTCTATATAAAATAATTTTAAAATACTCTACATTATGTTTTTGGGATGGGGCTATTTTTTCTAATGTTGAAAAAAATCAGTATTATTATTTTTCTTGGATAAAGATATTTTCACTCCATTAGTAAAATTATTAATTTTTTAATAAATATAAACTTTTTCCATATTTATTTTTAACTAATTATATTTTTATACTATTATTTAGTTTTTTTATTTATTTAATTTCATAATGAAATGGTCATTTCATCCATAGTCGCCTTGATAAACTATTAATGGCATTATCCCCCATAATGACATGTTTTTATTTTTCTAATACTTTCATATGTAAATGATAATCATTTTAAAATCATTAATCTTTATATGAATCTTTCAGGATTGTGATTATTACATCTTGATGAAACCCATTTTTATTTCAACTAGTTATTATATATGGGAATTATTACTATTTACATCATTATATTAAATACTTATAAATGGATAATAATTATGTGATGGGTGGGTCCATTATATATGTCCAATTTATTGGGAAATAAATTATATTTATGGGATCCAATGGGGAATATTATTATATCCCAATCCCAGAAGAGGTCATAGGGCTATTATCCAAATTCCAAAATAGGTACACTTGTTGTTTTCATGAACCGAATGTGGTTCCCACCAATACCAGCACAAATCATGGCCCATGTCAAGACCTGAAGGGAATTCCCTTTCCCCAAGGGATGGATCATGTGCCCGAGTATCATTACTTTTGGTTTGGGAATGATTTACCATAGTATGAAATCATAAAACATTAAAAACAATCCATAATATAAATCTGATATTTTCGAGCCAAACAAGTCTTAAGACAAACCCCGAACTAGATACACTAGTTTATAGACAGTAAAAGTGGTCTAAATACAAGTAAATATAGTATCAAGATATCCACATAGACTCCACATGACAAAGGGTCATCACCCACATGATTTATCCACAACTCCGCCCAATGGATGGGGACTAACACCGTGAACCACCATCACCCATATCATTCCCACTACCTAAGTCAAGAAAAATAAAGTCTAATTACACCCCAGCTGTGTATGTAGGGTGTGAGCCTAAGGCCAATAGGATACCACCCAATTAATCCAATGAGAATTCAATACTATGTGAAAATAGAAGAAGTTTTAATACGTAAAGAAAACCAGTGATAAAATCCAAGAAATTAGACTTTCAATTGGAAAAAGTTTTCCAGAAAAAATTTTCATAATTTTAACACATTTAAAAAAGTAATCTTAGATACTATAATATACTACCAAAAACACCCGAATATAATGGAAAATAAAACAATCACAATGAGCAACATTATCGGGAACACCCCTAGGCACTATATAGTCTCTGGCCCTATGTACATCATACCTCGGTGTAAAGTATCCATATTAAATACGTTCTCATGCATGATCCACTAGTAGGGAACATACCCATAACCTAGTAGTCCATAATGATCATCGACATTGTTTTTTTAGAGTTTTTGTTATCCAGATTCTATGTGAAAAAGGGACAAAACACATCTGGTCAACTAGTCGTACTAGTACACATCCACCCCACCTATGTACCTGGGCTTCTACCTTTGTGGTAAAATAATTTCACTACGAAAAAAATATCAATTTTCTTGTAAAGCACAACTAATGGTCACATTCACCCAATAATGTATCTACATAAATTTTATACAATTTAAAACACACAAAAAACATTTGGAGTTTAAATAAAACAACTTCTCCAAATCGTTCCTTATTTGCACCCAAAACTCATTGAAATCCCCACATTAACACAATGTATATACCCACATTAAACAAAAATAGAATTCACAGAACCTTAATCATTTTTTATAACTATTATAGGATTTATTAAAAAAAACCCCATTAATAATCATATATAATAGCCATGTAAAGGACCTAATTCAACACCAAATGGGTACTCAAAAACTATTTTTATAATGAACATCACCGAAAACAAATTTCACAGCTGCAACCAAAGTATAAAAACATTTTAAAAATTATGTTCATTTATAATAATGTTCAATAAAATTAATATAATAATTATATGACATCCCTTAAAGAAAAAACTAATTATTTATATGAAAAAACGCCAAATTTCACATGAAATTGGCATTAAAAATTCATTTGATTTATAACTTCCACTAAAACCAATTTTGGAAAATAATAAAAATTAAATATATATAAAAATACTATAAACTCATCATCATTATCACAATGATTGTATTTCAATAAGAATCTGCTACCAAATTAATGAAAACCCTTGAATCACCATGAAAAAATCAAGTTGCACCACCACCGCACCAAGAGGGGCTTAGAACAATCCTAAAAGCACAAGAATTGACCTTGAAAACCCATGGATAAACCCTAGGTTCTAAAACCTACCCCCCTATTCACTTGGATGTTTATGTAAAAGAGATGATACCCTAATCAAATAGAATGAAACCCTAAGCCATTTGAAAGAGGAAGGATATAGACTATCTTAATTGAGGGATCTTAAAGAATTCCCACCAAAAAATGAGTAGAAAAAATTGAAAAAGGCCAAAGTAATGGGTTTTTCTAATAAGAATGAGGAGGAAATTTTGGATCTATAATGGATTAAAATGAGTAAGAACTATGAGAGTTATGATGGAAATAACTTATCTCCTCAAATCTGGCATATTTTAGAAACCATAAGATGTTCTACACTCAATCACGATAGATATGAGCTCAAATGATAGGGCAATGAGGCTGGGCGCGAGTATGGGTTTAATGGTCTTGGGTGGGGCTTGGAAGTACCGAAAAATACTTAAAATTGAATATGTTATTGAGGAATCAAAATTCATTTTTATAACAGGAAATGGTCTTCCAAGAAGACCCAATCTGTTAAATAAAAACCAAAAATACACATTGGATATGGATTTCTAAAGGCTCCAAATTTACATGGTGGTCTTAATAGTTCAGGGTAGGCCATGTAGAAATTTTAATAGATGAAAAATATTGAAAAAAATGAGTTGTGAAAGAATCAAAACTTATTTTTATAACTGGAATTGGGCTCACAGTTTGGCCCAATTCATGAAAACTCACCCATTCCTCCATTAAATATTTGGAAACTCCAAAAAAAGAATGACTGGAAAATAAATGAAAAATAACATTATAAATATTTCATGTATGTGACAATTATCCACATTATAAAAACATTCTTTCCCAGAAAGTCAACCTGAAGCTTGATTGAAAAATAAGAACAGATACTCTTCCTCAACCCATGATTTCTACTCTCAAGTCTCATGTGTAACATTACCAATCTTTCAATGAATTAAGACTAGTGAAATAGAATTCCATAAAAGCACCCTCTTTATGAGATTCCACTACTTGCACTGGTTGCTCAAAAACTAACAAGTCAAGCTCTATCTCTAGTTCTTCACAACTCAGCAAAATGGACTGATCCGAGTTGTATTTTTTCAACTTGGAGACATAGAAGATGTCATGGATTTATGTCAACTAACAAAGTAAGGCCAACATGTAAGCCACCTTGCCAATATTCATGTCCATCTCAAATGGGCCAACAGATCACATCATCAGATTCCCTTGCTTCCCCAATTGATTATGGCCCAGACGAGGGGCCACTTTCATGAATACCATGTCCCCCACAAAAAACACTAGGTCTCAACACCTCCGGTCAGCAAATGATTTATGAAAACTCTGAGCTGTAAACAAACATTTCCTGATCAGTTTGACCTTCTTAGAAGTATTTTTCACAATGCTCGGCCCCAATAGTTAATTCTCACCTACCTCAGCCCAACACAGGGGGGACCAACATGGCCGAACATAGGGTGCCTCAAATGGAGCCATTCGAATCGAGGATTGGTAACTTTTATTACATGAAAACTCAACCATCCCTAAATAGATATCCCAAGAACCTCCAAAGTCCAAGGAACATACAAGGATCATGTCATCCAAAATATGATTTTCTCACACTGTCTGGCCATCAACCGGAGGATGTTATTTCGTGCTCATCTTAATCTGAGACCCCAAGGCCTTATGAAGGCCTTCTCAGAAACTACAAGTGAAATGGTGGGGGGGTCTCTATCTGAGAAAACTGCTAATATCATGCCATGGAGTCTCACCACCTATTGAATATATAAACGTCCCTACTCAACCATATTAGTTGTATCTTTGATCGGAATGATGTTGTCTGATTTGGTCAGATGATAAATCACCACCCAAATGACATTCATACACTAAGGTGTATGAGGTAAGTCCACAATGAAGTCCATGGTGACCGCTTCCCACATTCAGGTAGGAATGAGTAATATCGGGAGAAAATTGGAGGGCTTTGATGGTCTTCATTCACCAATGGGCATGTGTAGCATCTCCACACAAAGTCTGCTATGTCTAGTCTCAAATTAGGCAACCAAAACTACCGAAAGACATCATAATATGTCTTGGTGGAACCCGGATGGACTACGCATTGAGACTAGTGGTTGTCTTTCATCACCATATTCCGCATAGAAAATTGATGTATAGAATATCCCCTGAAGCCCAAGATTCCCTTGGGAGATGACGACCAAACAGAGGGTGACTCCCCACTATGAAGAGACTACTTCGACCATAGACAGAGCTCATCACTAGGTTGTGCCCATAGAATCAACTCAAATAGTGGAGTCAACTGGACGTTCACCAAGAATGCCCCTACACTGAGTTCCCTGGTCTCCACAGGCTTCGTAGAAAAGAGCTTCATCAAAGTCCATTCATCACCAAACATCCTCAAATACTGCATTGTAACTCTTATTCTCAAAGAATTGTCCACCACGTTACCCTTTCATGGGGTATAGAAAATGTCAATGTCGAACCTCTGCAAGAACTCAATCCAACGACGCTGCCTCATGTTGAGGTCCTTCGAAGAGAAGATATAGGCCAAGATTTTGTGATCAAATTAGACCACAAACTTCTCCCCAAACAGGTAGTGACAATATGTCTTCAAAGAATGCATCACCATTTCCAACTCTAATTCATGGGTCTGGTAGTTTTTTAATGTGGTCGGAGTTGGCGAGACCCATAAGCCACCACATGATTATCCTGTATAAGCACACACCCAAGAACCATACATGAAGCATCACAATAGACCGCATATCACTTTCCAGGATCTGGAAAAATCAGCAAGGGGGATGTAGAAAACCGCCTCTTCATCACCTCGAACGATGCATGACATTCTAGTTCTCATACAATCTTCACCCCTTTCCAGTTGAGTGCAATCATCAATGAAGCAAGCCGTGGGAAATCCTAAACGAATCGTTGGTGACAACCAGGTAGTACAGGGAAACACCTAATCTTGAACACATACTGATCACATGAAATAGCCACATTAATCTTCTTGTGGTCCACTGAAACCCCATGCATAGAGATCACATGCCCCAGAAATCTCACTTCCCTGATCCAAAAAAAGAACTTTGTCAACATTGCACAGAGGCGGTGATTCCAAAATGCTATCAAGACGATCCTCAAGTGATGTTAGTGTTCCTCCTTATAGCCATAATATTTTAGAATGTCTTCCATGAACAACACAACGAAGTAATCAAGATACAGGTGGAACACCATATTCATGATTGACATAAGGACTGTTGGATCATTTGTTAATCTGAAAGGTATGACCCAATATTCAAAGTGGTCGTACAAGATTCAAAAGGCTTTCTCTAGGATATCAGACACCTTCTACTTGAGCTTATGATACCCAGAACACAATTCTATTTTTGACAGCCACATTTTCCCCTTCAACTGATCAAACAAATCATATATTCTTAGCAAAGGGTATTTGTTTTTAATTATCACCCATTTCAACGTCCGGTAGTCAAAGTAGAACAGGAGGGATCCGTCAGCATTTTTCCTGATCAACACAAGAGGATCCCAAGGAGAGATGCTCAGGTTAATGAATCCTTTGGATTCTAATTTTTCCAATAGTATCATTTATTCCCTCAGCTCGGTGGGGGACATGTGATAAGAGGGAAGAGATATCGGTTGTGTTCCCGGTGCTAGATCAATCGAAAACTTCACATCCATATTCATGGGAAACCCTAAGAAATAATCTGGGAATACCTCCAAAAACACATTAAAAAAATGAGGTAGTGCACTTCAAGGATAAATACAATAATCCTCATTCATGATTGATGATAACTGTATGGTAAGACTTACCAACTTTGTGAGTGGAGGTCCTGCGCGACCAGACTGAGGATCCCATTGTCCCCTAAAACCTGATGACTCCCATCAGGTGCCATGAAACTTACTTGCCGCCTGTACCAATAAATGTGTGCATGAAAGTATACTAGTGAATCCATGACATGTATTATTTCAAAAATTTCCATATCTATAATATGACAACCTTATTTTTTATTACAACTTAAACATGATTTATTACATAAAACTTCACTTGATACAACAATGAAGATCGAGAGGTTTAGTGTATTTGGGGCTTATTATCATTACATAAAAACTGAAAACATGAAATATATCATCTTTATTGAAAACATCCTTTACATGACCACTACATTCCTTTGTACTTATCATTGCACAGGATAACCTGAGGACATGCATAAGAAAAGGGTGAGCTATAAAGCCCAGTAAGGGAGTACACATGGAATAACATGAGGAGTACAATACATGTTAGACAATAGGTATATCAATAGATCATAAAAGAAACATGAACATAATGTCATGATAAAGCATGATTTTCATAATATGGAAATGTGGGAACAACAATAAACATGGAATTAGCATGAGCCAAGGCTCCTTTCACATAGAGCATGAGTAAATCCTCATTGCACATAAAGCACGAGTAATACCTTATTTCACTTGAATTAGCATGATTCAACACTCATTTCAAATGAAATATCATTATACTATACTTTACCAAATGCATTGGAGCGCTTTAATGGCACACCCTTCTTAAACATTTCATTTCATGCATAAGTGTGCCACATGGATCATAAAACATGGAGTCATAAAACATAATCATTTATTCCAAAATATAGGAATGTGTAATTAATACATGAATATCTAAAATCAATAAGTAAATGTGCATAATGGTGAATACCCTTGATGGACAAATGGGCATGGTATTCACTACATAATGGCATTGGATTAGAAAATCGGTGCGATTTCGGCAGCGTAACGGCGTGACATAAGAATTCATAAAAATGGTTAATGAGAGAGAAAGGGGTTCATAATCATTTTTACATGTAATTTACAGTATGTAGGTCATAGAGATACATGTCCCAACAATTCAAATGGAATTTAGATTCATGATACAAAAGTATTGCTTGAATGTATAAGAGGAGAGGGAAGTTCCTTTCAGAATTTCGGTATAGTAACGGGTTTACATGGGAGGCATTCAATGAGAGATAAAGGGTTCTCCAATCACTCAAAAATAAATAGGGATGTATTAGAGAGGCTATAAATCATACCCCAACATTCATAATTGAAATTAAATGGAAAAAATAGCTTAAAAGAAATTGGACAAAAAATAGAAAGGAAGAAAAAACCCTTACTTGGAAGTGTGCTTCCAAAGGCTAGAGAGAGGCTTGTGAGAGGATTATTTGGAGCATGGGGAACCTTGGGAGTATTATAGGGAGAGTAGGTTAGAGGTTAGACGAACTCCAAGGGCTTTCAGTGAGGAGGAAGTGGGAGCTTGGTTGGGTTTATATAGGAATGGTGAGGAAATTCTTTATTATTTTGGTTTGGGACACCTTATATTAAATTAATCCAAACCACAATACATCCCATGGTTTTTTCCCTTGTTTTTTGGAAAATGGAATAGTAAAAAAATATTTTATAAGGCAAAATTCCGAAATTCTTAAAATAATAAGGTTGCGTATGTGGAGCTGAGTCACACTCCCATGGAAATTTATTTAAAAAGGCAAAGTGTTGAATATGTCTTGAGGGGTCCATTAATGCTTTGAAAATTAAGTCAAAATCACTTTATTATTATGGTAAAACATATATTGGTCGAAAATAAATATTATAGAATTTTATTACATCACTATTGGGTCATTATGATGTCATAAAACACATTATATATTTCAACGGTATTTAGTTTTTACTAGAAAAGATGACTGTCTCTGAAAATAATGAAAAATTAACCGTTGGATAATTTTGATGTCATGATTCCAAAAATAACATTTATTTTATCTAAAGAATTTTCTAAACATGTTAATTTTCATATTTAAAATAAAAACTGACATTTATAAAAAATTCCCGGGTTTTGATAAAAATGGCTTTCAAAGCTTCATAAAAATTATAATTGAATTAATACAATTATATGATAATTTATATATAATAAAATTAATCTAATAATAATAATAATATTTTATTAAAATATTATTTAATTCAAAAATCCCTTAATTTAAAAAAATTGATTTCTTAATTAAATAATAACTAAAAACACCATTTGTACATTAATTACTATTTTCAATGAATCAATAATGACAAGAAATTATATTCATTATTATATACAAAAATAATGTACATGAACATAGTACTATATATTAGTAACATAACCCATTAAAATAGCTGTATAGTACATAAGGGTAAGGTGTGCGATGGTGAAAGACTCTTGTGGTGGCACGGATAACAACGCTCGTGTTGTAATTTCTATCAACTTCCACTTCTCCCGTAGACGGTCCCGTTCGAGCTTGACATGATGAAGCTCAGCCTGGGATTGGTCAAGAGCGAATCCCAAGGATTTCACTTCTTTTCCGAACTCCGATAAATGGGCTTTGTATGGGGAAATTATACTGGATGAGGCCATCGCTTCCTTTGTCTAATTAAATTAGATTTGTTGATGTCCTATATTTATACTAATCATGTTATCACTATTCAACGACTATATTAGCAACGGTCAAAATTCATAACATAAAACCAAAGAAGTTAACATTTTATATAAATATAAAGAGGCATTTAATTATATCAAGAGGGATTTCCATTAATGAAACTTTGGGTCGTTACAATATTCCCACCATAAGAAATTTCACCCTCGAAATTTTCCATTTCCCACACTAAAACATATGTTGGTAACACAACTTCATCATATCCTTCGATTCCCATGTTTCTTCTTCCAACTTGTGGTTTCTCGACCACACCTTGATGAGGGGAATTATCTAATTTCATAGAACTTTTTCTCTACAATCTAATATCTTCACTAATTTCTCCTCATAAGAAAGATCGTCTTCCAATTGTACCACCTCAGAAGAGAGTACATGTGAAGGGTCTGGTATGTACTTCTTTAAGATGGATACATGAAAGACATCATGTACTTTGGCCATAGTAGGTGGAAGTGCTAGTCGATAGGCCACATCCTCGACATGATCAAGAATCTTGATGGGGTTGTTGTACATTGGACTTAACATCCCTTTCCTTCCAAACCTCATGACCTTCTTCCACAGAGATATGCATAGAAAAACCATATCTCCAACATTATACTCAAGGTCAGGTCGACGATTATCTGAATAACTTTTCTGTCGACTCTGGGCTTCCTTGATATGTTTTTGAATGGTTTTCAACTTCTCTACCATTTCTTCAACCATTTCTGGTCAAAGAATCTTACGTCTATCGACGTCATCCCAACATGTCGGTGTTCTGCACCTTTTCTCATAGAGGGCTTCATATGGTGTCATTTGGATGGTCGAATGGAAACTGTTATTATAAGAGAACTCAACCAGAGGAATATTTTGATCCCATCCTCCATTAACTTCCATTGAGAACGCTCTCAACATATCCTCAAGTGTTTGGATAGTCTTCTTAGATTGGCCATCAATTTGAGGATGATAGGCCGTACTGAAGTTTAGTTAAGTATTCAGAGCATGTTGAAGACACTTCCAAAACCTAGAGGTGAATCTTGGATCTCGATCAGACACAATAGATAGTGGTACTCCATGAAACCTTACCACTTCCATAATATATATCTGTGCCAGTTGATCGAATGAGAAATCCTATCGAATAGCAATGAAGTGTGCAGTTTTTGTAAGATGATCCACAACAACCCATATTGCATTGCTGCCTTTGTATTTCCTCGAAAGTCTAGTGAAAAAGTCCATGGTGATGTTTTCCTATTTCCATTCTGGTATGGGTAATGGTTGTATCATCCCCTTAGACTTCTGCCTCTCTACCTTTACTTGCTGACACAACAGGCACTTTGATGTATATTCTGCAATCTCCTTCTTCATATTAACCCACCAAAAGTTTTCTCAGAGATCTCGATACATCTTTGTGCTCTCTGGGTGAATAGAGAAATTTGGACTATGTGAATCATTCAAAAGTTCCTTCTTCTACTCTGAACATGATGGAACACATAGTCTTTTCCCAAACTGCACAATTTCTTCTTCATTTACATTAAACTCAGATGATTTATCTATTTTGATTGCTTCCACTTTTTCCTGAATTCCCACATCATCCTTTTTAGCATCCTTTAACATTTCCAAAAGAGATGGTTGAGCAATAATTTGTGAAAGGATTTATGATGTTCCCTTCTTTATGATTCCCACGTCCATATTGATCAAGTCTAAGAAGATTGGATCCTACTCAATTATCATCATTGATAGAATTGATGGGTCCTTTCTAATTAGGGCATCTGCCACCTTGTTCACTTTCCAACTGTGGTAATGTATTGAACAGTCATAATCCATGATGAGCTCTATCCATCTTTTCTAGCACATATTAATCTCTTTCTGTGTAAATATATATTTAAGACTTTTATGGTCAGTATATATCTCACATTTCTCTCCCAGGAGATAATGCAGCCAGATTTTCATGGCAAAGATCACCGCCTCCAACTCCAGATCATGCGTTGGATAGTTTCGCTCATGTATTTTCAACTGCCTTGAGGCGTAGGATATAACTTTATCATTCTGCATCATCAAACATCCTAAGCCCTTCATTGAAGCATTACTGAAAACAACAAAAAGTTCCCCACTTATTGGTAAAGTGAGCATGGGTGCAGTGATAAGCCTCATTTTCAACTCCTTGAAGCTTTCTTCACATTCATCACTCCATGGAAACTTTAATCCATTTCGAGTTAGATTGGTAAGAGGGTTGGACAATAGTGATAAATTTCTCACAAATTGCCGATAATATCCAGCTAACCCCAAGAATCTACGGATATCCGTTACTGATCATGGCCTCGTCTATCCCGTAATTTCATATATTTTGGAGGGGTCTATAGATATCCCATTGCTTGTGATGATATGGCCCAAGAATGAGACCTCCTACAACCCGAACTCACACTTATTGTACTTTCCATAGAGCTTCTCTTGGCGTAAAGTCTCTAGTACAATTTTTAAATACTCCTCATGATCCTACATGGTTTTGGAGTATATTATAATATCATCTATAAAGACTGCAAAAATTTGTCAAGGTTATCTCTAAAGACTCTATTCATCATGTCCATGAAGATTTCTAGAGCAATGGTGAGTCCGAAAGGCATTACTATGAATTCATAGTGCCTGTATCTTGTATGAAAAACAATCTTGGGGACATCTTCTTTCTTCACCCTTACTTGATAATATACCGACGACAAATCAACCTTGGAGAAGAATTGTGCTCCACGCAGTTGATCGAACAAGTCATCAATTCATGGGAGAGGATACTTGTTCTTTATCGTGATTTTTTTGTGTTCATGATAATCGATGCAAAGCCACATTGACCCATCCTTCTTCTTGACGAAGAGGACTAGTGCACCCCATGGTGAAGCACATGGGCGTATAAACCCTTTATCTAGATTCTCCTGTAGTTGTTTCATTACCTCTTCATGCTCTACAATAGCCATTCTATATGGAGTCTTGGATATTGGTAATGCACCAGGTATAAGTTCAATTGAGAACTCAACATATCTTCTTGGAGGAAGACCTGGCAGTTTCTTGGGATACACTTCAGCGAATTCCCTCACAATAGGCATTTCATCAAGGATAGTTTCTTCCTAGGACTCAATAATCTGAGACAGATACACATGCTCATAAGGCATTAATATCCATCCTTGAGATGATAGAGCTAAAGAAGATTCATCTTCCTCCTAACACTTGTAAAGAATTAGGGGTCGATTCCCCATATGGAGTGTAATTTCTATCTCCCGACAATTTATGTTGGCTCTATATAAGGAAAGTCAATCCATGCCAATAATTGCATCAAATTCCACCAGAGGGAGTATGAAGAGGTTCGCCGGGAAATTCAATCCATAGACTATAATAGGGGAGGACTTATATTCATGGGATGCAATGATTTCCCCATTTTCCATACTCGTCGACATCTTTACTTCCATGATTTGTGGTGGTGCTGGGATTGTTCTATTAAATGTTCGATATATAAAAGAATGTGTAGAAACTGATACAAAAAGTACGTTTCCTATTCATAGATGAATAACTATCATACCTCTCACAACTTCGTTGTTATGGTTCACTTCGGCAGAAGTGATGGCAAAAGCTCTTCTTTGCTGCCTTGGAGGTTGTTCGTTGTCTCCGAAAGCCCTTGGATTAGGGAACTGATATGTAAAATGATCCGGTTCTTTTCATTTGTACCATTAAACAATGAATTGAGGTTCGAAAGGAGTGTTCCTCTACTCTTTCGCAGTCATGGGTCTTTCTTGCCGACAGTTAACAGCTAGGTGCCCTTCTCTTCCACACCTGAAGCATTTTCTCGTCCCCTTAAGGAAATTTCCTGGGTGCTTCATTCTGAACTTTTGGAAAGTGGGGTGCTAGATCATCTTAGCACCGTTGGATTTATACATCAGACCACCAGCATTGAAGTCACCCTTACGTTTCTTGTCCCCATGATACCCTTGTGATTCCCCGATCTCTATTTCAACCTTGAGGGCACATCTGACAATTTCATTATAGCTGTCGAAGTCACGGATCGCTAATGCTTTCCGCAACCAAGGCTTCATCCCATGAAAGAAGTGTTCAACCATGAATTCGGGGGTAACGACAAAGCCGAAAGTGTATCGTGCAAGACTTGTGAAGTTTGCCTCGTACGCTCCAACAGATTCTTCATCTTTTTTCTTGAGGGAAAGGAAGTCCCTTTACATCTTAAGACGAAGGGTGCGCGGAAAATATTTATCAAAAAATAGCTTTCGGAAATCCTTCCATTCCAAATCCTTGATATCCTCCTCAGGCTACGTATTTTTGATCAACATCCACCATTGATCAACTTCACCCTCCATATGATAAGCCGCCAGGAGAACCGTCTCTTGTTCAGAACATTGAAGGATGTAGAAGATCTTTTCAATGGAGTTGATCCATTGTTCAGCGATTGTGGGATCATATGATCCACTAAAAGAAGGCCTTTGTCTCATGAAGCTCTCGATAGCGACTTTTTCGTTCTAAGGGGGGGGGGGGGGGGTTGAACATTCCACTTGACTCATGTTTCTATTAAAAACTTGAGTTAGATGAGAGGGAAGCGTGACAAAGTTCACGATTCCCGCTCCCATTGGATTGGGCATCTCATTAGTACATTCATCACACTGATCTTCACATCGGTTGATAGCCCGTGTCCTCGTATTACTGGCCATTGGATGGAATAAAAGGAATGGTATGGTTAACACATAAATGGTAATCCAAAGACAAAAGTTGATGACTTATAAATAAACAATTATTTCCATACTCAAGAGTTTATAGGCTTCAATTCTAGGCTTTTCATTATCTACTTTCTAACATATATTCTTTGGGAATTTTTTATATTCCCTTAATAAGGGTTCTTACTAAGCTTGTGAATTTTCCATAGCATATCCCCCAGGAGTGCCGTAACCAAGAGTTCAGCACGGCCTGTTGTTGTGCACCAGTTCCTGTTCGAGTCTAGCTCAAAGTAGTGTTTTCGGGTTTTACCCCTGGGATACATATGTGCCAGAGCCGCCTCTATCTGCTCGTATCCAGACAGGGATGTATTTTCTTGATAACCCACTTACTCAATACTCATCAAAACATTGGGTTGTTTTTATTATACTTAGTCTTGTATCTACAACTTTACTAGGGTTTTCTAATCCTAATCCCAAAAATAACCAAACCTGTCATCTGATACTAACTATGACAACCCTGGTTTTTATTACAACTTAAACATGATTTATTACATAAAACATCACTTGATACAACAAAGATGATCGAGAGGTTTAGTGTCATTGGGGATTAGGATAATTACATAAAAACATAAAACCTGAAATACAACATCTTTATAGAAAACATCCTTTACATGACCACTAAATTCTTTCGTACTTAGCATTTAATGGGATAACCCGAGGACATGCATAAGAAAAGGGTGAGCTATAAAGCCTAGTAAGGGAGTACACATGGAATAACATGAGGAGTAAAATAAATGTTAGAAAATAGGCATATCAATATAGAATAAAAGAAACATGAACATAAAGACATGACAAATCATGATAGTCATAACATGGAAATGTGACAACAACACTTAACATGGAATTAGCATGAGCCAAGGCCCATTGCACTTCGAGCATGAGTAAATCCTCATTACACATAAATCACGAGTAAAAACTCATTTCACTTGAATTAGAATGATTCAAAACTCATTGCACATGATGTATCATGATACTATACTTTACCCAATGCATTGGAGTGCTATAATGGCGCACCCTTCTTAAAAATTTCATTTCATGCATAAGTGTGCCTCATGGATCATAAAAGATGGAGTCATAAAACATAATAATTTATTCCACGATAAAGGAATGTGTAATTAATACATGATGATTTAAAATCAATAAGTAAATGTGCATAATGGTGAAAACCCTTGACGGAGAAATTAGAATGGTATTCACTACACAATGACATTGTCTTAGAAAATTAGTGTTATTTCAACAGCATAACGGCGTGACATAAGAATTCTTAAAAATGGTTGATGAGAGAGAAAGGGTTTACTCATCATATTTACATGTAATTTACAGTAATGAGTTCATATAGATTCATTTCCCAACAATTGAAATGGAATTTAGATTCATGATACAAAAGTATTGCTTGAATGTATAAGAGGAGAGATAAGTTCCTTTCGGAATTTCGGCATAGTAACGAGTGTACATGGGAGGAATTCAATGAGAGAGAAATGGGTATACCATCACAAAAACATAAATAGGGAACTATGAGGGAGGTAAAAAACCATACCCCAACATTCATAATTTAAATTAAAAGGGAAAAACAACTTAATGAAAATTGGACAAAAAAAGAAAGGAAGAAAAAACCCTTACTTGTAAGTGTGCTTCCAAAGGCTAGAGATAGGCTTGTGAGAGGCTTCATGGAAGCTTGGGGAACCTTGGTAGGATTATAGAGTGAGTAGGGCAGAGGATGGATGAACTAAAAATGCTTTTAGTGAGGAGGAAGTGGGAGCTTGGGTGGGTTTGTATAGGAAAGGTGAGGGAATTCTTTATTATTTAGGTTTGGGACCCCTTATATTAAATAAATCCAACCACAAACCATCCCATGGTTTTTGCCAATATTTTTTCTCAAAGGGAATAGGAAAACAATATTTTATAAGGACAAAGTCCTAAATTCTTAAAACAATAAGGTTGATTATGTGGAGGTGAGTCGTACTCGCATGAAAATTAATTTAAAAAGGCAAAGTGTTGAATATGTCTTGAGGGGTCCATTAATTCTTTGAAAAGTGAGTCAAAAAAACCCACAATCACATTATTTTAATGGTAAAACAGATATTGGCTGAACATAAAGATTATAGTATTTTGTTACATCACTATTGGGTCATTATGATTTCTTAAAACACATTATATATTTAAACGGTATTTAATTTTTACTAAAAAATTTGACTGTCTTAGAAAATTATGAAAAATTCACCGTTGGATAATTTCGACGTCCTGATTCCAAAAATAACCTTTATTTTATCTAATTAATTTTCTAAATATTTTAATTTTCACTTTTAAAATAAAAAGTTACATTTATCAAAAACTCATGGGTTTTGAAAAAAATGGCTTTCAAATCGTAATAAAAATTATAATTCCATTCATACAATTTTATGATCATTTATATATAATAAAATTAATATAATAATAATAATATTATTATATTAATATATTATTTTATACTAAATCCCTTAATTTAATAAAATATATTTCTTAATTAAATAATAACTAAAAACACCATTTGTACTTTAAAAACTATTTACAATGTATTAATAATGACAAGAAATTATAATCATTATTATATACAAAAAGAAAGGAAATGAAAATAGTACTATCCATTAGTTACATAACCCCTTAAAACAGCCACATAAGACTTAACAGTAAGGTGTGTGATGGTGACCGACTCTTGGGGTGGCTCGGATAACATCGCTCGAGTGGTAATTTCTATCAACTTCCACTTCTCCCATAGACGGTCCCGTTCGAGCTTGACATGGTGAATCTCAGCTTGGGCTTGGTCAAGAGAGAATCCCAAGGATGCCAACTCTTTTCCGAGCTCCGATAAATCGGTTTCGTAAGGGTCAATTCTACTGGATGAGGCCATCGCTTCCTTTGTCTAAGTAAATTTGATTTGTTAAAGTCCTATATTTATACTAATAATGTGATCTCTGTTCAACAGCTATGTCAGAAACGGTCAAAATTCATAACATAAAACCAATGAATTTGACATTTTATATAAACATAAAGATACATTTAATTAGATCAAGAGGGATTTCCATTAGTGAAACTTTGGGTTGTTACATAGAACCAGGAGGCCCCACCCCATCTCAGCCCCGGACAATGAAAGTGCACAAGACAAGCACCTAAGGCCCTCCTCCTTCTCCATTCCCACTGGTGTCACCAACTCCATCTCGAAAGACATCAACACAGTTATAATATTAATCATGTCCAAAAACGGGCTAAAATAAATGAAATAGAGGCAATAGTATCAAAAAGTGTAGCAACTATAGAATATGCAATATAATGTTACTTCGAACTGTCGACGGTCCTGCCTCTGGTCCAGCGGGTGCCAAATCCACAGCATGGAGATGTCCGATCTCTACCTAAGGATGACCACTAGTCTCTATTTGTGCCCTGAATTCGCTTTTCCTAGACAAATAACCATCCCTACCACCACTACTTCCAAATCTAGATCCGCGAGACCTCGATGTCTCAGACTATGCTGGAACTCCTCTTGATGGCACTGACCCAACCCCACTCGGGAGTGGACATGCCACACCGTGGAAGCTCTGTAAATGACCATTCCTCCACATTGGTAACAAGGCTTTGGATGAAGTGGTCATGTTGTTCATATGTGCCCTAGATTCCCACATTGGTGCACCCGACCGATCTCGCCTGAGAATCCGCCGATGTAAATGGTGTGGATGAGTGTCCTGAATTGTCACCTCCTTTCATCACATGTTCCTCCTACATCCTTCTCTTCTTAGAGGAGCTACCACTGCCCATTACTGACACTGAACCAGAGAAACCATCCTTTCCATTCCTATCAATATCCACCAAGCACACTCAATCTATGACCTCAACATAGGTCCTCAGCTAAAATAAGAACACATGGGAGTATATATTTGGTCACAATACATTCTCAAATCTCTCGGCCTTCTCCTGATCATTAGAGATGATTTCTGGGGGATACCAAACTTACTCATCCAAACGGTTGGCGTACTCCGTCAAAGATAGATTCCCTAGAACAAGGTCCATGAACACTCTAGACCTAGCATAATCCAACATATCAGGGCAATAGTTTTCATTGTAGATGACCTTGAAATATCCCCAGTGATTCTTCTCTTTCATCCCATCCTGAAGTACTAACTCCCACCACGTATGGCTGGGAACCACCAATAGAAACTAGGCACACTTCACCCTGATCTACTTGGGAGTATCTAGAAACTCAAACATTTGATCGATCTTCTTGATCCATTCTTCTGCTTCTTAGGGTTCTTAGCTACCTTAGATTCCTAGAGGATTGTTTTTCAGAAAATTTTGGGATTTATCTTGTCTTAGAACTATCTCTTTTTTCCTAACATTAATAGGATCGGAAGCTGGTCCTTGTCCCAATGGTGTTACACCGAGGAATGAAGTACATGGGGCCCGAGACTATCTAGTGTCTAGGGGTGTTCCCAATTTTGTTGCTCATTGAGTTAATCGTATTTTCCATTGTATTGGAGTGTTATTGGATGTAAATTATAGTATCTAAAATTCTATTTAAATTTGTGAACATTCTGAAAATTTTAGCTTGAAAATTATTTCCAATTGGATGTTGCATTTCTTGGATTTTATCACTAATTTTCATTGTGCATTAAAACTGAATTCGTTTTCACATTGTATTGCATTACCTTGGGAATAATTGGGTGGAATAAAATTGGGATTAGGATCACACCCTACTAATCTTTCCTTGTTTTGCAGCCAAAACTCGTTGAAAACCCCACTTGAACACCATGTTCGTACTCACATTAACTAAAATAGAATTCACAGAACGTTAAACAGCTCTTTAAACCCAGTACATGAGTCATTAAAACAACCCCCAAGAAGCATCACATAGAATAACAATGTAAATCACATATTTCAACAAAAATGGGTACTCAAAAACCATTTTCGTAACGAATGTCAGCCAAAACCAATTTTACAGCAACAACCAAAGGATAAAGACATTTATAAAATTATTTTCAGACGTAATAAACTTCAATAAAATCCATTATATAATTATAGGGATTCCCTTAAAGAACCAACAAAAAATTTATATGAAAACCCCCAAAATTTCACATGAAATTGGAATTAAAAATTAATTTTCATTATAATTTCCAATAAACAAATTTTGGAAGAAATATTGTGATTAAATATACATGAAAACACCATAAACATAGCATCCAGATCACAACGATTTCATAACAAAAGGAATCACATACCAATATATTGATAACCCTTGAATCACCGTACGAAAATCCCGTTGCACTACCGTCACACCAAGAGAGGCTTAGAATAATCCTAAACAATATTAATTGACCATGAAAACACAATGATAAACCCTAGGTCGATACCATACCCCCTAGTTAATATTTACTTCATGGAAATGAGAAGAAACCCTAATCAAATAGAATGAAACCCTAAGATTTTTGAAAGAAGAATGAAATGGACTAACTTACTTCATGGATCTTGATGAAATCTCCGCAAAACACCAGTAGCTGAAATTGAAAAAGGCAACAATTCTGGGTTTATTAGAATAATATTGAGGAGGTAATTTTGGAATTGGAATTGAGGGAAAAGAGTAATAACTGAGAGAGTTATTATGGAATGAACTTACAACCTCAAATCTGGTCGATTATAGAAACCCTATGATGTTCTGCACCCAATCGCGATGGATAAAATCTCCAAATAAGGGGTAAAGAGGCTGGGCGTGCAGCTGGGTCCAATGGTCTTGGGTGGGACATAGAAACCCTAAAAAAATCCATAACATTGAATATGTCATTATGGAATCATTATTCATTTTTAAAACAGGAAATGGGCTTCTGAGAAGGCCCAATCCCTTAAATAAAAAACCAAATACACATTGTTTATTTATTTTTAAAGGATCCAAATTGTCATGGGGGTCTTAACAAGTACAGGGAGGCCATCTAGAATATTGAATAGATGAATAATTTTGAAAGAAGAATGAATTAAAAAAAGAAAAAAATTAATTTTTAAATCTGAAATTGGGCTCATGGTTTGGCCCAATTCATGAAAACTCACCAATTTCTCAATAAAAGCTTGATAAACCCCCAAAATAATGAATGAATGGAAAAAAAATGAAATTTTACATTAAAAATATTTCAGTCATGTGATAGTTTTAACCCCAAGAATATCATTTTATGAATATACTAATTATTATCCTTATAAAAAATATTTCTTTGGATACAACTTCATAACATATTTTTTATCAGTCAATATGAATTTTTTATTTATGATATGATCTAATAGATCATTATAGTCAATTATTCCATTAATATTGATTGTTGAACAAATAATATCATATTTCATTATTCTTAACCTTGAATTGGTTAGTATTATTTTAACCTATATCATTATATTTTCATATTTTCATAGCATTATTCCCATGATATGATTAAATATAACAATTTAATAATATTTAGTTTTTCCTATTAATGATACTATTTACTAACACATTCATATAATTTTATCCAAATTATATGAAGACATTTATTACATAGGTCATTTTAATGATTTGTAGTACATGCGTTGAATTTTATGGTTGATTTTAAGGATCATTCTAGAAATACGATTTTATATATCCAATATCATAAAATACACTAATATTTTAGTTAAAATATCATCTTTATTGTTTTTTATAAAATATTTATTTAAAATGATACAGTATCTATATATGTTATTAATGGTTCATCTTATCTAGACTCTAATATTGAGATTTCACCCACAATATAAACTAATGATAAATATATATTTGATATCAAAACAATTATTTTATTTATTATTCTATTATTTAAAATTTATTGACTTCCTATGAAATTATATTCATAAAAATAAAATATCAGTAAAATTGGGTAATTTTAAATATATATATATATATATATTGAAATTGTTGATCTGATAAGACCAATTAATCCCAATGGGGATTATCAGAAATGTAACGTTATATATTTTTATAATCATGGAATGTAATTTTATAAATGTAAATATCATTTATTTATAAAATCACAACCAAAAAATTCATCACAATTTATTGATATGCTTTTATTAATTTCACATTGTTATTTAATTATGTATTCACTTTTATGCCCACATTTATTAGCTTAAATATTTACAATTATTTAAAAAATTATCAAATTGTTCTTTGATGATATTTCAGGAGGGAAAAACAAGTAATATTAGTTTAGACATTATTAAAAAAAATTCTATAACAAAAATATTTTCCATTTGATAGTATTTTGACGAATAATATTTATGAGGCCCACTTGTGATCTTATTTTTCTATCACTTATATCTAGGATCACTACCCATGAAATGGTTTGGTCTGGATAACTGCTACTAAAGACTTATTAACTATATATTTTTTAGAATTAAACCATATTACTAGAAATAAAACTTATTTTCCCTTAATTATTAAAATATATTTTATCAATGTTTGATTATGTCATGTGTAGATTAGTGAGATATATGGTCCTCAGAATATTGCATCATTGGTGTCATTTAAATATATAAACTAAATATATCATCAGAATCATTCCATGTAATTATGCAGAAAACATATAATCTTTCATCAAATACCTCATTTAAAAAAAACTTATAACACTTTTTTCAATTTTTTAATTTGGAAAACTATTATATTAGATTATTTATACTGGTTATTCTCCATCTTGGGTATTTCAGTGTTGTTAATATTATAATATAGTAAGATATATCAAAATTTCCCCCTAAAAACTAATCTAAAAATAATACATAATTCTATATATAATTATGTCATTCATTTATAGAATATAATTATTCATACCTAACTATTTTATTCCCCCTATATTTATCTTATATGAAAATATATTTTCCATATAGAATGAATTATTCAATATTATAAATTTCCAAACCCATTTATTCAAAAAAATGAATTATATTTAATATTTTTTAGGATTACTAATATTTATTTCACCAATTTATAGTAGTTACATGTTTTTGTAATGTTAATTATTAAACAATAAATAATTTGTAACTCATAAAATATTCATTTAAAATCAGTGATTCAATTTGGAATATGAATAAAAATGTTAATATTATTTCACATTAAATATAACTAGTTTTATATCCTTAAATAAAAACCTTCTCAAATATTATTATGATGGGTTTGATATTATAACTTTAATTCCTCGTGACATGATATTCCACAGCCGTAGAATATGACATAGTATATTACATAATTAATTTACTTTCACTCATTTTTGAATATTAGTATAAGTAAAATAATAAATTTAAAATAAATAATATGTAATGTATAATCCATATTTCATTGAAAAAATCATTCATAATATATGATACAAATATATATTTACTAACTACTCAAACATGGGATTTTTGGGATCATAGACAAATTTTTTTCAATATAATGAATTTGAACGATAAATAATACATTATTGGGGAATTTATCTCAAAATTATTCATAATTATTACTATTGACATTTAAATTCATGATGGATTAATTATCCATTATCATATAAGGTCTAACTCAAGTTTATGAACTCTAACTGGTTCCTATAAAGCTTTACATCATCCATTAGTGGTTTCCTTTGTAAACCTCCATTACAAATCATTAATGGGTTGTCATAAGTTCTATTATCAGTTGATGGATCACCATGATTTGTTTTTTTTCATAAATTGATTATCATTAGACATTTTTCATTGTTCAATGATCACATCATCTCAATCTTCCAAGATTAATAATTCTTCTTATAGAGGATGAATATTTATTAAAAAATCTGTATATTGTGTTTCCCTATACCATATATTTATTAATTTTTTTTACTATAGGACATCATCACACATCATATGTTTTTGGTAATTATTATTTGTTTATCATTATGTATATTTCATGAAACACCATACTAATACAATAGAACCAACCCAAATGACCATTAATTATTCCTCAATGCACTATATTGAAACTTGAACCTTCATACTTTATAATAATAGCCTAAACATGTTCAATCCTTCACAATACAACTCTCCTTGATGGAAAATTCAATATCACCCACCAGAAATACATGTAGGATAATGTGGTTTTGGACATATGTAGAAAGGCACAATTTTAAAATTAATGACCTCTAAAATCAATAAATAATATGATCAATTGTATCCATATCAATTTATTAATTTTTGTTAGGAATAATTTCGAGAACTATTTTCCAAAATTAATCTTCACAATTGATATAGAATACATAAATCATAACCGATTTATCCATTAAAAATAATCAAATAATATATAATATTATCTAAACAGTATTTTAAAATATTATATTCCAACATAATATTAGACGTTCTAATTCTATATATCATTAAAAGTTATAAAAATATAGAAATCATAAATTATCATCAAATCCAACTTACAACTTAATGGATTAATAAAAAGTCACATAGACACTAGAAATATGATATTGACATGCTTTAAATGAATAAAGACAATATATTTTGTCCATAATATATTAAAAAATTTATAGGTATATTTTTATGTAGATTTGAACTATGAAATTACTAGTAAGAAATTCCTAAGGTTTTAATCATATATATTTAGTGAAATTTATATATTTTTCCATTTACTTTTTATAATTAATGTGTATACTTATATTTTTTTAATTACTATTTTTCCTATTATAATTTATATTGGATATGTTTAATTTATTTATTTATAAGATTTTTATTTAGTGAATGTAATAAATTTATTAATTTTCATTGATGTGGTATAATTAACCAACTAAAAAATATCGTCCTCCATTCATTTTAAAAGTATTAACTGAAAATATATTTTATTATGAGGTAATAAATGAGTTGATCTTTTTGGGGAGGAGGATTAATGTATAATTAATAGTATAAAGCTAAATTTTTCAGAATAATATTAATGGAATCAATATCAATATAATATTTTTATTATATTTTTTTTGTGATAATATATAATGTAATAAAAAAGAATGACCAATCCTCCAATGTAAATTATAGAACAAATATGTTGATATAATTTGGGATAATAAATATGGATATCCTGACCAAGATGAAATGGGGTCTAAGGGGTAGAGTATTTGGAAAATTATTTATAGAAAATAACATGAAATATAAGTGGATTAATTTTAGCAAAAAAATTACTAAAATAAAAATTATTGAAAATGATAAATAAAACAAAATTAAAGCATTCTTCATAAACATTTTTTGAAATTATTTTTATAATGAACTCATCATGAAATATATATATATATATATATATATTCATTTTTTGATAAATATATATTATTTGTTTATTTCATGATGATAAAAGATTTAATAGTTTATATTATTTCAGTAAATTATTACATAATATTTTATAAAATTCTATAATCATTTATCTGAAAATAATTACAAAAATTCTAACGTAGAAATTGTAAATATATTTCTCTAATATTATGAAATTGTGTGAATAATCAAGGAAATCTAAGAAATTTTACTGTATAAACATTTTAAATTTCATTATTTTTATCTATTTTTTATAACATTCAGTCTGATAATAAATTTTTGACGACATTTATAAGTTATTAAATATATATATTGGATATAATAGTTCATCTAGATTTATTTTGTTTATCTATTAATATATATTTTTATCAATATTACAAGAAGCGTGAAATTTTAGAGAAGACTATTTGATATATCATGATCTACTACATTACCAACCTCTACCTTATGATCTAATGATTTTATATGAATTTATGAAATTATATTTTAGAGTATTCGTATTTGAAAATTTATTTTTGGGTTCCTTTGATTGGTTTCTAGAAAATCATTATAACCTATCGATTGTATAATAAATGTAGTATATGAGGAGAATTATAATAAATTGACTAAACATATATTTTAATTAAATATATTTTTTCTAGAAAACTAATGGTTTAAATCTTATAATATGTCCCGACCCTTTCCAGTGTGGCCCGAGCTGCAACTCCCCATTCCCGCCTCCAATAGGTCAGGGGCTGGCGACTAGCACCGAGTAGGCATACTACAAACATGGGAAGCATTGCATATAAACCTATACACATGCACACACATATCTAAGCCCAAAAATCTAAAAGGAAAAACTACTGAAAGCAAAAGATGCATGCATGAACTAAACCCAACCACAAAGTATGACATGATAGTAAAGTACAAGAAAGTAAGCCATGGGCCAAAAGTACAAGGCCACCGAAAAGAAAGTTCGTAACAAGGTCCAACCTGTAAGGAAAGGTACCGGGATTGAAATATGTAGTTTTAGGAACACACCTCGGCCCTCTTGATCACACTGAGCGTCGTCCGACCTTTGTCCACCTAGAATCTTGTCAATGGATCGATCGTCTACACACGACACGACACGTGTGGGCAAAGCCCGTATAGGGGTGAGTATAGAAATACCCAGTAGGACACCCCGAAACCAAAAAGAAAATACAACAAGGGATGATACCACAAATGAAATATACAATCAGATCCACATAGAATAAGTCTATATAACATATAATAATAAAAATAAAGATATACTCATACAAAAACGACCATCGCGTTAATGCCACTAGGATCCAGATTGAAGATTCCACTAAGTATGCAACTGGGAGAACACACTCCTAGTTCTGAAGAGAGAGATACCGATTACTTGTTCCGGGAGAACACACTCCACAAGTACTTTGGAGCGTGACGTTCAAATAAGGATCACAACCAAAAATCCATGGGGTGATTCTAACAACTCAGTCTGAGATAATCCGCTAAGAAGAGGATCAGTGCCACGTGAAAGTTGGTCACGTCGATACCAAGAACTCTACCTAGGGTTCCAGGAATGAATAGAGGATCCGGCTCTACATCTTACAGAGGTGATTCCAATAACTCTATTCATGAAGGCCGGCTGATGGGATCATACTCCCGTACATATGAAATGATACCAAAACCTTCAAGAGAAAAACCATGGGTACGAACCCAAAGAAGCTAGTCCAAGTCAAAGAGGACATGTGGCTCAAGCCACGAATAAAAGGTTACATGGCATATTGTAGGGTTACATGATGTGTTCCTTGACCCCAGGTACTGCCCGTGTAAACAACCTGTGTCATTCGTTCAAGCCGTATAAAACCAAAATACACAGCGTGTAGAAAATGGTACACGCCGTGTTCCATGACCTAGGGTACTACCCATGTAAACGGCCTGTGTCATTTGTATTGTTGGTTAGAAAGATACTACACATAGTGTAGAAGAGGTAAATGCCATGTCCGAGCACTGGGGATCGCTTCGTGTTTGCTGGCCATGTGTCCGTACATGGTCTCTGCCAATGTGTGTGTCACATGCTCGTGTACCAGAACACAGGGTATCCTGTGTATCTAGCCGGGTTTGGCCGGGGAGGGGTATACATGTCGTGTCCTTGGCTGTGTACCCTGACTGTGTCTGTGTACTCCCGGAGTACAAATTATGTAATCCCGCCGATGAACACACGCCGTGTAGCCCATACTACATGGTGTGTGGTCAGAAAATTTCCAGAAGCATTGTCTTCCTCCGCGCACCTCGGCAAATCCTCTGGATCTTGATCAAACTGCCCGATCATCACGAAACTCTAGATTTGGGGTCTTCCTGCCCCTACGAAAATGATTACGTCAGTATTGGGATTCCGATCGGCTATGAAAACTCATCCCGATCAATCCGCACGAAAACACTCGAAGAACGGTAACTTCCGAACCTCGTCGATTTGTCTGGCGCCATCACTATCGCGCCTCCGTTAGGTCGTCCCGATGTTGGATATTCGATTTCAGATTGATGTACCAACAAAAGAATGCGCAACGCTCGATTTTCCCCAAGAACATGAAGAACGTGCACGAAGAACTCATTAGAATAGGGGGAGAAAAACACAACAATCGAGAGGGATGAACCTTGATCGATGTTCGTGTCGATCTTGGTTCATCACCGTTAGAAAGGATGAACGAAAACCAAAAAAACTCAAGAATCAAAATCCCACAATTCCCGCAAATATCCCTTCCCACAAGAACGATTGATCTACAGGTGAATATGTTCATGGATTAGTCGACGTTCGTCGTTGAAATGAAAAACGGGTTAGAAAAATCACAAACAACATCCTACATGGATCTGTGGCGTTCGTTCGCAACGATCTGGTCGTCATGTCGTCATTGCCGCATAGGCTGGTTTTCTCCAGATCCCCTAGAGCCCCCAAGGGTTTCAAGGTTATGAGTTTTGTAACCCTAGACCCTATGCAAGCCATTATTAAAAAGGAAGATATCTGCTGCAATAGATTTAATAGAATCTCGTTGTAGAAATAAAATATTTTTATTAAATATTTTATTACTCTTATGTCCAAAAACTAGATTTCACCATCGACATGCGCCAGACAATGTTAGGCCTCTCCTAAGGCAAAAAAATTGTTCTCAACACAATGGTTCCATCGTATTTCTAATCTGAGCACCCGTTCAAGAGTTATTCAACTGTTTCAGGAAGACCGCATGCATGCATTATTTAATTATTAAATTAAATTCAAACATTTGTTTCGGGCTCACTATGCCGCAGAACTGCACGCCGCCTCAGATCCTAGTCTCGAATTAATTCCAATATAATATTAAAATAATACATGGGAAAATTATGGACATTACATCACATCCACCTTAGGGATTTTACGTCCCTGAAAATCCAAAACAAAGGCTACTCAAAAATATGTGGGTACTGAATGTGAATATGATCCTCCCGCTCCCACGTGTTCTCTTGGAGATCCTCATGTTGCCACCGGACACGCACTCGGTGAATAGCTCACCCTGGAAGTATCTTCTCTGGTCGATCCTCGATCTCTACTGGGTACTCAGCAAAGGTCGCTCCATCATCGATGTCCAGCTCGCCCCAGTCGATGACGTACGATAGCTCATGCATGTACCTCCGCAGCTGCGTCACATGGAAGACGTTGTGTAACAGGACCATCTGAGGAGGTAGATCCATGAGACACGCCACCTCGCCAACTATACTCAAAATCTGAAAAGGGCCAACGATCCTCGGTGATAGCTTGCCGCCTCATCCAAATCTCTGCAATACCCATCGAGGTGAGACCCGAAGAAACATATGGTCTCCCTCCTAGAACTCCAAGGGCCTCCGCCTCCTATCGGCATATGACTTCTGCCAACTCTGTGCAGTCTCCATTCACTCCTGGATAACCTGCAACTTCTCTATAGTAGCTCTCACTATCTCTGGGCCCATGAGTGCTAACTCTCCCTGGTCAGTCCAGCAAAGTGGCGACCTGCAGGGTCGCCCTTACAGAGCCTCGAATGGTGCCATACCAATAGTGGAATGATAACTGTTGTTATAATAAAATTACACCAGTGGTAGGTGATCCTCCCATCAATGACTGAAGTCAAGTATGGATGCTTGAATAATATCCTCCAGCACCTGGTGGTCCACTCCTTCTGACTATCAGTCTGAGGATGAAATGTTGTGATCAAGAGTAACTAAGTCCCAAAAGCTTCCTCCAATCTCATCCACAACCGGGATGTGAAATGATCATCATGATCTGAAACAATCGTGGAAGGCACTCCATGAGGTGAAACTATCTCCTACACATAGAGGCATCCCATGCTCTCTACTGAACACTGCTCCCATGTGGCTAGAATGTGGGCCGATTGGTGAGTCGATAAATGATCACCCAGATTTCATCGTGTCCCTTGGAAATACTTGGTAGACCCATCATGAATACCATGGATATCCCATCCCACATGCACTATAGATCCTCAAGGGGCTGAGTCAAACCTGTTGTCACCTGCTGCGCAGCCGTTACTTGTTGACAAGTAAGGCACTGAGAAACGTACTCTGCCACACCTTTATTCATTACTCGGTACCACTACTGATGTCAGAGGTCCGGATACATCTTTTCTACGCCTGGATGCACTACCAAAGGGGATATATGATACTTCCTGAAAATCTCCTCCCCCAATGTCAATGGTACTACCGTGCAACCTCTTAATAGAAAAACGTGCTCCCCACCTTCTGAATATCCGTCAGCAGCATTACCTGTGGATATCTAAGCATGTATATTCTCACAACTAGCTTCCTCACGTTGTGAATTCCTCACTCACTATATGAGTGGAGGGGTAACAACCATCGACTGAAGTTAAGATCCATAATCTTCATACATTAAGGATAACTGTAATAAGTCCAACTGCCTCGTCGCCTAATCTAGCAACAGCGAACTTGATTTCCTACTGAGAGCATATGCCACCATGTTTCCCTTCCCAAGAGTATAAATGATCTCAAAGTTGTAATACTGGAGGAACTCAAGCCATCGCCTCTAGCATAGATTCAGATCCTTCAGAGAAAACATATATCTGCGACTCTTGTGATCAGAGTAGATGGTAAACCGCTCACCAATCAGGTAGTGTCGCCACTTCGTCAATGTGAAGTCTACCGCAGCAAACTCTAGATCATGGGTCGTGAAGTTCTGCTCGTGTGGCCTTAACTGATGTGAGCCATAGGGAATCACTACTTGCCTCTGTATTAGGACACAACCAAGCTAGTTACTGATGCATCGCCGAACACTACGTACATGACACCCTCCTATGGTAATCTCAGGATCAGGGCACTCATCAAACTCTGTCTCAACTGCTAGAAAGCCTGCTGGCATCTCTCGGTCCACACGAAAGTCTTCCCCTTTCGGGTCAAGGTTGTCATGGGTGCTGCAATCCTAGGGAAATCAAGGATGAATCTCCCATACTACTATTGCTCTCATAGTGTGTCCAGAACCATCCTATGTTGTCTCGCGTTATCCTCCTTGGACGCAGAGTACACAAGGAAATCGTCGATGAAGACCACTACAAACTGGTCTAGGTAGGGTGGAAATATCTAGTTCATGAGTCCCATGAACACTTCTGGGGTATTCTTCATGCTGAAGGGAATCACCAAGTACTCATAGTGATCGTAGCGACATCGGAAATCCATCTTCGGTATATCTTCATCCCGTACTCGCAACTGGTGATAGCCTGATCATAGATCAACCTTCAAGAACCATTGTTCCCCTCTCAACTAGTTGAAGAGGTCATCGATCCTTGGTAGTGGATACCGGTTCATTACAATCACCTGATTCAAGTGCCGGTAATCCACACATAGCCCAAATATCTCATCTACCTTCTTGGAAAACAGCACTGGGGCCGCCCAGGGTGAAATTCTATGTCTCACAAAGCCCTTCTTCTGCAAGTGGTCCAGCTGCACCCTCATCTCACGAAGCTCTGTAGGACCCATCCGATATGCTGATGCTGATATCAGTGTCATCTCAGCATGAAATTCAATGCATAAATCTATCTCCCGACGGGGTGGTAGTCTGTGAAAATCCTCTGGAACGACGTCCTTGTACTCAGACACTACTGCTAGAAACTGTAAACTCGTAATATCTACCGCGCCAAGGGCTAGGCTAGCCAACTGATGTGAAATCTGTTCTGCCCTCCTATGCATGAGTCCATCTTGCAATGCCTGGGTCTCTATTTCACCAACATAATAGAGCCTCATTCCACCACTGCGGACACACCACACCCTTCGCCTAAAACATTCGATATGGGCATGAACTGTGGATATCCAATCGATACCAAGAATGACATCGTATAGCCTCGATGCTACCCCCAAGAGGTTCCAACCGAATCTCTCACCTCCAAGTGTCCAGTCACATTGTCTACAGAGGTGTGTGATCTCTGAATCTTCACCAGTCGATGTTTCTAAGTGTAAGTGTAACACCCCGAGCTTCCATGATACGCTTCTCATTCAATAATGCAATAGCTTGCATTGTACAAAACTTCGAGTTCTAACACACCACAACTAATCAAAGTAGCCGTTATGAATAGTAATACCAAGATTTTGAAACTATATAAATTTTATATTCCAAAATGGACTTCATTTTTCGATTCGGAATATCGAAATTAGCCTATGTTGAATTTTTGGTATTTTTCTAAGAGCTTCCAATTTTTTATGAATAGTGAAAAATACTTAAAAACAACTTTTTTAATCAAAATAATTTATAGTGATAAATTATAATATTGGATGGTTTTAATTTATAATTAGAATATATTTTTACCATTTTATCCAATGGTGTTAATTATAATTAATTTCACTTTGAACTTAGATATAAACAATTGTCAATCTTTTTATATATATTAATTTTTTAAAAACGCTATTTGTTGTGACATCGGGAATTAATTATAAAATTAATTAATGAAACTTTTGTGTTCGGAATTTTATAAAATAGAAATAATTTTTTAATTTGGAGTATCAATTATATCTTAGGGTGAAATTTTGGCATTGATTTGGAAAACTTCAATTTTTGATGAATAGTGAAACCACTAAGTGGTAGTTAAAAAACTGATTTTTCGTTTAAATGAAACATTACCACTTCTATGATTTGATTTTCAAAAATCCGACATACATGGTTGTCATTAGGAAGTAAAATTTAGTTCAATTGGATTAGAATAATTTTTTGGAGAATAGTAACTTTTAAGTTTAATTAATCGTGATTAAAGGTAATTAGTGAAATTTAAGGTAAAAATGATATTATAAAAATATGAAAATACCTTTACACTTGTCCTACCCCTATTGGATGTGCCATGGACGACCAAGAAAATTCATGGGTCATCTTGGGGACCCCATTGTGCCACTTTGGTAGGAAAATGACATAAATAACTTTTATTTAATGTTAAAATAAAAATGTCACAATCATATGTTGTTTTACTAAAACAATTTTTAAATGAGGATATACAAGTCATATTTTTGACAATAAATATTCATTATAAAGATAAAACGATTTCCTACATCATGATATTTTTTTATAATTTTTAGACATTATATAAATTAAATTATTTATGACACCATGATGGTGCAACAATTACCTAATTAAGTAATGATTTAAATAAAATGAAATGATAATGTAAAATCCAAGGCTTAAACTTGTCAAAAACCTATTGGATGAGTATATTTCGAACCCTTATCACCTTAGACTCGAATTATATATTTTTGGGACCTTTAAAATCCGAAACTCATTATATAATAAAGTAACATTTCATTACTTTCCAAGAGTTCCCCTCCTGTCCACTTATAAAAGGCCCCCACCACTACCACCTTAATCACACTTTCAATGCTTTTTTTCTCTGCCAAACTCTGCCAAAATACTCTCCCAACTTCCCTCCCTTACTCATATAATCCTCACTTTGTGCATAATTCTTCCCAATAATGCCATTGGCTCAAATCCAAAGAGTTACCCGATTTTAAGGTAATGTCATCTTTTATGTTATTTTGTTTTATTTTGCTTATCCAACCCCCAAAACTCTTTTTATTCATTTCTTTTGTAACAACAACAGTATCCTCAATATACTAGGATGTTGTTATAAGAATTATTCGATCTACACTTACACACACCTACATGTAATGGTTAAAGAACATACTGTTTCTGTGGATGGCGAATTTCTGCCTCACGAAATGACGATTGTTCAACACTCATATAACACCTCTAATGGTGGCCATTTTGATGACACTATTTTCATATATGATATATATATTATGTTTATGTTTTCCTTATTCTTCTTTATTTCTCATTTATGGCATACTTTATGATTTCCATTATGGGTAAACGCAATAATTTCATTTTTGGAAGTGTGGACGACCGTTATTCACTTAAATAATTACATAATGTTCATAACATTGTAATAAGTGATATAAGAAGAATAATGAACTTGAAAAAGGTTATTAAGAAGTTAGAGATTAACTCTAGTTTATTATTCAAGAGATCAAAGAACAGTCGAGTGAATTCGGACACGATGTAAGTGATCTTCTTAACCCAATTTCTATTCTTTGGGTTAATCTCCTACTTTCAAATTATGTCATGATATTATTATATCCTATCTTGTATTTGTAATTTCATTATGTTTACTTATAGTGAATACACATAATATATCTATTTTATTTAAAAAAATTATCTTTGTAAGGTACTTTGTCTCAATCTCCATTCATTGAGGCATATTTTGTTTAGTACACAAATTTCTTTTATACGGTGTATAAACCCCTTTGACTTTACGTTTATTCAAAAGGAATATTTCTATACAAATCGTTTTACTAAACGAAAAAAGGAATGTTTTTCTTGTCATATGTATGCAGCATTAACGACTTCTCCGCCATCGTAACCATTATTTTATTTTCGGCTTACTCTACAAGCCATAAATTTTTTTTAATGAAAATTAAATACAAAGTTTTAACATTCTATTATTTTGGTATTGAAAATGGTTATGAAAGTGTTTTTATTATATCAATGTGTTGTATTGATATCTTGTGATTGAAATGTGGAAATTTTATGTTTCCCTTATGCATGTTTTATGTGATACGATTATCTTATGGTTTATGATATGTTTAAACATATTCATATGAGGAATGCATTAGACTTAACAAGTGATGGGTGGAGTCTACTACAGCTCCACGATGCATCGGTAGGTCTCATGAGACATACTCGTGTCTTGGCACGAGGCCTTGACAAAATCTTATTTTTTGTCTTGGAACGAGGCCTTGGCTACATGGTTATGATAGTTTGGCATTATGAATTCCGTCATTATGAATGTGGTTATTGATATTGCATGGGATTATTCGACTAGTAGAATATCCATGTGAGTAAGTAAATGGAATTAATTAATTTTATTATTTCCATATCATGCTGAAGTTCAAGTTTAAAAAGGCTTTTGTTTTAGTTATACATTGCCTTAATTATTAATGTTTATTTATGAAAGCTTCCAAAATATTGTTATCCTTACTGAGCATCTGAGCTCAACCCTTTAAATGTTTTAATATTTTCCACGATGTGAAGAAGTATTTTATGAATGACCTGCTGGGATAGTCAGAAGAGGATATTATTGTGGACTATGGAGACATTGTTATTGTAGTTTTTCACTTTATGTTGTAATGTAACATTTATGAATGTATCTAGTGTTTCCAAGCCTACTAAACAAATCGGTCTTTCGAGACTTGATCTTTTGTGATCATGCCAATGTTACGCACTAATGCACCGTCTCTGCGTAACTGGGGTCGGGGCGTTACTGTTGGTATCATAGGCAGTTTAGTACTAACCTTGGAAGATAGATTTAGATAAACTCTGATTAGAGCACATAGCCCAAAGATAGACTTTGGGGATTAGTATAGAAAAACATCCAAGAATTTTGTTGTTGAAGAGTTTTTGTGAGTTTTCTGAGCAATACATCTCTGTCTGGATACGAGTAGGTAGAGGTGGATCTAGCATAGATGTACCTAGGGGTAAAACCCGAAAACACCGCTTTGAGTTAGACTCGAACTAGAACTGGTGCCCGACAACGGGCCTTGCTTCACTCTTGGTTATGACACTCCCGGGGGATTTGCCTAGGATAATTATCATTTTCTTTACAAACCACTATGAAGGGTTATGAGTATATACATCCTCAAAGAAAACATTTTTATGGATTATATCCATAAATAGTTCAATTTATGTTACGTATTTTACAAGTATGGAATTATGTATTTGGATTCATAAACTAATCTAGTTTATGCCATTGTTTAGAAATGGCGCCTAGTGGAAGGAATGGAAACCGTATCAATGCATGCACTCCGTGTAGGGATTTACCTCCTGCTCAAGTTAATTATTGTGGATCTGGAGATACAACTGGTGCTGATCAACTTATTACCATACTTGGACAACTCACTCAGGTTATGAATAATAACCATACTCATAGGGAGCACCCTAATCCGCAACGTGGAGGATCAATGTTAGACCGCTTCATGAGGAAACAACCACCAAAATTTAATGGGGGTACAAATCCATTAGTATCTGAGAAATGGATAAACTCCTTAGAGAAAATATGTCATGCCTTGGGGAGTAGCTAAAGGGAGAAGTTTGTCATGGCAGTTTACCGCCTCACTGGAGATGCCGATCAGTGGTGGTCGCTGATTCAAAAAGAAAGGAAGATGATGACATATCGAATATGGAATGGAGGGTGTTCAAAGAGCATTTCTTAGAAAAATACTTTCCTCGTGACCATCGAGCATATATGGAAAGGAAATTTCTGAGTCTGAGACAAAAGGAGGATGAGAATGCTGAAAATTATGAGGCCAACTTTACACGGTTAGCGAGGTATGCTGCAGATTATATACGTAACCCAAGAGGTAAGATTGATCGTTTCATTGATGGGTTAAAACCATTTCTCCGTCGAGCTTTAGTATCACAATCCTTCTCATCGTACAGAGATATTGTCTCGTGTGCTATCAAGACAGAAAATGAATTATCTAAATTTTATGACAATAAATTAAAGCAAGAGAAGAATAGAATGGTGGAACAAGAGACAGATAAAGGGAAAAAGGAAAAGATGGATTTTCCATTATGCGATAATTGTGGGAATAATAACACCGGTACATACCTAAAAGTAATGGGAGTTTGTTTTTAATGTGGAGAAAAAGGTCCCTAGGCTCGCGATTGAATGGGAAAGAAAGAGGCTATCAATGTTGAATGCTACAATTGTAGGGGAATGGGGCATTATGAAAATGAATATCCTAATAGTCAGGGAAACTTACCTCAGAAAATTCCAAGGGTTGAAGGCCAATCTTCTACTATTACTACAGTTAAAGTGGAAAAATTTATGTATTAGTGCTTTTGGACTCAAGGATTATATTTTGTTTATAAGAATAATGTGATATATATAAGTATTTTACTGCAGTACTTGTTGTTTCAGTAAGGTTTTAATATGATGAAGGTAATCATATTTGTAGTATGTGACAAAATGAGGAACTTTAATTTGTTTTGGAAATCTGATGTTACAATTGATTTTGGAATTTAGAGACCTTTTAGAGAATGTCTGGATAGAGGTATTTTGGATAACTATTAAGGTTGGAATGGATTAAATTGAACCTTGGATAGTATTGTTTATGGTTAAAACATTTTTGAAGATTATTTTTGAAATATTATAATACTATAGTTTTTGGAAAAGGACAACCTGCACGGTGGGGCATAACCCGTCGTGTCGGACAAAGCTGTAGGAATCGAACCCACAACCATAGTGCTATAGGCCTTTATTACCTACCACTAGCCTAAAAGAAGTCCCTGGTTATTACAGAATAGTTTTACTAATCTAAATGTTATGTGTTTATATTTGGAACCTTATACAATTAGGATAAATAGAATATTTTTGAGTTCTATTACCTTTTAGAGTGAAAGATGGGTTTGTGGAAAAAAATTATTAATGAATGAAAGTATACATGAAAAGTATGTATATTCCCTTACGTTCATAGTAAATCTCCTAAATAAATTCCTCAACTTTATAAAAGGTAACTTAAAAAAAATGTTTCCGGTTAACGTTTCCAACAGGGGATTCAATGACTATATAACCAATCACAAGTTTGTGATTTTATTATGGATAAATTTCACCTAATCTAGTTTTCTATGACTCTCCATCAGACCTTGATGGTTTTTTATTCTTCCATATCCATATTTTCATAGAATCCTAGTATGGGCTATCTCGAGTGTCCTTTTTACTTATCTTTCTATCTTTTAAAGTTATATTTTTATTAACCTTATTTCTGATGTAGGTTTTCCACAAAGGTATTTTCTATTTTAAACCATTTATTTTCAAATAAAAATTTGAAATTGAGAGGACACAATTTATTGAAGGAGGGGATAATTTAACATCCCGAGCTTCCATGATACGCTTCTCATTCAATAATGCAATAGCTTGCATTGTACGCAACTCTGAGTTCTAACACACCGCAACTAATCAAAGTAGTCGTTATTAATAGTAATACCCACTTTTTGAAATTATATAAATTTTATATTTTAAAATGGAAATCATTTTTGGATTTGGAATATCGAAATTAGCCTATGTTGAATTTTTGGTATTTTTCTGAGAACATCCAATTTTTTATGAATAGTGAAAAATACTTAAAAACAACTTTTTTAATCAAAATAATTTATAGTGATAAATTATACTATTGAGTGGTTTTAAAGTATAATTAGAATATATTTTTACGATTTTATCCAATGGTGTTAATTATAATTAATTTCACTTTGAAATTAGACATAAACAATTGTCAATCTTGTGATATATATTGTTTCTTAAAAACACGCTATTTGTTGTGACAGCGGAAATTAATTACTATATTAATTAATGAATCTTATATGTATGGAATTTTTTTAAATATACATCATTTTTGAATTTTGAATATCAATTATATATTAGGGTGAAATTTTGGCATTGTTCTAAAAAACTTTAATTCTTGATGAATAGTGAAACCACTAAGTGGTAGTAAAAAAACTGATTTTTCGTTTAAATAAAACATCACCACTTCTGTGATTTGATTTTCTAAAATCTGACATACATGGTTGTCATTAGGAAGTAAAATGCGGTTCAATGGGATTAAAATAATTTTTTGGCGAATAGTAACTTTTAAGTTTAATTAATCGCTATTAAAGGTAATTAGTGAAATTTAAGGTAAAAATGATATTATAAAAATATGAAAATACCTTTACACATGTCATACCCTTATTGGATGTGTCATTTCCAACCATGAAAATCAATGGGTCATCTTGGGGACCCCATGGATCCACTTTGGTAGAAAAATGACATAAATAACTTTTATTTAAATTTAAAATAAAAATGACACAAACATATGTTGTTTTACTTAAAAAAAATTTAAATGCGGTTATACAAGTAATATTTTTTTTCTATAAATATATAATTATAAATATAAAATGATTTCCTACATCATGATATTTTTTTTATAATTTTTAGACATTAAATAAATTAAATTATTTATGACCCCATAATGACGCATCGATTACCTCATCAATTAACGATTTAAATAAAATGAAAAGATAATGTAAAATCCAAGACATAAACTTGTCAAAAACATATTTTATGAGTAGTTTTACAACCCTTATCACCTTATCCTCAAATTATATATGTGTGGGACCTTTAAAATCCGAAACTCATTCTATAATAAATTAACATTTCATTACTTTCCCAGAGTGACCCTCCTCTCCACTAATAAAAGGCCCCCACAACTACCACATTACTCACACTTTCAAAGCAGTTTGGCTCGGCCAACCTCTGCAAAAATACTCTCCCAAATTCCCTCCCTTACTCCTAGAAGCCTCACTTTGGGCTGAATTCTTCCCAAGGAAGACTTTGGCTCAAATCAAAAGTGTGACCCGATTTTAAGGTAATGTCTTCTCTTATCTTATTTTGTTTTATTTTTCTTATCCAACCCCCTAAAAACATTTTATTAATTTCTTTTGTAACAACAACAGTATCCTAAATATACTAGGATGTTGTTATAAGAATTATTCGAGCCACACTTACACACACCTAAATGTAATGGTTAAATAACATATTGTTTCTGTGGATGGTGAATTTCTGCCTCACGAAATGATGATTGTTCAACACTCATATAACACCTATAATGGTGGCCATTTTGATGAAACTATTTTCATATATGATATATATATTATGTTTATGTTTTCTTTATGCTTCTGTATTTCTCATTTTTGGCATACATTATGATTTCCATTATGGGTAAACGCAATAATTTCATTTTAGGAAGTGCGGACTACCGCCCCCTCAAAGTGATTTGAATTGTTAATGCCATATGTGAGATGTATAAAGGATGAAGTAAATGGTATTATACATTATATTATACTGGAATTATATTATACCTATATATAATTATAACTTAATTCAATTAAATATGAAATAGAAATTAAAGTAGCGTTCATGCGTACGTACGGTTTACCGTCTCCATGAATGGTGCATTTCATTTCTTACCGCTAAACGTTATGTTATATTATAAATGCATGTATATACTAGATATATATGAGATATATGATATCAATATCATGAATATAATTCTGGATATAATGGATATATCACCACGTGAACAACTTGTAATTATAAGAAGTTTATTTTTGACTCAAGTACCAAAGATCGACAAAACAGTCATTATTAACTTAAATAATTAAATAATGTTCATAACATGGTAATAATTTATATAAAATAAATAATGAACATGAAAAAGGTTCTTAAGAAGTTAGAGATTAACTCTAGTTTATTATTCAGGAGATCAAAGTACGGTCGAGTGAATTCAGACACGAGGTAAGGGAACTTCTTAACCCAATTTCTATTCTTTGAGTTAATCTCCTACTTTCAAATAATGTCATGATATTATTATATCCTATCTTGTATTTGTAATTTCATTTTGGTTACTTATAGTGAATACACATAATATATCTATTTTATTTAAAAAAATTATCTTTGTAAGTTACTTTGTCTCAATCTCTATTCATTGAGGCATATTTTGTTTTATACACAAATTTCTTTTATACGGTGTATAAACCCCTTTGACATTACCTTTATTCAAAAGGAATCTTCTTATACGAAGCGTTTTACTAAATTAAAAAAAGGAATGTTTTTCTTGTCGTACGTATGCGGCGACAACGACTTCTCTGCCGCCGTAACTATTATTTGGGTTTCAGATTACTCTACAAGCCATAACTTTTTTTAATGAAAAATAAATACAAAGTATTAACTTTATTTTTTTTTGGTATTGGAAATGGTTTTGAAAGTGTTTTTATTATATCAATGTGTTGTATTGATATCTTGTGATTGAAATGTGGAAATTTTATTTTCCTTTATGCATGTTTTATTTGATAAGATTAAGTTATGGTTTATGATATGTTTAAACCTATTCATATGAGGAATGCATTGGACTTAATAAGTGACGGGTGGAGCCCGCTACAGCTCGTCGATGCATCGGTAGGTCTCATGAGACAAATTAGTGTCTTGGCACGAGGCCTTTACAAAAACTTATTTGTGGTCTTGGAACGAGGCATTGGCTACGTGGTTATGATAGTCTGGCATTATGCATTCCATCATTATGAAAGTGGTTATTGATATTTCATGGGATTATTCGACTAGTAGAATATCCATGTGAGTAAGTAAATGGAATTATTTAATTTTCTTTTTCCCATATCATGCTGATGTTCACGTTTAAAAAGGTTTTTTTTAGTTATACATTGCCTTATTTTTTAATGTTTATTTATGAAAGCTTCTGCAATATTGTTATCCTTACCGAGCATCTGAGCTCACCCCTTTCAATGTTTTAATATTTTCCAAGATTTGAAGAAGTATTTTATGAATGACCAACATGGATAGTCATAAGAGGATATGAGTCTGGACTATAGAGACTTTGTTATTTTAGTTTTTCACTTTATGATGTAATGTAACATTTATGAATGTATCTAGTTTTTCCAAGGCTACTAAACTAACCGGTCTTTAGAGACTTGATCTTTTGTGATCATGCCAATGTTACGCAATAATGCACCGACTCTGGGTAACTAGGGTCGGGGAGTTACATAAGGGTCGAGTCAACGACTCAATTGGAATCTCAAGGTATCGAAATAGATAAGCATCGAGAAAGGAATAACTGGCACCTATGTCTATCAATACGGAAGCCAAAGTAGAAAAGATACAGATAGTACCTCTAATCATTTCGGGAGTACCTGGGTCATAAACCTCTACCGTCTGCAGTTGTCCATGCCTCTGTCCACCCACTCCTTGGTCCTGGGGTGGACCCCCTGGGGGTGGTGGTGGCAGAGGGTCAAAACGCCAAACACCTCCAGCTGCTCTCTCAGCTCCTCTACCGCGTCTGCTTCCCGGCGGATCAGTCTTCTTCACACGTTGTTTATGCCTCGGTGGTACATCCACTGCTCTTGTGTCAATAGTACGGTGGGTCAAGAAATCTCGAGCGAGATGTCCCCTTCCATCACATGAGTATCATCACCTCTCTCAAGGATAGCTGGATGTGCCCTGCGAACCCTTTATGGAAGATCCCCTATCCTGGGATCTCCTCTAAAAACATCTCCCACACCTGGGTCCCTAAAGTCGGCTCCCTGCAACCGAGGTCTCTGCTCCAGCTCACCCACTACTGGCAACTGCCAGCTGTCCCGGCTCTTCCAAAAATCTCTCAACCACCAAAGCCCACTCATGCACCCCAGCATAAGTAGGATTACTCATATGGACGATTCTATCTCGAATATCTCTGCGCAATCCCAACTCAACAGTTCGAGCTCTAAAATACCGATCGCTGAGCATATCCATCGAGTACCGTGAGAGGTCCGTGAATCTCGATAAATAGTCAACCGCTGTCATAGATCCCTTCTAGAGCTAAATAAGCTCATGTATGTGTAATGCTCTAAGGGTAACCAGTGAAAACTCACCTCTGAAGATATGCTCAAACTCCGACCAAGCGAGTGTCGCCTCACCGTTAGTCTAGATAACCAAACTCCACTATTGTCTTGCGAGCCCTGCAGAAGCTCGCTATCAGGATCACCATCTGGTCTGTCGGTGTCCTGATCAAATGGAATAATCTGGTCACCACCTCAAGCCTGTCCTCTACTGCTTGAGGGTCCGGCTCACCTCGAATCTGGAGGGGTCTCTATCTCTGGAACTCGTGGAGTGCGCTCAGCCTACACTCCTCCTCCACTGGTACAGCAGGCACTATACACTGATCCACAGGCGGGGGGATAACCGGCACACCACCTGGTGGTAAAATTGGGGTATCTGGTCCCTGTATCGAGGCTTCATCACTGAGGGGGTCATCCTAGTGATCGAGGTGTTGGATCCTAGAAGGTGTGCATTGTGGAGGCATTATGTTAAAGAAACAAGATGTATCTCTGTCGGTGGGTATATCTGGAGAGCTGACTCAAAAAGGAAATAATAACCACAACTCATTCCTATATGATGTATTTAGAATTATTCCCCCTGAAACTATTGTTCTCATGCTCATAGTCAAAAACCAAGTTATCAGAGTCCTGGTGTATGGATATACCGGCCACCTGCACCAACCCTGGGATCCCTGGCCTAAAAGTCGAACTCGAAACACATAACATTGTTTCCCCAAACCCAATCACAGACTCTCGGTCCTAAGGTAGAACCGACCACCTATGATACCACTATGTCATGAACCGTCCCAGTGGGGACCAAGCCACATCTCCCCAAGCCCGCCTCCAATAGGCCATGGGCTGGCGACTAGCACCGAGTAGGCATACTACTAACATGGGAGGCATTGTCTATAAAACTGTACACACACACACACACATCTCTAAGCCCAAAAAGTAGAAACTAAAACACTACTGAATGAAAAATATTCATGCATGCACTATACCCAACCACAGAGTATGACATGAATGTAATGTACAAGAAATTAATCCCTGGGGCAAAAGTACAAGCCCACCAAAAATAAAGTCTATAACAAGGTCCAACCTGTAAGGAATGGAACTGGGACTGAAATATATAGTCGAAGGAACACACCACGGACCGCCTGATCTCATTGAGCATTGTTCGGCCATGGCCCACCAAGAATCCTATCAAAGGATCTCTCTTCTGAACAAGACATGACACATGCGAGCAAAGCCCGTGCAGGGGTGATTATAACAATACCTATTAGGAAACCCCGAAACCACAAAGGAAATACAACAAGGGAATATAAAACAAAGGAAATATATAGTCAGCTCCACACAGTATATTTCTACAGAACATATAACACAAATATCCACATATACTCATACACAAACGACCATCACAATACTTCCATTAGGATCCAGCTTGATGATACCACAAAGTATGCAACCGAGAGAACACACTCCTAGGTTTGAAGAGAGAGAAATGAAGTAATCGTTCCGAGAGAACACACTCCACAATTAATTGGGAAAATGATGCTCAGATGAGGATCACAACCCAATATCCATGGGGATATTCCGACAACTCAGTCTGAGCTAATCCGCTAAGAAGAGGATCGGCACCCGGGTAATGTTGGTCACGTCAATACCAAGAACTATACCTAGGGTTGTAGGAATGAATAGAGGATCCGGCTCTATGTCTTACAGAGGGGATTCTAAAAAATCTATTCAGGAAGACCTGCTGAAGGGATCATACTCCCATACATAGGAAATGATACCAAAACCTTCAGGGGAAAAACCATGGGTAGGAACCCTAAGATGCTAGTCCAAGTCACAGAGGACAAGTGGCTCAAGCCATGAAGAAAAGGTTAAACGGAATGTACTATGGTTACACACCGTGTTCCTTGACCATGGGTAGTGCCCATGTAAATGGACCGAGCCATTCGTTCAACCCGTATAAAACCAAAATACACGACGTGTAGAAACGGATACACACTATGTTCCTTGACCTCAGATACTGCCCGTGTAAACATCCCATGTTATTTGGATTGTTGGGTAGAAAGAAAATACATGGCGTGTAGAAGAGCTACACGCTGGGTCTGAGAACCTGGGCTCTCTTCGTGAACGCTGGCCATGTGACGATACACGGTCTCTGCCCGTGTCCGTGTCGCCTGCCTGTGTACCAGTACACGGGGTATCCTGTGTATCTGGGTGGGTCTGGCCGGGGAGGGGTATACATGGCGTGTCCTTGGTCGTGTACCCTATTAGTGTCCTTGTACTCCCGAAGTAAACATTATGAAATCCTGCTGAGCAACACACGCCGTGTTTCCCATACTACACTGCGTGTAGTGGAGAAATTTCCAAAATCATCATCTTCCTCCGCGCGCCTCGGCTAATCCTCTCGATCTTGATCCAACTGCCCGATCATCACGAAACTCCGGATTTGGGGTCGTCCCGCCCCTAGGAGACTGATTCCGTTAGTTTAGGGCTTCTGATCAGCCCTAAGGATACATCCCAATCAATCCGCACAAAAACGCTCAAATAACGGGAACTTCTGAGCCACGTCGATTTGTCTGCCGCCTTCGATATCACGCCTCCGTTAGGTCGTCCCGATGTTGGATCTTCGATTTCAGATCATTGACCCAACAAACGAACATGAAACGATCGATTTTTCCCAAGAACACGAAGAACGTGGACGAAGAACACATTGGAATTGGGAGAGAAAAACACAACAATTGAGAGGGACGAACCTCGATTGATGTTCGTGTCGATCTTGGTTCTTCACCGTTAGAAAGGTTGAACGAAAACCAAAACAACACAAGAATCAAAATCCCATGATTCCCGCAAATAACCCATTCCTAAAGAATGATCAATTAGCAGGCTAATCATTTCATGGATTAGTCCACGTTCATCGTGGAAATCAAAAATGGGATGAAAAATCACAAACAACATCCTACCTGGATCTGCAGTGTTTGTTGGTGGCGATCTAGTTTCCGCGTCATCGTCGCCCCGTCGGGTGGTTTTTTCTAGAGCCTCCAAAGCTGCCAAGGGATTAAGGGTTATGAAGTTTTTAACCCTGGACCCTGCGCAAGCCTTTATTAAAAAGGAAGATATCCACTGCAATATATTTAATAGAATATCGATGTAGAAATAAAATATTTTTATTAAATATTTTATTAATCTTATGTCCAAAAAATAGATTTCACCACCGAACAACACCGACTGATGTTAAGCCTCATCTAAGGTAAATACGTTGTTCTGAACGCAATGGTGCCCTCAGATTTCTGATTCGAGAAACTATTTAGGGGTTATTCTACTTTTTCAGGAAGATCACATGCGGGCGTTATTTAATTATTAAATTAAATTCAAACATTTGTCCTGGGCTCACCAGGACTCATAACTACACACCACCTCAGTGCCTTGTCTCGAATTAATTCCCATATAATAGTAAAATAATACATGTAAAAATATGGGACAATACATAATATATAACAATATGATCTCAATGAACATTGATTGAAATTTTATCCTTGATATATGAGTTGAAATTTATTTTTAAATAATATTATAAATTATATTAATAAAGGTTCTCTGTTATTTATGCGAAGAAATAGTAAAATAATTCATAAATTATTATTAGGAATAAATAATACTTATGATTATTTGTAAAAAATTATTAACTTCATGTAGTGGATTATATGTATTTCTTAGCAGTGTATTATTTTCGGTTTTACATTAAATTTGATTGTGATATATATTATTCTATATATGGTGATTTTCTATTATAATTAGAAATATTATTTTAAATGTACAATTCATTGGTGAATTAATTCATCTTTATAAAATATGGTAGAATTTGAAAACATATGCTCCATGGAGGTAGTTATGAAATCATTTGATAACATATTTGAATCTGATATTTAAAAAAATTCCATAATGTAATTAATTGCGTAAATTCTAATGTGTTGATAGAGTTATGTATATTACATTCCCTTATTTTTTTGTTATTTCTTTTACATTCAATAATATTATGTTAGACATTATGATACATATTATAAGATTATATTTTTCTATAAGTTTAAATTTATTTTCAAATTGATTTCATTCTCTCAACTCACTATAACAAATAAATTTATTATTGTTCATGTAAGACCCAATATGCAAGCCGTATATATTTTATGTTGAACATTGCATCATTTTTTAATTAATTTTCAACTATAACTTTCCCTTAGTATATAAGGAGATATTTTATTTATTTATAACAAAATTTGGTTTAAATATTTTAGTAATTACCTAATTATTAATTACCTAACTAATGTTATGATTAATATGTATAGAATATTTAATTATATGTGTGTTTGATAATAAATTTTTGTTTATTTTATTTTAGTTTTGTTCTTATATTATTATATACTATCAATGTTTTTATTTTGTGAGATGGAGAAAAAAATTTCATTACATTATGACTTGATAGATTATAATATATCTATATTTAAAAAAAACATTTATTATATTCAAATATATAAAATATTAATTACCAATATTTGGATGTATGTATTGATTAAAATGAATGCACACATAAATGTTCATCTATAATGTTTATATATACTAAATGACTTTTGTGTAATTTGGAATCCCTCAAGAATGAGTGATCATATATATTATTATGAGAAATGTTTGATTTAAGATTAAAATTATATTCATATCATCTATGATAGGATTTAGTTAGTAAATATTTTTCTACTTTATTTGAATTATTATACGATGTTGTATTTTACTACATTTATAAATTAGATATATTTATTTTTTAAAAAATAAAATATTGATATTATTCATTTATTGATGTGTTTTTATATTGGACTGTATTTTTTTCTTGTTATCTATTGAAAATGGGAATTCAAATCCAAAATGTGGATATTTTAAAATTTATTCATTTTATCTCTTTTGAATATATGATGTGGGAATAATTTTTTTTTGTCATGTGTCATGACCCCATCCTAATAATGAGAAACCCTCATGTCCTGGAAATGGAAGATAAGAGATAGTGACCCCTCGAGTCCTACCACGAGTAGGACCCTAGTTGGTGACTCTCACTAAGGGTATAGAAAACACACCAAATTGGAAGCATTAAACTTTATGAGAACCCATTCAAAAGAGAATATAAGATAAATCCAACCAAATCCCACTCCGACTAAAATATAAAATAATCCCAAGAATAAATATGTATTGTTGAAAAAAAATAATTCAACTGAAAGGGGAAACTACAAGTACTAAAAAAAGGTAAATTTTACATTGAAAAAATGCCCAAATAGCTCTAAAAAACCCCTTTCTTGTACTAACTAGCCTGATCTCCAACCTAATAAAACTATAATGAAAAAATAATTTATATGATGTAGGGTGAGTATAATAGTATACATTGTAAAATCGTCCATGTTGACTCTCGTGAAAATGTAAAGAAATATTTCTAAAGCACAGTGAAAAAAAAATTAAGACTAACACGTCAACTAAACAGGTATACTACGTTCATAGACACACTATTTTTACTCCCACATAGTATCTCATACATGAATACATAATATAATAATGAATTTCAATGGTACATCGGGACCACTTCTCCACTAGTTTCCCACATTTACTTAAGATAGTATGTCCATAAAATCTCACCCAAAAGTATATCCCTAATAGACCATGGTGTTACACCACAACATGAACCCTGTGGAACACAAAAAACATGTCCACATAGCCAAAAATAATGTGGTAATTTCTAAAAAAATACACTACATTCATAGAATGTATCATACAAAAATAATTATACCTTAATCCAACACATCTACATAGTGATTAAGAATCCTCAAACCTTCAAAAGCTACCAATGTTACGCCTACAGTAGTCAATAGGAATCAGTATCAAGAAAATTTTTGGATAAATAAACAAAAGCCTTTGTAGCCCTCTAATGGAAAATATGTGGGAAATAATCCACCGTGCATACTAGCACAAGTAACATCCAACAGAATATTTTGAGGTCAATGGGGGTAGTCAGCCATCCATACTAACACTGATATGTTGGGGAAAACACCAACATGGGCCAAATCCATGTGGTGTCTTATTCCCAAAAAATCATGGGGGTGTATCAAATTGAAAAAAAAAATACTTGATATAATATAATTCACAACCACATTTTTGGAAACACCCAAACTCATATTCATGTACAAATAATTTCACTCAGACACCTGGATAACAATAATAATATTATATATCCTTTATTCACACAAACTTTTAATGAGATACCTTATATTTCATTATCTGTTCTCATCAATTTTACCTTACATATATTTATTCATTAACCATTAATTAACCTTCATTATTTTCCAAAATTCTTTATATTATCATTTCAATGAAGATCATTTACCTATAGGAAGAACCAAAACATTTCCATAGATTCATAGAGATAAAACATCAACATTACATCCTTGAAAGATCTATCCTCATTGGTTAAACATTAATTCATTTATCAACAACATCACCTGTAAAATTATCTCAATATTTCCAGGTATTCTTGAAAAATATCCATGTTTAAAAATGAAATGGGATCAATATAATGTTTATATGAACATTGTATCATGTCATTTCCACATATAGAAGGACTATTATCTCATCCATCCTTGAGAGGCTCAACAAGGAAAGGACGTGGCATACCTTGCACATATTTTCCTATCTTGGAAGGAGGGTAGGAAAGACTATCTAACTCAAGAAGGAAAGAGAGTAATGTAGAAAAATAAGAAAAAAATTCAATATGAATCCATATTTAAATTCAATTTGTAAGACCATATTATACTTGTTCCATCAACTACAGGTTTCTTACCGGCACCCATATGCATAAACTGATGCATATCACAACTCTAGGAACCATCCACTACAACAACCACTAATAATCCTTGCACCTAAATAAGAAAACATCCCTCTGGGATCATTCATACCAATTACACATCAAAAAAATCAGTAGGCATAAATAAAATAAAAAAACTAGGTTCTTGTCTGTAATCATTGCATTCATACTTCACAAACAATGAGCTCACACATCTCTAAATCACATGGAACTCGTCCATACAAGAAACAAACAACTCAGACCCTCCAAAATAAATATATTTCATCACAATATATGTTCTAATTACATAATTAATTAATTAATTCATTATTCATAGGTTCAATAAATGGGAATCCACATTAAGAACAAAAACAAGATTCATTAAACATTCTACATTAATCATTTGTCCAATTAGATAAATATTAATTCTTAATTTACATTCATTACCAATTTTAATCATGAATGAAATGATAAAAATGAATATCATATATATTAACCTATCTATAAAATGAAGATTCAAACCATTATCGTTGAAAAAAGCAACAATATATGATCGATACCAATTCATTATTATCATTCAAGTAATTATTATGACAATTTAATTGTGATCTAAAGGGGTGAATCATGTTATCTCATATATTTAATATTTATAAATATAGAATAAAAGAATCACCTTCCTTATATAGTCTTGGATGTTCTTGTCATGAGAAAGAGACACCACAATAGTTCACGATTAACTCTTCCAAAATAACAACATCCATCCAAGGGCGTACTAACACTATCACACAAACCAACAACCAAGAAATCACCTTTAGAAACATGGATATAACATTCCATCATAGGGAAAGGATAGATGGGATGAAGAAAGATTAATTAATTTAGATAAACAGAGGTAGAACATACCTTATATCGAATATGGATCAATAATCCCAAGGTTCATTAATGATGATGGTGTGTACATAGTAGGATAAACTCTATGGAAAACATGATTCAAGTTCCATGACATAATGGTGGAATCATACAGGAGGAGGAACACTGGGAGTCCAATAATAGGGTAAAAATATGGATGATGGAGTGTAGATGAAATCCTTGCCTTTTTGAAAATATAAATGGACTAGTTTAGATACACTTGGAATTCTCCATTAAATAAGCATCTCGACAAGATTTCCCGACCTGAATGAGTAAAAAATGAAAAACCATGGGAAAAAATAATATATGATGTATGGAAATTGAATGAGACTCAAATAACTTAAAACAATCTATAAAATCACGTTTCATCAATGATAACATCAACACAGAAAAACTGTAGGAATGTAGAAATAATATTCATGATCCAAGGATTGATGACTCACCATCAGGAGAGTCACTAGTGGTTGAGTCACCATTAGACATGTCACTATGGGACAGTTTATTGTTGGAAAAGTCACCATTAGTTGAGTCAATATTTTTCAAGTAACCATTCACGAGTAACAAATCACGAGTCACCATTGGAATGTGATACCATTGCAATGAGGTTCCGTTTAAATGAACTGCCATTGGAATAAGCTATCATTCATATATGAAAGTAATGGGACAAGATACCATTGGAATGATGTGCTATTGGAATGACATGTCATCGAAACGATATAATGTTGGAATGATATACCATTGGATTGAGATACTTATGAAATGATCTTCCTTTGAAATGATCTACCATTGGAAAACAAAAAAACTATGTAATTAGGAAAACTTTTTAAACGAGTCACTATGATTACCCAAAACATCTCATACACCATATCCTCATAATGGAATGGACTGGAGAGGTCTAGACCATTATATCGATACCTCTCAAACAATTCTCACCATGGAGAATCCAAATAAACCAAGAGTGGAAACACAAATGGGTTCATCTAAAAATCCACTATTCAATAAGTTGCTAAAGGATCATGACACCACAAGATCTTAACTGCTTAAAAAAATAATATCACAAAACTACCTTATAACCACAAGAGAAGTGATAATCATGAAAAATCATTTGGTAATGAGTGTATATATAGGACTAATATTCCCATGTATTATCCTCAACACCATGATTCTAACAAAAGTCATGAAGTAAGGAGATAACATGCTCATGTGACACCTTCTCGTTGTTTTCATATATCTATATAGGACATCTCTAATGATCAAATCATAATATGCATCGATCATGAGAAAATAAATGGTTTGAGTGTTTTCATTAAGGTATCAACGGAACACAGATATGTGAAAACATTTTGTATCATTCTAATTTGTGGGGGAAGTGCAACCTGATATGCGAAGTCTCTGACATGAGCCAACTTCTCCAAAGGACTAACTAACTGGGGATAATTCCTACTCCCATGACCAAAAAATCAATGCTCATGATGGGGAGTCACTACCGAAAACAAGTGGTCCAAAATTTCAAACTCTAGACTTCACCTATTATAATTGAAATGAGACATGTTACAATCTTTCACTGCCTTCATCGTCCCACAAATAAAATGAACCATTTCATTCGTATCTTGTACAATTTTTTGTCCAAGAATTTATACCTCTGTAATCCGATTACAGCTCAATGGAGAATGGTATGGTCAGCTATAGTAGCCTTATAATTGATCCATACCAACAGTTGAGTGAAAATAATTCTTTTGAGTTTACACTAAATTGGGAAAGCACCACATCCATGAAACTCCAAAAAATAGGACATATGATCTTAATAGTCTTCAAGGTATTGGATGGTCATTTATATTTGACTACCTATTTACAGATTAAAAGTAGGGATATGAAATATCTCTGAACACAATAAATGATATATTCCTCTCCACATCCTATAGTATAAATTAGTATCTTGATCAAAATAGATCATCCTCTAAACTCCGTGGAGTCTCAGCACCTCTTCCAGATACTTCCTCGACAAAACATCAACTAAGCATGACTCATTGATCACAACTAAGGGTGTGATTTCATCAAATTATTGACTATTACCCATATAGTATCATAGAATACCATATCTCTATGTAAAATAGTAAAATATACCTTTATATTTCCTCACACATCCACAGCGATTCATCTAAATGCTGTTTCAAACAACCAGTAATGATAACCTCGGCCTTCACCTACTAGACGACCAAACAACAAGACACAAACACTGCAACTACGTACATCAAACCCTCCCAACAAAATAGACGTCTTAATGGTCAACACATATTTTTGACTCCATGATGTACAACATTGGGTGAACTATGGAATTAATTTAGAACCATATCATTCATCACCCATGGTATGAAAATCCTTCCTTGAATCAACAGTCAATGTTTTTCATCCACAGACCAAACATTAGGGGCCTTTCCCTAAAAAACTCAATATCTCTAGAGCTCTACCTCTAGATCCCTAAACTGGGACTCCACTATATATGGAACAATATGGCATTACACCATCATCTAAAAAAGAATCATATTCCAATGACTTCTCACATATTTTAATGTCATAATAAAAGGTCCTATGTTACACTACACGAATCTCCATATTCCATCACTACATTGCTACATGACTTCTTGCTATGCGCATTAGCCCCAAAATCCCCCTTTCCAGGTCTATAAAAAATTTCAATTTTTTAGTAATGTATGAACTCCACCCATTAATGATTTATTAAGGTCCAGTCATGATGGGAGGAAATATACATCATTATCTTATGATTGGTGAAGACCCGAAAATTATCTCCAAGGTGGAAATGTCCCAAAAACTTCTAAAAAATAAAACCACTATAAACTCCAAATAACGTGTCGTGTAGTTACACTCTTGGGGTGGAAACACCCTGAAAAACATACTTCTAGATTCAAAAAATAACACATTGAAAACATCCCACATAGTTTAAAATAGGGAACGACACCCAAAATTTCATGATGATTCCCATCATGCTCCTCCTCAAACTAGAATTTCCTAAGGATTCCATCGATGAAAAACACAATGATGTTTTATAGGAACTCATGTTATATAGTGTTAATCAACCACATGAACATAGCTAGATCATTCGTCACACCAAATAACATCTCAATGTACTCTGAATTCCCATGACAAAAAAAACATTAATCAGAATATACACATCACCCACATTCATCTAATGATATCCAGACAAAATATCGATCTTTGAGAACCCACTAGATTTTTTCAGTCGATTAAAAAAATAATTAATTCATTGAAGCGGATTGTGGCACATTGTTGTCACATTGTTTATGCAGAAACAACTAAAACACAACCACAAACGTTTATCAGCATTCTCTAAGAACAAAACTGGTTCACCCCACTGTGACACACATGGAAAAACAAAACTAAACCACAATAGCCAATCGAGGAATAATAATAGCTCCCACAAAACAAAATCTGACATCCCATATGGATTTATTAGGATCAGAGACATTCATAGATATATATTGATCGAAAACTCAATCTCTTATTGAGTGTAAACACTAAATCCACTTTTAGGAGGACATAAATGTTCTCTTACATGATCCTAGAAAACGCTGACAGCTAAACCCCCAGTGAACTCAACATAAAACTATCTATCAAGGAAAAAATGTACAAAACATTCCTTAGACCAATCTGAGGGTATAACTCTCCCAAAAATAGTAATAACACTCCATCACCATCAAATAACACCACTTGCCTCTAAAATAAATTATTTAATATCCTACAAAAAATACAATCATAGATAACAATGATGTTGTGATATTTTTTGAGTCATATACATTGCTAATTTCCCCATGAGTGGTCCCTCCATAGAACTTGCTTTCAATCACTACATTCTTCAAATAAGTCTTCAAGAACTCTTACTCGCATAGTAAACACCAAGCAAACTGGATTCCTCTCTACCTTAGTGGTAATGGCATAGAAAAGGTAATGTTATATAAAGACGTGTGTTTCTCCTGTATCAAACAAGGATTTCACCCAAATATATCACACGAAAAGGGTATCTTGAATTATGTTGGGCTCATTATGACATGTAATGCTACTACATGAAGCTGACCATGACCTGATCCATAACCTCTATGACCATAATGATGTCCATCGCAATGGAAAAACTCTACTATCATAGGGTGGGTAGTTTCACAGCATTGTCATATTCTTGCCCCATCTTTTCTCTATTGATCCAAAGAGATTCAAACCTATAGAGTCTTCATTGGATGGAACTATCTCAATGGAGGAACCAAGATAAGAACACCTGGAATACACTAAAAACTCATAATGGTAAGGAACATCAGATATGGATGACCACTTCCACCACATTATAAATAAGAACCTATTTCCTTACCATTGGCAAAAAATCTACAACACCTGGGAAAATGAGACATAAAGGGTTGGGACCTACCATAAGCCAAACAAAAACTATATCTTTCAGAAAATTGGGAACCTTGAACCACATATATTATTAGTACCGAATCCTAGAAAATTCCCACAATGATGATTTTGTTCTTGATAATGTCCTCTTGATGGCCTCAAAACTCTCCAACATCGTGAGATTATGGCATCAGGATAAATAGAGTGACCTGGTGCTGGATATCTTGAGGTAATACAACACAAAATTCCTCTCCCTAGCCTCCACATAAAGAAATATGTCCAAATCATATAACATATGTTTCGTGAAATGGATCACAAGTACCTTCAAACTGAAACTCACAACTCAATTGTAATAATGACTTTGCAACACGCCTCTTTTGTGGTCGTAGAAAAAAATTGATATATTAACTTTTCATAGAACCTCACCGACAATATTTCAAACTCCTCATTATACCTTAGGATGAAGATTCACCACTACCTCACTACCCCATAAAACATCATCAAAATCTATGGAACATGGTGCATCTTCTGAGCTTGGATTGAACAAAGGGATATATCAACCTCCAAAAAACAATAATCTATGATTATATATGAAACATATCCCTCATACTTTTGTAGAATCTGGAACTAAAATTCTCAGATTCTCCTCATCCGAGTTTCATCAGTGTCAACCTAAACTCTTTGATGATCTACTAGCACAACCTACTAGACATCGTCTGTGTGAACCTGACAATGACGTGGAATTGGATCCATACATGCAAAAGGAAAAATAGTTTGGTCTTATACACCTTGAAAAAAGAAGAATTTAACTTTTATTTAATGTTTTCTTTTTTTTCACATTAGGTTAACCTATCCAATGGTCTATCAATTCAAACAATGGTGAAAAGAAGAATAATGCATGATCTTTTTCAAAGTATCTATCCATCAACATTTATCATCTCACTTAGTATCCACTGTATGATTAAAGGTCTCTGTATCATATTATAGGGGTCCATAAATACCCATGTCTAAGCCAATCTCTCAGTTTTATAGTGCTTGCTACACATAGCGACATTGTTTCCAAACAATCCATCAAACCTCACATGTTCGTAAATATATCTCCATAATATCCCTCAACTTGGATTTGATACCATGATTTCAAAGCCATCACCCCACAATGTGTACCCCTCTAATGCTGGAAATGGGGGAAAAGAGATAGTGACCACCTGAGTCCCACATCCTATTTCCCCCAAAATGGAAACTAGCTCCATTGATGTTACAAATGTAGAGATGTGATGTATATCCATATAAAAGAACACACAATGAAAAGAGACTAATGTCATAAATAAATGAACATCTTCTCAAACTATTATATAAAACAAAATTGTGTACACATATCTCATTTCAGGAAATTACTACAACAATAGAAAGGGAAAACAACAAGTAAAAAAGAAAGTAAAGACGATATCGGCCATGAATCCAAAACATATCCCGTAAAACCAAAAGCTAATAGTTATTAGGATGATATACAACATGATCCAAATGATCTAAAAAACAATTTATATATCATATATTAATTGTATAAGTATACTCAGTAAGATCCTCCCAAGGGCCTATCAAGAAAAGGTAATGAAATTATGCTAAATCATAGTGAACAACAACAAAGACTAACTCTTCACTAAATTGGTATACTATGTTCCCAGCCTCAACATGTATACCAATCGATAATGACCCATTCCCAATATGATTACACCTCCTAGTCAGACAATGAGATAATAGAAATATTGATTATGTGACTCTAACATTTAGTATGAAAAAATTTAAAAACAAGAACCAAAGGTATATTGAACAATAAAATGAGAGTAATTAACCTCTAATAGAACACTTGATAAAGAGAGTTATAATATAGAGGAAAACCATATTTTGGTCATACTAAAATTTAAAATGAACAAAAGGAATCCTATTCAATGTTTGTTCGAATCTACTAAACATGAAAGGGAAAACTAAATGTAAAAAAATGAAAAGATAGTAGCGACCACGAAGCCCAAACAGCTCCAAAAAAATCCCAAACTATTAGTAACCATACTAATATTAATCATTCTCTAACTAATATATAATATAGTTTATATAACATAACGTCAGAATAATAGTATATTCTGTTGGATCCTCCATGGAGCCTCTCTTGAAAATATAAAGAAAGCATTCTAAAGTACAATGACGACCGAGTGAAACTTACTATTTAATTAAATAGGTATACTATGTTCTCATCCTCACTCTAAATACTCTAATCAAGTACTTCATATGAGAATATATAATATAATAAAAAAAATCTAGGGTACCCTACTATAATATCGCACTGGTTTTATACTTTTCACATACATCGTACATCATAAGCATCACTCTCAGAAATATTTTCCTAAAGATACCTGGGCGAAGCACCACATGATGCACGTTGTGAAACACATCCACAATGTCCACATAACCAAAAGTAAATTTGTAGTTTCCAAGTTCCACCATAGCTTTCATAGTGTGTATCATACATCGGGTAATGTAACTCTATACATTACATCCCATACAACAAGTTAGGATCCTAATATGTCATATCAAATACACATTAATACTATAGAAGTCCATAAGAAACTATATATAGATTATATGTATTTGAACTAACCACAAACCATTATAACCTTCTACACACATATATGGGGACAACTATCTTTGATATATACCATTACAAGTAACTACGATGAGAAGAGTACAAGGTCCAAGGGGGTTTTCAGGATTCTATACATAAAAAAATATATTGGGGACCCCCCATAGGTCTTAGAATTCTCAGGGTGTATGTTTCCCTAACCAATAGGGGTGAGTAGTTTTTAGAATAAAATAATGTATATGGAATTATATAACTCATAACAACACTATTGGAAACACCTATTATATAACTCAACTAAAACAAACATCTCTCGGACTCCCAATTGACACATCTAAGATGAGATATCCTATATACACACAAACCATTAATGTGTTATATTAAATTAAATAATCCATTTTCATTATTTTTAGTCTAAATTAATTAATTATTTAATAATTACTTAACAATTATCCTTTTTTAAAATTCTTTACATTATCATTTCAATGAATATTTGTGCCATGTAGGGATAACCAAAAATTGTCCATGGTATCTCATCAACACAACCACATCAATGCATCCTAGAAAGATACCACCCCATTGGTTAAAAATTTATTCATTGATCAAAAACATCATCAAATTCCATATTTTCCATATTTGTAGGTATTCTAAGAAAACATTACATTCTACCAAATAAAAGGGGATCAAAACAGTGAGTAAATGATTTTCATGACGAGTCATTTCCACCAATAGAAGGAATGTAGACCCATCCATCCCTGAGAATCCTAAAATGGAAAGAATGCGAGGTACCATTTACATCATTTCCCCTTTAGGGAGGAGGACAAGAAATATCATCTTCCTCCCGAAGTTAATGGAGTAAAATAGGTAAAAAACAATGGATTCAATATGAATCCAACAGTCATTCAAATTTTTATGCCCGGATTCAACCCATTACATCAACTATGGTGTCCTTCCTAAAACCCACATGCATAAAATGATTTGTATTTCCACTCTATGAAACAGCTTCTATTACAAACATTCGGACAATCATCACCCAAATACCACATTTTCCTTCTAGGATTATCCATCTGAGGATCACATCACAACACATGTTGCTGGAAACAGAAAAAACATTGCAACTGGGCTCTAGGACCTAAATAAGGCATTCAACCTTAACACACGATGGGATCTCATTGCTCTAAAGAACATGTCACAATACCATAAATGAAATTGGAAGCTCATGAACTCAAAATGAATTATATTTTATCTCAAAACTGGTTCGTATTCTATCTGGAATTAACAGATTCATTATTCACATGTTCTAACTATGGGAAAGTGAATCAAAAAAACAAGAAGATTAATTTAACATGCCTCTTTATAACATTAGAAAATTAATTCTCATTTAATAAAAACATTAAATTGATTAGTAAGTTAAAGAAATAACAACATTATAATCCAAAAAAATCATATATATCACGCTGTCTAGAAAATAATTATTAAAACTGTTATAATGTTATAAAGAAAACCCATACGAGCATTACCAATTCATTAATCTGGTTCAAATTATTTATATGTCAATTTAATTGTTATCTAACGATCTAAATCTAGATATGTCTACAATTATATTTCAAAAAATAGAGAACCAACGTATCCCCTATATAAAAAGGTATTCAATGTTTGTTTCATGAGAACTAGCAAGCACAACATATCATGAACACCTCTCCAGCAATGACTGCATCCACCTAAGGATTCCATGACACCACCACACCAACCAAGAATAGAGAAGGATCTATTAGAAAAATGTATATCACATTCCACCACATTACATTGATGAACGTGGCGAAAATAGATCAATGAACCAAGAAAAACATGTGTAAAACAACCTTATACCTATTATGGATCAACTCTTCCTTGATACACAAAAACAAGGGGTACATACGTAGAATTAAGATCACATGGGAAAACAATATCCTTGGTCTATTGAAAAATTCATGAATCCTATAAAAGGAACAACTCTTTGTGTCCCATAATAAAGAAAAATTGTAATGATGAATTAGTGTTGAGGATATCTCATCTACTATAGAAAATCTAAATGGAGAAGTATAGATATTCTTGGAATTCAACATTAATGGAGGATTTAGTGGAGATTATTTGTTTTGACTTAGTAAAGGCACCTTATCCCTTTTGAAAAATTTATTAAAAGTTATTGGAATTGAATTAGAATTATATTCCTTAAAATATGTGTTTTATTTTTTTTCATCAAACATAACGTCAAAAGGGAAAATTATAGGAAGTTAGAAATACTCTCCACAAGTCACCGATTTACAAGACCCCATTGGATGAGTCACTATTGGATGAGTCAATATTGGATTAGTCATGTTTGTAAGAGTCATCATTAGTAGAGTCACCATTCCTAAGTCACCATTTGAACATGATACCATTGGAACGATCTATCATTGGATCGAGATACTTTTTCATGAAGTAGTCATTGGAATGATAAACCATTGGAATGAAATACTATTGGAATGATATTTTATTGGAAATAAATATCATTAGAATGATCTGATACTGGAATAAACTAATGTTTAAATGAGATATCAATGGAACGAGATACCATTTTCAGGATGTACAATTGGAACTAGATATTGTTGGAAGAATCTACAGTTGGAAAACTAGAAAACATGGATATTTGGAAAACTATTCAAATGAGTCTATGTGAATCCCTAAAACATCTCAAAAACCAAATTATCTCAATAGAATGGACGATAGGGGTTTGGGACATTACATAAACATTACATCAAATTCAATATGTGACATGGAAGGGTTGATTAGTGGAATTTAATTAAATATCATGGAAAATTATACATGTATAATATATTTTATTTTCATCAATGAGATATTTTTCATGTATTTATGTTTTCCAATTATTATTTACATATATAATTATAAGACCATGTATACAAAACATAGTTTTAAAAATTTTGGTTTGCCTTATGTAATATAAAACATGATTTCTTATTGGTGTATTTTTTTAATATCATATTTTTTCTGGGGGAAACTTATTATCATAAAATTTACATAATTTATGATTGTTTAAATAAAATTTATATTCAATTATATCTAAGATGGATTCAAATGTATATAATAATTGTTGACTAAATATTCATGATGTATATTTTTCGACAACAATGTAGTTTTTTTAAATGTATATGGTCAATAGTATCATTTATTAAGTAGGAGTTTTTTACATGATTCATTAAATATATTTTAAAAAAATCACTCTCTCATTTTGATTTTTGAGTCATTATATATATATTATTATATTTTATCAGTTATTTATTAGAATTCAGTATAGATTAAAATATTATTTATGAAAAAATCATATAGTATAAACTGAATTTGTCACATGTAATAATATATATTATAATTTTTCATTAATTTAATAAAATTTATTTAAATGTTTTCTAAATTGTAATGGAAGATATTATTATTTACGATTAAATTACCAATTTTTCAAATGTATAAATATAGGAAGAATTATTTAAATAATCTATATAATGGAAAATTAAATTAATTTGGAATAAAAATGTCAAACAAGATGTGATTTTTTGTTAATAAATTATATATATATTATCTCAATAAACTATAGTTATCAACAGTGGCTACATAATGTGTATAAAAAAAATTTATAGAAATAAAAATTAAATATATACTCATGTGTAGTGTAATGAAAATCATATTCAGTAGTATATTAGTATTTTTTAATATATGACAATTTATAATTGTTATTTTGTTAATATTTAAAATGTAATTTGTTTTTTACGAAACAATTCTATAAGAAAATTACAGTTATATTTTTTATTCTATGATAAACATATGTATTTTAATTATTGTCAATAAATTAATCAAAATTAGTTATCTATGGGATAATATTAATTAATTTTTATAAATCGAAACAATAAAAATTTCATTCATTAAAATGATTCATACAATACTAATTATATAATTTCAGTCAATATATATGATTTAAGGTTAAATGTTGGGGTATCTATTTTGTGAAATTATTGAACCCACAAGATTTAATAGTTTTTCTCATATTTATTAAAAAATGAAACTCATTTCAACTCTATTAATTTTTTTTTGAGTTAAATAGATTATTAAAAAAACAATTCAGAATCGAAATATTATTTCTATACCATTCAATTTTAATGTGATCATACAAGTATAAATTATTCAAGATGATGCATGTGATCAAAATAATATTGAGATTAAAAAGAAAAAATTTTATTCCAATGAATAAAAAAAATGTATCGTTGTTTAAGGAAAAAAATTCACAGTTTAAAAAATAGTGATGAGTAGTTAATGGATCATATTAATCAGAAAATTTATATATTTCATTTTTGTTACATGTTTTCCTATGTTATATATTTAAAAAATTAATTGGTTATGTATTTTAAATAAATTCATGATTTGATGTTTTAATATAATATACCACATAGTCTCTTCAACATCGACTTCTATTCAAATGATTTTTTTATTAAATTTGAGAAAATATAAATTCATTTAATTATATTAGAAATACACTACATATATTAAAAACAATATATTTAATAGTGGTGAAGAAGTATTAATTTTTAATTTGTCAATATTTGATATAAATAGTGAATGTGTGCTATTATAAATTTATCAAGATGCTCATTAAATATAATATTTTTTAAAATATTTTTTTTAAAAAAATTGTATTTATATGAAATTAATTTAAAATTCTATTATATGAAGAATTTATTTCACGGGATATTTTATAAAAAATAATATCCCATATATTAACATAAATAGCATAAAAATCAAACCATACAATAGGTTTTCCTAAGTGGATTCTCATCCTCTGGTAGAATCTATGACTAGTGAAATAAGAATATACATTGTGTGAATAAATTGATATGTATAATTGTAGATATTATTAAGTATCCACTATACAGGGAGGAGTGGTAGAGTCAAGGAATAATATTTTGAATAATTAATTGGTGTGTAGAGATACCCCATTAACCACGACATGTAATTAAGAATATCGAACATTAGGTCATATATAATGTTTGTCATGATCCATATGGAGTCCTATTCCTAAAATAATTATATGTTCATAAAGATATAAATAATGATTCAAAATTTTCATCATAATTATATTAATTGATTTTTCATGAATATTTAGAGTTCCCATTGTTCTTAATGATTAAATGACACAATTTAACAAACAATAGAAACAATGTGTTGTGTTAGCAGAAGCATGATGTAGTGATGAAAATTTTTAATAAACGAATATTATGAAAATATTATTTTAAATAGATTAACATGAAGTATATATTTTGAATTTAGTACTTGAAAATGTTATGAAGATTTACTATATATCATTCATTCAATAAATGGAATATACATAGTATCATTTTTAATTTTAACAATATCAAAATGTAGGTATATTGTTGTTAATGTGTATCCCTATAATTTTTTAATTTTAATTGGAAAATAATTTAGTGAATACGATATATATAAACATTAATTATTTATTCAATTTAATATTTATTTTTAATAGGATGTTATTTTATGAGGAGATCATCTACATCATTCTCATATTGGTCATCCATGAAGTATCACTGAATTATTCTATGTGTTGTAGAGCGGTAATGTTACAATTTAACACAACATGATAAAATATTATTTATTAAATTTTCTATAGTAAATACTATATTTATTGAATTATTATATAATGGATTCCATGAATAAATTATATATATTTTTATGAGGAAATGTTTATAGAGAACTTGTTTTCAGAAGATAAGGAATAATTTCAATAGATAATCTTATATTTAGAAGATTGTTATGTGAAAAACATTCAAGAGTTTTATTAAGTGTTCATATTGATGTATAATATATGGTTTATATTAATAAATTTTATAATACATTGGATAATGATTAAAAAATATAACGGCGATGTCTAAATAGTTGTTCCAATATGGATATTTTCTATAAAGTAGTGGTCATATCGTAAATCAATTTCAATGACAATATAGAGTTTGTTATCATAGTATTTATTAATTTCTAATTATGGCTAAGATGATAATTTTTATTGTTAATTTTACACATATAATTAATTCCAAACGTTATTGTGTCTAATGTGTGCAATTATTTGTGTAATATGTCTAATAATTAATACAATATATATAAAACCATGTTTTTCTTTCATAATATAACTAAAACAAATTTAATCTCATTCATGTTATAATTAATAATCATGGTCTAATAACTATTCTTGAACATAGATACATAAAATCACCCCCATTTAAATTGATGAATTTTAAGAAACATGATTTAATTATTGTATCCAATATTGCAACATACATAGTTAGGTATGGATTATTCTTAGAGAATAATGTACATAAAAATCCACCATGATTTCATTTAAAATAATTTCTAATAACATAACTCACTAATTCAATAATACATTGTATTAATCTCTATATTAGTTATTCACATGAATTTATAACATCAAAAACTATGAAACCGATGAGTCAACGGAATTATATAGTATGTTTCATCTGATTCAGATGAAAATTAGAAAATTATATAATTTTATGGATGAAAAACTATAGGGGTAATAAATGAATGAATCCACATATTCTTTGTCATGCTCAATAGTTTAATTTTTTTGTTATTGGTATTCTTACACCATATAAGATAAATGTTCCCAATAATTTCATAGTTAATTATATCACATACATAGATGGGAAAACCATAAATAACAAACTATCCTTCCTACTAGTTAAAATATAAACAAATTTAATAGGGATCTGGACCAGTATTCATCTTTGTGTATAGAAAGATATAATCTATCATGGGATTTCAATGATCAATTAATGTGAACTAAAAATCAATTCTGGAAAAATTAAACACCCAAAAATCTATATGGATAATAATTTGAATGACTATTTGACTATGTATAGTGACTATTCAAACACACCAGGGTATTCATTGAATATCTTGAATACAATATATTTTTTATTAAATTTATGAGAAATATAAATTATATATTATATATTATTTTATTTGTCATTGAAGACAAATATAATATTTACCTTGATGAATATGATTAAATAATTTTTAATTATCCATTGAGAAAATGTAGAGTGTCTAAAAACCGTCAATTATATATATTGAATTTTAATCTAAAATGATATTAAATATCTAGGTGGATAAATCATAATTATATTATATTTATGATGAATATAATTTGAGAGATTGTAATTCCATGTTTATTTCTATCATTATTTACAAAAATCAAATAAATTTAAAATCTAAATACAAGGGGAAAATCCCAATCACATGATTCATATATTATTGAATTTCATAATATTATCATATTTTATCAAATTATGATAATTTATATCATTTATGATGATTAAATTATAAATATAAGATTAAATTAATGTCAAAATGTAGTTTATACAATCATAATAGGGTGTTTGATTATGAAATTTAATTATTCAAAAGTTAAAATAAGTGTAAAATATTAAAAATAAATGGGTGAGAACAAATTTTCAGAATTTAAAAATAATGAGGATTATTTTTATAGAAAATTTCACCAAATCATGGATCGTGATTTATTTATTATCGATCAATCATGAGGTGAATAATTACTATAAGAATCATACATTTGATCATTTCCTATAAATGGTGAAGAATCGTATCATTAGTGAAATATAGAAAAATGAACTAAATTATATCTATAAATAAATATGTTATAAAAATGAATTGATACATATAATAAGTCTAAAAAGGGAATATTTTTCATTGTAAAATTAATTGTTTCAAAAATAATCCTTCTAAAGGATACATAACTATATAATTTCTTTATAATAATGTCTTATGTTAACTATAATGTTATAATAATGAAATATTTTATGTGTTATATTATTGGTAAACTCTAGTGGAAATCATGATTACTCTTTAAAGGATGCAGATATAATTATATAGTCATAAAAATTGAGAATATGTTAAAACATTATGGGAGGAATTCTTCACATTTTAAACCTAAAAATTATAAATATATTTCAACAATCAGAAATTAATTATAGGGAAAGTTATCTATATCATCAGTATAAAAAATATGGAAAATAATATTCCAAAAAAATCATCTATGAGTGATCTTATAAGATGAAATTTTAAAAAAATATATATGGGGTAAATATATACTATGATTTTATATGTGAACATACCAATATAGTGCATATAATCGATGAATAATATGTTTCAAATAAACTATTAGTTGTGTGCTCTGATAAAAAAAATCATATTATAGATGGTGTGATATGTCTCTTCTATGGAATAATAGATTTTAGTATTTTATTAGTTTCTTTTATGAAAATATAAATATTACAAATGTAATTATGTGGGATGTGAAAAGTGTTATTCCTAGAATACCAATTTTTAATAATTTATACATTCTTAAAGAGATCCCATGAATGTTTAGATATATATGAAATTGATTTTAAATTTTCACAACCGCACATTCATGTCATATATTATGGTAATATTCAGAATATAATAACAATTATCGAAAAAACATGGAATTTATTCAACATTGATCAAACACATATAAACAGAAATAGATGTAATCCATTGACTATTCACAGATCCTGCAAAACGCATATGTATTGGGATTCGAAGGTCATAAATAAAATTAATGATGATTATTGTAGGATTTCACCTATGGTAATGTGTTATATATGATGATTAATGGAATCAAAATGAGGAATATGTTTTTAAATTAATTTTAAATATTTATATATTTAATAATGTGATTAAATGAAACTAGTTAAATTTGATTCAAAAATATGATTGTGGAAATCTAGTTTTTTCAGGATTTTTTTCATCATGCTAATAATGATAAGAAAATTTAATAAAATGGATTAATGATACACTTTGATGATTTTTATAACTAGATAATGAATATATTCCTATAATTTATGTTCAAAATGTGATAACAATTTGAACCATTAATGATTTCTCACCTTAGTGGGAGAGAGTTATGAAATATTTTAATGGATAATTTTTAGATAATTATACCTTATCTGAGATGTAAAATATATTTTTTTTTAAAATAATATAGTAGGTAGTGTTAAATTTATTATTTATAAAAGTTTAGATATCAAATATAAAAACAGACTTGTTATATAATATTATATTAAATAAAGAAACTAGATAAAAAATCCCAAAAATGCTACACATGATTTCATAAGATATATTAATGAAAAAATTAAATGATAATTGTGAAGTTTAAAATGAAAATATCATTGGATGTATGGTTTTTTATAATTTTTATTATAATTTTCCCAAGTTAATAAGTATTATAATTCATTGACATCTGAAATGAAAATATATATTAGATGAAAATCGTATTATCTGATTCCAATATCTTAATTCACATTATTTTTTATCATTACTATATTAAATATAAACTAATAAAAAAGTTATTTATATTAAATGGAAAATATAATAATGTTATATATTTAATGAATGTTTTTTATTTCCATGAATAAATAAATATTTTTTTAGGTGGAGGTGGTTTGGAAATCATTCAATATTTTATAAAGATTCCTACAAAAGAAAAACATTACCACATACTCTGATGAGATGTGGAATGTCTAATAATTTTTTCCATTCTAATTTCAATATATAAAATTTCATTATTTTTAGTTTATTAATCATTCAATTAATGTATATTTTTAGTTTTGTAAAGAAGTATATTATTGATTGAAAATGTATTTTACAGTGATGAATTATTTATGATGATGATATTCCATTGAAAATGATAGTATAAAAATAATTGCGTAGCTCTTTATTGATAAACCATGATGAAACTTGTAAAAATAACAAGGAAACATTTAATTCAGTTTGAAAATATAATTCATGATGTGATAATTTAATGATTAATGGATACAATGCCATGATATGATGCAATTTTTGTATTCTATATAATGACATCATGTTTCATGTCCTCAAACATATTTTCATGACATTAAAAATGAAAAGTGTGCCTATAAAAATATATCATTTATAGAGTCCACACAATTTTATCCCCAATACATTACACATCGTGAAATAACTATTCACATTTTGAAACACTCAGATATAATGATATTCATGATAATTTGAATTCAAATTGGGAAGGACACACTCTTTTGGACCAGGGGAACTCCGAGCATACTCCAAATTGATACAATAGAAATTAATTGTAACTGTAACATCCTAAGTAAGAAAATAATTATTTATTTTCATATCTATGACTATTTATAAATTAGATAGTGTTTTAGAGGCTTAAAATGAGAATTATTCCAATCTTAAGCATATAATTCTCTAATATTTTTAGAAGATTGTTTTGCGGCCTTATGATGGAGAACCATTTTTAAATATATTTTTTTGACAATTTTATAAGTTCTATTTGTGAAAATAAATTTATTCTTTAGTATTGGGACATTGAAATTTACTTTGGATAAATATTTTGTATTTTTATGACAATGTTCATTTTTATTGAATAGTGAAAAATACTGCATTTTACTTCAAAACTGCTTTTTCATCTAATTTACTTATATGTATAAATTATCTTTTTAATTGGTTTTAAAGTAAAAAAATATAATATATTTTTACCATTTAATCCAATGGTGCTCATTGTAATTAATATCTCTTTGATATTGGACATAAAAAATTGTCAAACTTTTTATAAATATTGTTTCTAGAAAACCCGCAATTTTTTGACAACGAGAATCTTTTATTAAATTAATTACTACATTTTCTGTGATTGGAATTTGTTAAAATGGATTCCATATTTGGAATAATAAGGTCAAAATTATTTAATTAAGACTCTTTTGATTTTGGACATTATGAATAGTAAAGACGGTAATTATCATTTATTATCATGATTCATTAGTAATCGGGTAGTTAAGGGTAATAAAATAATATCATAATAATATAAAATTACCCCAAAATGTTTCCTAATTCTACTGGTGGTGACAGTTCCTACCATGGTATTCCATGTGAAAAAATTTGGGACCCATGGAATCACATTTGGGTGATAGTGACACTTTAGCATATTATATTTTTAAAAGTGAAAGTATAACCAATGTATGTATCATCGAAGTAAAAAAAATTAGTTTTGTATAAATAAATGATATCTTAGACTATAAATAGTAATTGGAAATCTAAAAATATTTCCTAACTCATGATTTTTTTATAATTTTTAGACATTAAATAAATTAATATTTTTATGACACCATGATGATGTAGTGATTACCTCATTAATAAACGATTTAAATAAAATGAAATGATAATTTAAAATCTAAGACTTACACATGTAAAAGACCTATTTGATGGGCTTATTTAGAACCCTTATCACTTTATTCTCTAAATATATCTTTTTGGGACCTTTAATATCCGAAACTCATTATATAATAAAGAAACATTTCTTGACGTTACAAGAGTGCCCCTCCTCCCTCTTATAAAAGGCCCCCACCTCTACCACCATACCCACACCTCTCAATCCATTGGTTAGGCCAAGATCTGATCATTTGAACTATACACAACCCTATCTTCATCATAGAAGCCCTACCTTAGGCATAAATCTCTTCAAGAAACCCTTTTGGTTCAAACTAAGGTGAGTTACCCGATTTAAAGATAATGTCATCACTTGTGTTCCTTTGTTTTATTTTGATTATAAAACCTCCTAAAATCTTTTTATTATTTTATTTTGTAACAAGAAAAGTATCTTAAATATACTAGTATGTTTTTATGAGAAGGATTTGATTTACACTTACACAAAACTTTGTCTAATGGATAAAGTACATACTGTTTTTGTTAGTGGCGAATTACTGCCTCACGAAACGATGATTGTTCAATCTTATTTTAACACCTTTCATGGTGGCCATTAAGATGTGAATATATTTATATATGATATATATTATGTTTATGTTTTCATTATTCTTATGTATTTTCCATTTATGATATTCCTTTATGGTTTCCATTATGGATAAATATGATATCTTCATTTTAGGAAGTGTGAACTACCGCCCCCTCAAAGTGATTTGATTCAGTAATGTCATATGTGGGATATATAAAGGTCGCATATTAGGATGTTATATATGATATTATACAGGAATTATAATATACCTTTATATAATTTTGATTTCATTCCATTAAATATGAATTAGAAATGAAAGTAGCGTTCATGTGTACATATGGCTTACCGTCTTCCTGAACGGTGCATTTCATTTCTTATCTCTAAATGTTATGTAATATTATAAATGCATTTATATAATGGATATATATTATATATATGATATCCACATAATGAATATAATTCTGGATATAATGGATATTTATTCACATGAACAACTTGTAATTATAAGATGTTTTTATGGATCAAGTACCAAAGATCGACAAAACGACCGTTATTAAATATTTAATTACATAATGTTCATAACATGGTAATAAGTGATATAAACGGAATAATTAACATGAAAAATGTTCTTAAGAAAGTATAAATTAACTATAGTTTATTATTCAGGAGATTAGAGAACGATCGAGTAAAGTCGGACACGAGGTAAGGGACTTCGTCTCAATCTCCTTTCATTGAGGAATATTTTGCTTTGTACAAAAATTTATTTTATATGGTGTATAACACACTTTTACTTATAATATTATTTAAAAGGAATATTTTTCTACGAAGCGTTTTACTAAACGACAAAAATGAATGTTTTGTCTCACGTATGCGGCGACAACGACTTCTCCACCGTCATGACGATTATTTGAGTTTCGGCTTCCTCTACAAGACATAACATTTTTTAAAATGAAAAATAAATACCATGTTTTTCTTTTCATTTATTTTGGTATTGAAAATAATTTTGATAATTTTTTTTATATCAATATGTTTGTGATATATTGTGATTGAAATGTTGAAATTTTATGTTTCCTTTATGCATGTTTTATGTGATATGATTATGTTATAGTTATTGGGAATTGTTTATGAAGGAGGCTAGTTCCATGATAAACTAAGGGTGGGTGAGCCCATGATAGCTCTCCAAATCATTGGGTAACATGATGGAGTAAAACACTAAGGTTTCTCCAAAGTGATTTAAGGAATATACTGTGATGGGTATTCCAAACGTAACTACTATGGTTACTCCCTACTTACGAATGTTATAATTGCCTCAAGTTACCTTTATGGCTTATGATTTCTTTGATCTATTCATAAATATTATGATTTCATGAGGTATGAAAATGTTCTTATGTTTTATGAGTAAAATATGATTTCATTAATTCTTATGTATACATGGACTACTGTTTTCATTCCATACTTGTATATCCCTTACTGAGCTTTTTTATGCTCATCCCATGTTTTTGAAATGTTTTTCACAGGTCAAGGGAAAGGTACATGATGTGATGGTAGTGTCGAGGAAGTGTTAGGAAAGAATCAACATTTTATTTTAAATATGTATCCTTTGATTGGAAAAAGTAATATTGTCTTTTATGTATCCACCATGTTGAAATGTGAAATGTAATGCATGATAAATGATCTAATTCTCTAAAACTCTAATCCTGAAAAGATCCTCGATGTGTATTCTTGAAATATCTCAATATTAATTAATGTTTAAGTCTGGGTCCCTATAGTTGGTATCAAAGGGAGGTTTAGATAACTTTAGGAGTTAGAATTATCATAAATGATTAACCAAAAATATTTTTTAAGGCCAAATTGAAATGATATAGCATTTGAAGATTAACATGTTTCTTCATCTAAGACATGTTTGTTCAGAATGGTTTTCAACATAGAAAATATGGAAGCAGTGCTCGGAAGGCATACAGAAGGAAATAACCATCCGAATATGCATCCTAAGATGGTCAGAATTGAAACTAAATAGGTTGTCTATGTAATGTCACAGTTGACTCAAGCGATAAATCGTGTTGGAATCCATGCACGAGATCATCCAGATCAACCATATAGGAACAAGTCAGTGGTTGAAGATTTCATGAGGCAACATCCCCCATCATTTAGGGGATTGTATGACCATGTGATAACTAAAGGTTGGATTAAATCACTGGAGAATATTTTCGATGTCATGGGGTGTTCATAAAATAAAAATGTTAGTCTTGTTGTTTATCGTTTTGTGGGTGAAGCAGATCAGTGGTGGTTGATGGTTAAAAATATCAAGGACACTGATGAGATTGATGCTCTTGACTGGGATGAATTCAAAGGTATGTTTGTGGAGAAATATATTCCTATGTCTGTTCGACTTGGGATGGAAAAACAATTCATGTAATTGAGGCAAGGGGATGACTCAGTGTCTACTTTTGCAGAAACGTTCACTCGATTCTCAATGTATGCTCCAAAATTTATCTGAAACCTTGATAGTAAAATCAATCGTTTTTACTCAGTATTAAAGCCAAAATATCTAATGTCTTTAGCTTCTCACGAGTTCAAATGTTATTCAAAGTTTGTTCGATGTGATGAGAAGGTGGAAATAGAGTTTTTCGATGATCAAGTGTTCTATAAAAACCAACAGAAGAAGTGACTGAGGTCGTAGGAGAAAGGGAAGAATCCATCAAAAAGGTCTAATGCTAAGAAAACTATGTTTTCAGTTTGTGATAAATGTGGTAAATGTTATGCTGGGGATTATCTTCTGAATTCTGGAAAGTGATACCAATGTGTTAAGATGCGACATAAGGCTCGTTATTGCACTAAAAAATATCCAGGTGATGGTATGACCAGATTTGATTAATAGTTAGTGAAATCATTCAAGTGTAATGAGATGGGTCATTATAGAAACGACTGTTTGACAATGAGCTCAAATGATGGGAAGTAGTCAAACTACAAGCAGAAAGGTGAGGTGAAATCCTTTGTAACTACTTAAGCATATTTTGGGCCATCAAATAATGTGGTATCAGGTACTTTGTTTGTTTTCTCAGATTATGTCAATGTGTTATTTGATTCGGGGTCTACACATTCTTTCATCTCTAAAAAATTTTCAATTTAATTCGGAATTCCATCTCATGAAATGACTCTTGAACTTGTGGTAAAAACACCTGGTGGAAATGTTGAGGCAAAAAAAATTTATAAGTATCTTCCTATCCATATCTATGGAAAGAACCTACTTGCAAACCATATTTTTTTACCTCTAGTAGAGATTGATGTTATCCTGGGAATGGATTGGCTCTCTGTTTAACATGCTAAGATTGATTTTAGAGCTATTGCTGTTTCTTTTTAGAAAGAATTTCAGTTTGTATACATGAATGAACCCTTACTGTTGATAACATATCAACAGGAAGGGAAACTTCTAATAGATGGAAATGAATTTTACCTTGCATATATTGTTTAAAATAAAGGAACCGTTCAGATTAATGATATTCCAGTTGTAAATGAGTATCCTAATGTTTTTCCTGATGAGTTTCCTGTAATAATACCAGATCGGGAAGTTGAATTTACTATTGACTTAGTTGCTGAAGCTAAGCCAATTTCAAAACCCCATTATTGAATGTCTCAAATTGAACTTTTATTTTTGAATAAGAAATTACAAGATTTATTAGATAAAGGTTTCATTTGACCTATAACATCAACATGGGGTCCTCCTATCATATTTGTTAAAACGAAAGATGGTTTTATGAGACATTGAATTGATTATAGATCCTTGAGTAACATCACTGTTATGAGAAAATATCATTTCCCTCATATCGATGATTTGTTTCATCAGCTCCACGAAGCTCAGTATTTTTTGAAATTTGACATGAGATCAGGGTACAATCATTGTAATGTAAATGAATCAGATGTTCTGAAGACCGCGTTTCATAGATGATATGGACATTATGAATTGGTAGTAATGCCTTTTTGGTTAACCAATGCACCTGTTGTATTCATGGACCTTATAAATAGAATTTTCCATGATTTCTTGGATATGATTGTGGTTGTTTTCATTGATGATATTTTGTTGTTTTATAAAAGTATATAGGACCATGAAATACATTTAAGGGTTATTTTTCAAACCCTAAAATAAGAGAAATTGTATGGGAAATTCAGAAAGTTTTAGTTTTGGTTGAAACAATTTTCTTTCCTTGGTTACATTGATTCTAAAGATGGAATAACTGTTGATCCTGAAAAATCAAAAGTTGATGAAGAATGGAAAAGAGCCAAAAATGTTTCTGAGATTCATAGTTTTTTCAGTTTGGGAGGCTATTTCAAAAGTTTTTTTAAACAAATTTCATGGTTATCTAGTCTAATGACTAAACTAACTTGTAAGGGTATTAAGTTTATCTGGACAAATGAATGTGATGACTGTTTTTTGGAATTGAAAAGAAGATTGGTGAATGCTCCAGTTTTGGCATTACCTTCTAGGAATGGTGAGTTTGTTATCTACAAAGATGCTTCATTAAAAGGACTAGGTTGTGTCCTAATGAATAATGACCAGGTAATTGCTTATGCTTCATGATAGTTGAAAACTGATGAGGTAAATTACCCTACACATGATTTGGAATTAGCTGTTGTTGGTTACCCTTTAAAAATTTAGAGGGATCATTTGTATAGATTAAAGTGTGAAATATATACTAATTCCAAAATTTTAAAGTATATATTCACTCAGAATGAATTGAAAATGAGATAGAGTATATGGCTAGAATTAATCAAGGATTATGATTTTATAATTATTTACCATTCGGGAAAAGAAAATATAGTGGATGATGATTTGAGTCGAAAAAGTAATTATAAAATTATCTATGTTACATTTGGAAGTTGATCCTTTGTTTAAGGATTTAGTGAAATTAGGCATAGAATTTGTTGGTGCAGGATGTTATTATGTTTTGTTTCAGGTATCAGCGAAATCTTCTCTATCAGAAAGAATTAAGCAAGCACAGAAGCAAGACAGTGAGTTTCAGAAAAATGTAAAGCTTCTTTAGAAGGGTATGTTACCAGAATTCAACATTGATAATGATTGTGTTTTGAGATTTGGGAATTGGTTGTGTGTGCCATGTGATTCACAATTGAAGAGAGAGTTATTATGTGAAGATCATAGTTCTCCGTTTTCAGTTCATCCAGGCAGTACTATGATGTATATATATATTTGGGAATATTACTGGTGGGATGGAATGAAATGAGGTATTTCTGATTATACTGTGAAGTTTTTGACATGTCAACAGGTTAAAGAAGAGCGACATTTACTAAAGGGGATTCTTCAGCCTTTACCAGTGCCTGAGTGGATGTGGGAGAATATATCCATGGACTTCGTTGTGGGGTTACCGAAGCCACCTCGTGGTAATAATGCAATATGGGTTATTTTTGATCGCTTGACTAAATCGCTCATTTCCTCACTATATGAGATACTTTTTTCCCTAGATAAAGTTTCTCCATTCTATCATAAATAGATAGTCTGGTTACATGGAGTTCCCCTCTCCATTGTATCTGATCTTTATCATGTGTATACTTCTAACTTCTATAAAGGCCTTCAGAAGTCATTGGGTACTGAATTAAATTTTTGTATATCTTTTCATCCTCAATCAGATTGGCAGTCAGAATGAAAAATTCAGACTTTGGAGGATATTCTACATGCTTGTTCGATGGATTTTCAGGGATGTTGGGACCAACATCATTCTTTGGTTCAGTTTTCTTATAAAAACATGTTTCATTTCAGTATACATATGGCACCATTTGAGTCATTATATGGGAAGTAGTGTCGAACTCTAGCTTTTTGGGATAAAATGGGTGAAAGGAAGTTGATGGTAACAGAATTGGTAGTAGAGTTGGCAAAAAATGTTTAGCTGATACAGAAACACATGAGAACAGCTCAGAGTAGGTAGAAAAGATTTGAGGACAATTGGATGAAGGATCTCTATTTCGAGGTAGGTGATCATGTATTTCTCAAAGTTTCACCATGGAAAAGTGTGATGTGATTTGGTAAGAAAGGAAAGTTGAGTCCAAGGTTTATTGGACCATATGAATTTTAGAGAGAGTTTGATCAGTTTCATACCGAGTGGATTTACATCCGAGTTTATCTTAGTTACACAATGTTATTCATGTTTCAATGTTAAGGAAGTACATACCAGATCCATCTCATGTTTTGAGTCCAGAGGTAGCTCAGCTGGAAGAGAATCTATCTTATGAGGAAAACCTGGTCCAGATTCTTAACCACATGGATCAAGTATTGCAGAATAAGGTTATTCATCATGTAATGGTTTTGTGAAAAAACCACATGATTGAAGAGGCAACATGGGAATCTGAAAATGCAATGAGGGAAAAATACCACCACTTATTCGATAAATAAATAAATTGTGAGGATGAAATTTTCTAAAGGGGGGAAGGATGTAACATCCCATGTATGTATCGAATTATGGATATCCATATCTATGTCTATTTATAAATTAGATAGTGTTTTAAAGGCTTAAAATGAGAATTAATCCAATCTTAAGCATAGAATTCTCAAATATTTTGAAAAGATTGTATTAACACCATTTGATAGAGAACCATTTTTAAATATATCTTTTGAAAATTTAATATGCTCTATTTGTCAAAATAAATTTATTCTTTATTATTGGGACATTGAAATTTACATTGGATAAATTTTTGGTATTTTTCTGACAATGTTAATTTTTTAATGAATAGTGAAAAATACTGCATTTTACTTCGAAACTAATTTTTCATCAAATTTATTTATATGGATATATTATCTTTATAAATGTTTTTAAAGTCTAAATATAATATATTTTTACCATTTAATCCAATGGTGGTCATTGTAATTAACTTCACTTTGAAATTGGACATAAACAATTGTCAATCTTTTGATAGATATTGTTTCTAAAAAACCCGCTATTTGTTTTGACAACGGGAATTATATTTAAATTAATTAATAAAATTTCTATGTTTGGAATTTGGTATAATGGATTCCATATTTGGAATCATAATGTCCAAATTATGTAATTAATAATCTTTTGTGTATGGACATTATGACTAGTAACGACGGTAGTTATCTTTGATTATAATGATTAATTAGTAATCGGGTAGTTAAGGGTAATAAAATAATATCATAATAATATAAAATGACCCCAACATGTGTCATAATCCTATTGGTTGTGTCATGGAAGACCATGGGATGCCTTTTTCCAAACTTTGGGACCCTAGGGAACCGCTTTTGGGTGATTGTGACTCTTTATCATTTTATGTTTTTTAAAAGGGAAATTATTACCAAAGTATGTATCACCCAAGTAAAAAAATTTATTTTTGTCTAAATAAATGATCTTTTAGAATATAAATATTCATTGTAAAGCTAAAAATATTTCATACATCATGATATTTTTTTTATAATTTTTAGACAGTAAATAAATTAACTTTTTTATGACACCATGATGATTCAACTATTACATCATTAATGAACGATTTAAATAAAATGAAAAGATAATGTAAAATATAAGACATAAACATGTCAAAGACATATTGGATGGGTTGATTTCAAACCATTATCACCTTATCCTTGAAATATATCATTGTGGAACATTTAAAATCTGAAACTCATTATATAATAATGTATCTTTTCTTGACTTTCGAAGAGCGCCCCTCCTCCTTATGCTTATTTATTTTTCATTTATGGAATACCTTTATGGTTCCCATTTTTGGTAAACATGATATCTACATTTTAGGAAGTGCGGACTACCGCCCCATCAAATTGATTTGATTCTTTAATGTCATATGTGGGACTTATAATGGTTGGAGTTTATAATGTTATATATTATATTATACTAGAATTATAATATACCTTTATATCATTATGATTTCATTCCATTAAATATGAAATAGAAATGAATGTAGCGTTCTTGCGTACGTACGGCTTACCATCTCTATGAATGGTGCATTTCATTTATTACCTCCAAATGTAATGTAATATTATAAATGCATGTATATAGTGGATATATATGATATATATGATATCTAAATCATAAATATAATTTTGTATATAATGGTTATTTTACCACATGAACAAATTGTAATTATAAGTAGTTTATTTTTGGCTCAAGTACCAAAGATTGAAAAAACGGTGGTTATTAACTTAAATAATTATTTAATGTTCATAACATGGTAATAAGGGATATAAAAGGAATAATTAGCTTTAAAAAGTTTCTTAAGCCAGTAGAAAATAACTCTAGTTTATTATTCAGTATATTAAAGTACGATTGAGTCAAGCCAGACACGAGGTAAGGGACTTTGTCTCAATCTCATTTCATAGAGGCATGTGCTGTTTTATACACAAATTTATTTTATAGATTGTATAAACCCCTTTGACTTTTAATTTTATTCAAAAGGAATATTTTTGTATGAATCATTTTACTAAATAACAAAATGGAATGTTTTGTCTTATGTATGCGGAGACAACAACTTCTCCGCCTCCGTGACCATTATTTGAGTTACGACTTCCTCTACAAGCCATAAATTTTTTTAAAACGAAAAATAAATACCATGTTTTACTTTTATTTTATTTTGGTATTGAAAATGGTTTTAATAATTTTTTGATTTTATCAATGTGTTTTTGATATCTTTTGATTGAAATGTGGAAATATTATGTTTTTTATGCATTTTTATGTAATACAGTTATGTTATTTTTATTTGGAATTTTTTATGAAGACGGGTTGTTCTGTGATATACTATGGGCCGGTGAGTCCATGATAGCTCTCCAATGCATTGTGTAATGTGAAGGAGTTAAACTATAAGGATTCTCCAAAGAGATTTTGGGAATATACTATGATGGGTATTCCAAATGTAACCATGAGGGTTACTCCCTACGTAATAATGTTATGAATTCCTCATGTTACCATTATGTCTTATTTTTTCTATGAATTATTCATAAATATGATGATTTCATGAGTTATAAAAAAGTGATTATGTTTTATGAGTAAAGTATGATTTCATTCATTCTTATGTATACATGGACTAATGTTTTCATTCCATACATTTATATCCCTTACTGAGATTTTTATGCTCATCCCATGTTTTTGAAATGTTTCTCATAGGTCATGGGAAAGGTACATGATGTGATTATAGTGTCGAGTATGTTTCATGAAATAATCCATGTTTTATTTTAAATATGTCTCCTTTGAGGGGAAAAAAGAATACTGTCTTTTATATAAGCACATTGTTGAAATGTGGAATGTAATGCATGATTTATGATCTAAACATCTAAAACTCTAAACTTGAAAAGATCCTCAACGTGTATTCTTGAAATAACTCATGATTATGTAATGTTTAAGGCTGGGGCATTATAATAATAGTTATAGAATCTCATTCATAGATACTTTCTAAGAACTCATCATTTTTAAAAGGATTTAGGGACCCAATATATAGGGGGAAGATCATGGAGATGAAAATAAATCAATGCGTTGATCTCCTATTTTCTGAAATTATATTTTACATAATTTAATTTTCATAATGTCTCCCCTATTAAAAATAATTTCACATCCCCATCCAATTGGGGGTAGTAAAATTTATTGATCCGAAAAGGGGGAGGATTCACCAACACCAATTATTCTATTTCTTCTATTAAATGAATAAAATAGTTTTCACATAATAACATCATGTTTAAATTTTCAACACAGTAATTAACATTGACTGTAATAGTATTTGTGATTTGATGACTTTAATTTCTTTTTTTGAAGGTAAATAAAAGCCTACACCAAATAAGAACATGTTTAATTGATAATAGATGTACTAAAAGGAGTGAGTTCTTAGCAATAATTTTGATGGTTGAAAATTTTTGGCAGGAGTTTTTTAGAACATAATATAGTTTCCATATAGGGATTAACCAAATGTACGAATGGGATATACTATATCACCAAAAATTCAAGAATGTGGGAATACTAATTTAGATTTGAAGAGGAATGTCATCTCAATATCCATAAATACAAGAGTTATAGTTGAAAAAATAGTGTAATCTATCTCTTTATAATCAAAGAAGGAAGTATGGACAAAAATACATATCAATTATAGCATATTAGTTGGTCAATAGAACTTTGAATCAATAAACATCATTCATTAATTATCTTAAATAATTTTTAAATCACATAAAAAAATACTGAATTTCACATTTCAATCTTACTAAAATTAAAAAAATGAATAAATGTAACAACCTCTTATCGTACTCACTCCTCATATGGAGTATATTGTAGATTAACCAACAATATAATGTCTAGGTAAAAAAATATTATTTTCTACTACCCATGATTTTCATGCATCAAAATTTGAATTGTTTTTTGAATTAAATGGATTAACTCCAAAAAAAAGAAAAAAATAAGTTTCAATGACTCAATCTTCAACTTACCATTTAATAGAATGTCATCCTAAAATATAATAAATGGTAACAAAAATTTTAAATCATTAAATAGAAATACTTTATTAGGAATAAAACATTCTAATTAAAGTGAGACACATAGTTTTCACTTTAAATAATAATTAATAATTTCAATCCAAACATATAACTATAATATCTACATGACCCATAATGATTTATCCAAAAAAACAAAATTGATTTTCCTTACATGAAAAATGATTCCAAATTAATAATGAATATGTTCCTTTTGAGGGTTATATTATTATTCTTTCATGGGAGGACCAAAAGAGACATGAATTTGAATTAAGATATATATTATCTAATTTCATTACTCAAGGATTTATAAAAGAGAATGTATGCTGGAGAGGATTCAACTATAAAAAATACGTAGATGCTAAATAATAGGAAAAAAATATACATCCAGGATACTTGAGTGACTCAAAAAATAAATATAGGTGATTCAGGAAGAGATTATTCGAATTTCAATAATAACAAAAATCATAAAAGGGATTTATTCAACATTATAATCATCTAAATATAAAAATAATGAGTTTTATGAATTCTTCGAGAATCTAGAAGCATTATATTAATATTCAAAAACTGAATAGATCAAATTTTCCATTTTTTATACCAATGATTTATCAATAATGACTGAAATATAGTTGATGCCTCATCGAGAGGATCATTAATTTACATGTCTGTATATGATAATAGAGGTAAAATTAAAATGATTACTCGGATCCTTTAATAATTTTCGATAAGTCATAGAGGTCCAATATGAATCCACCTTTAAAAAAATATTAGATTCAAAATCATCAATTCAATCGAAGGATAATGGAATAACAATAATAATTAGACCAGTTGACAAGATTTATGAATGTTAAAAAATATTAATCTTAATTATATTATTTATTTAATTCACCAACTTATTTTACTGGAGAGTGTATTGATGTTCATGGGCCGCAAAAATGTGATTCAATATTTCAACTAATAAATTTCTACCAAAATATTACTCATTAACCCCACCAAAATTAGAAAACATAATCATAAAATATTAGAGAGAAAATTCAATCCAAATCAATACACCAATCCACCTCCATCAATTAGAAACAATTTCAGAACCCACCATCATTTCATCAAACCAACAATATGACCTTCCAATTGAAAACAATTGAACCTTCATCATTCCATAAAATGACAAATTTTAACACATTATTTTGATCTTGATTGACATAGGATTATCATATAATATCTAAATATGTTGGACTGAAGGATATTTCATAAAATAAAACCAAGAAATTCATGTGAATTATGGATTTTAGGACCAATAATCCACAAAATACATAAAGGAAAAAAATTTAAATCCAAATGAAATTTATATTTTTATTATAACCCAATGTCTATAATATCTCAAAACACCAGAAAAAATTATTTTTTATCAATATATAAAAAAATTATAATACAAAAAAAATTCACCTATGATAATGACTATCGATAATTGATTGATAACAGACCTTGATTTAAATGTAAATAATATAAATTATATTTATATAAAAATTATTTTAAAGAAATAATATTTAAGAACTATTTAATTTTGGATTAGTTGAGTCAGAAAAATAAAAAGAGGACATACTTCAAAAAATTATTCTATAAAACATACATAATTGTAGAATCATGATCCCAATATTATATGAAATATAAAAAATCCCTTAATATGAAAGTTTATGGAGGATTTTTCATGAAGAAAATTTTAATTGATAGAAAATAAAAAATAATAATATATAGATATGAAATATTTATTGATCATATCTCCCATACCAAAAAATATCTCCTGATGATGGGGTATTATTTATTCTATGCACTACCAGATGATCAAATTTTATTCATCCATTATGCAATATAGATTAAAAATAAATTTAATTCCACACACAGTTACTTCATAAATACAAAATAGAAAAATAAAACATCCACAAGTGGTGGGATAATTAGAAAAATGAACAATAGTGTTCCTGGATAAAGCTATAGAATATGTACTTGTAGGCTTAATAATAATTATTTTTATAGTATATTTTAATTTTCCTTCTATGAAATAAAATATGTCAATAATCCACCCTCCAATCAATTTAAGGTGACCTTTATTAAAAATGTAAAGTTAATAACCAATCTCTATGATCGATCAGTCACATTATTGTATTGGGATAGTAGATTACACTATAACAAACATAACATAATAAAATATTATAATACTATTTGACACTATTTAAAATATATCATGATGAAGGTGTATACATGATTTAATATACACACAGTCCTTAAACTTTCATATAATTATAAGATTATTTTAAATTTTAGTTTACAGAAATATAAAAACTTAAATATAAAAATTTCACCCTTCAATAACATTTATGTTTTAATTTTTTGATAATTAACAAAAATAAAATGAAATGATAAAATATATAAAATATATATGAACAAGAAACCTAATATAAATTTCATCTCATTAAAAACCTCCTAGATAAGAGGTAAACATACTAAAAATATATATAAAGTATTCCATCTACATGGGTTGATAAATATTACAATTAATATCAGATATTATAATAATTAAACCCCAAAAAACAACCCATTAAACTATTTAAATTAAATATATTATCCATATAATAGATTATATAAGATATATTTTTGAAAAAAATCCCAATGTCTACTATAAATGAATATTTTTAGAATGTGGATCATAATTTAGGATACAATAATAGAAAATAAAAAATCAAACAACTATAAATGTTTATATGATAGAGGTAGGAAATTTAAAAGTAAATGTTGTTATTTAGAAAATCAAAAAATTATATTAGGTCAACCCAATACATATTTTCCCATTTAAAATAGGCCACAACATGGTAAAAATATTGCAAAAATATTTATCGCCATGATTGGAAAACAAAATTTGAATATTTTCTATAGATTCCAACATAATAAAACATTTTAACTATAAATATAATATACATATCCAATTAATCGTTATTATTTTTTAAATGATAATAATAAATGTTGATTATTGTTTTTAGATGGTTTCTAGGATAAATCAAAGTATTATTGATACAAAATACAATGAAATGGCATCCCTCATCTCTAATTTTGGAACATTCACATGAATGAATGTTAATTTAAATATATAAAATAGCCTGGAAACATTTTAAAAGTGAAAGATTAGTATTTTCATATATCATATTTAATATTTACTTGATTTATTTTGTGACCAAAAAATTTTTATCTATAATTCATTATATTATTTCACACATAATATGGGAAAAGTTCCAATAGTATCAATTGAGAAAAATATTCTATTAAACCATTAATATATCAATTCCATGTTACAAAAATATTCATTGTAGGGATAATATTTTTTCCCAAAAATACATTGAGATAGAAATGTAAATGGATGAAGTTATAACTCATATAAATAAAAAACATGTTTAAAACATGTTAAATCATTATTTGGAAACGTTTTATTTGAAAAAAAAATATTCATCATGGATTTTACTTGGATTATCCTTCAACCATCTATAATGTTATAAAAAAATATGTGATTATTAATTGATAATTATATAGAAAATAAATTTTTTAATTAAATCAATTATCGATCACACATTCGATATACAAAAAACAAGAATAAATGTACATTTGAGCTCCATTGAGATGCATCAAACCAAGATGCAGGATCCAACCCCTCTAAATGTATTAAGTTAAATACTAAATTCATATATTATGACTCCAAAATATCGGATTCCACACATTTAATCTACATGAATATTTAATATGAGTTACATGAATTAATTTTTGTGCATGAAAATTTGGAACAACCCACTTTGGTACAATAATTATTTATCAAATCATAATGACCACAGTTATATATTGATGAAGGTTGATGTTATTCTATGACTACTAGTATTGATGTTTTTATTAAAGTAATTCCACATAGAAATTATGGAAAACAAAGGAATCTAAAATCAGGTCACTAATATTTTGAGTGAAATATCATACACCCAAAATGTAGAGATTACATGTCAGAAACCACTAATGAAAATTTTCATATATGAAAGTATTTATATCAATTAAATATATGTACCATAGTATGTCATAATTGTATTTTCATTAGTCATATCTCTATTCTCCTCATTTTAAAAATCTTCTCAATAGTAAAAAAATAAATCCTCCTCCGTATTTTATATTTGGGAACACCAATTCCATTAAAAAATATTCAATAATGTTGTAGTAAACTAAATTATTAATGAAATAATAATACCATCAATGGTATTATTCCCAATATATTTTTTTTAATAATTATATTCAGATCACAATATGTTTTGCTTAAAAAATTTCTGGATGTTAAATCCCCCTTGACTAATGATGAGAATTATTTCAAAGATTTTATCAAGAATAAAAAATTCTATAATATTGGAGTACCATGAGAAATAATTAGTTTTTATGGGAAACACTTATAATGTTGGAAAATGTAATCATTTCTAATATAGTATTGGGTTCATCATAACATAGCACGTATTAGCCAGAAATAAATACAATGTTGTTTTTTATAATAGATAAATCAAATTAAATTTAAAATTTATATTCAATTCAAAAAATATATACTAGATAACAAATATATAATATATCATTCTTCCTTATGGGTCCATGAATAATCCTCTTATATGTATATACAACTTCTAATTGAATTGTGGAATGAGATTCACACACACTATTAACACACACAAAACATCTAATAGGATCTGATACATTTTAATGTAATCCTACTTATAGACGAGAAATGGTGGAGACATAATTTCAATAAGATAGGGGAAATAATGAAAGTAGGTTTTTATAATTAAAATGTTTAAATTTTGAGAAAAATAATTGCCCATGAAATCATAATATAATTGAGAACCATCCACTAAAGACATCGTGTGCTCTCACAGAACACTAGGATCAAATATATACCATGAAAACATCATTAAATATTGGGAGTAAATTATATAGTTATTCTAGTGTAACCTTTTGGTACCATTAAAATTGAAAAATATGTAATATAAAACCAATTAAATATAAATGGGAATGTTCTAATATTGTTTCGTTGAACCATACCACAAGATCTTTTGAAAGAGATTATATTCCATCACCTTTATTTCTAATGAAGAAAATTAACTTTAAATTTGACATATGATTTAATTAAACTTGGTAATTCCATTATTAATATACCTACATGAATAATCAATTCATATTAATAGACGAAATTTATTAATATTGTGTTGGGGAGGGAATCCAAGAGTAGAAGATTTATTTAAAAAATTTATTTTTATTTGAATCCAAATAAATTCATAAAATGATATTCTAAAAATGTAATCTATGTTAATTTCCACATTCCAATTTTCCACTAAATCATATTTAATAATATTTTAATTTTATTTCACATTCAATTTTTTTATTCTCAAATAATGTCCCACCATAATTGGCACAATTTTGATGATGATAAATATTATGAAATTATCTTCAAAAAACTCAAGGTATGTAAATGATTTTTTTCATAAATGGAATTGACAATTTTTAAATTAATTAGAAATGAGATCTAAGAATTAAAATTCAATGAAAGAAAATTATTGAAATTGTGTAAGTACGTCATAAAAGTATTGGGGAAACAATAACTGATCTAAAAAAATGAAGGATCAATTCTAAGGGTATTTATCATATACATTCATTATCTTTTGAATTTCAATTTTTCTATAAAACATTATTTTTAATAATTAAAAAGAATTTCATCCACATTTTTAAATGTCATAATTTAATTGAATAGTATAATAGATAATATTTTATTAACAATACCACAATTTCTTATGATAAATTTTTATTTAATTGATATAGAATAAAAAATATAAAATTTAATAATTTAAAATAATACTAATATATATATTTTAATCAGTAATTATTTATTTGAATTGTAATGAATTATGATAAAATAAATTTCTAAAAAATTATCATACATTTAATTTCTAAAATTTATAAGATATATTCTTCTATTATTAATAAAAAAATAATATATTTTTTCAAATAAATATGTTCCACTCAAAATAATATTTGAAAAAAATTACTATAATATCATGTTCATATTTATTAAGTGATTTTTGGATATTCCACCTACAAGAATTTACATTGTAATTTGAAAAACATGCTACTTCAAAAAAATATCTTGGTTGATAAAATAATTTTGACTAAAATGTTATATTTTATTTCATGTTTTCATCAATATTTTCTATCCCATACAATCCATTAATGTCCACACTATAAATACTATAGTTTAAATAATTTTTTATCCATTCATACTCTTATATATTTAAATTTGACTATGAATTGAATTTTATGTTTGTGGGTGCGTAATGTAATGGTTGATGGGATGTATTGTCATGAGCCGTCCCCCGGGGCCTGTGCTGTGACTACACCAATCCTTCCTTCCATAGGCCTGGGGTTAGGGACTAGCACTAAAAAGGAATATCCCAGTAATAGAAAGTAATTTCAATTAAACCTTAATAAATATACAAACCATGAACACATCTAGAAACAACCATGATGTAAACTATTGTAGTAAAAATTGTAATGAAAGTAAAGGGTCCATAAAAAAATCCCAACTAAAAAGTACAAGTACAACTGGAAAGAGAAAACTACTCTAAGATTACGAACCATGGATCCTACCTGAAGGTTATGAACATATCATATCCACCACAATCAACATCATCATATCTCCTCTGTGTACCACCTAGTCCTAGCTCCCTCAAGTCTCACCCAAGATGCTAGTCGTCTTTATAAGACACAACACGGTGTAGGCGATGCACATATAGTGGTGAGTACAACAATACATAGCGGAGACCCCATAACCACAGAAGGTCTCCCAGAGTTCCAAAAAGTAAAAACCACAAGCAAGTAAAAAATCACAAAGATCAAATCAATAATCAATTGTCACCAGGTATACAACTCATAGATTAAGAATATAAATGATTAGTCTTATGTTGTATCATCGTATTCCATTTAAAAGATCCACAAATAATACACAAGATGTTGTTATATTGTCAATAAACTCTTGGACATTAGTCTGTGAACCATGATGGAGCACTTTTATCTTTTTCAGTGTCGTGTCACACTATTATTGATCCATACAGGGTCGCTAGAATGTTGATCGACTTAGGGTTTCTAGAATTGTGATCCACAATGGGTCTCTATTATATTACCCCATATAGGAACACTATGATGATTATCCACACTGGGTCTCTATGATATTGATCTACACAAGGTCCCTATGATGCTGATCTATAGAGGGTCTCTATATTATTGATCAACAGGGGGTTTCTATATGCTAATCCACATAAAGACACTAGATGATGATACAAAAAGGGTCACTAGGATGATGATCCGCACAGAGTCGCTATGTTAACGATCCACACATGGTCGCTTGATGTTGATCCATATAGGGTTGATATATGATGATACAAAAATAGGGTCCCTAATACATATGTATGGATCATTATTCATAAAACTTGATAATACCACTCTAGAGTTTCTGATGCTGACCTGCGTTGGTCTCTCTTCTTCTTCAGGTCACATCCAACCACAAGATTATCACTCATAACACGCTTGATTCTTGGAGAACCTCTCATCAAGGCATCAGTAGTATTTTATCTAGTAGAAAGTCCCAAAAAATATACCCAAGTGACCACCCCGTCTTAGGGGTCCTAACGTGACTGACGACACATCATTCATACACCCAGTTAGTGAGATATGTGCATTTTTTTAAAATGGGCCAAGTTGGATTTAGGTCCATTCCAACCCATATCGCACACCAAAATCTATCAAAACATACATATATTATCTCTAATGGACCTCATTATCACAAGGGTCTCTATGCTAGAGATGGCATGTCAATCGAACGTCTGGTCTGTTAGTTACATCACATTCCATGAAATAGAGGTCATTGTACCTCTGTCAGATCTGGCACAATCGGGCCCACCAGAATATCAAAAAAGATTTCATTCCCAAAGGGGTCCCAATGACACTCACAGAATGTCAAACAGACTCCAGGGTTTTCAGTTTTGGGTTTTTATTTATTCGAATGCCAGTTAAGTGAGGGTCGAGTCCGACCCAGTGTGACCGGCCCGATACAAGAGTTCCCGAGAACTACCTGACACCACCTGGGTACAACAGATTATGGTTAGCCCCATTCACTAGGTCTGGCCTATCTGGGACATCCCATTGTTTCATAGTCCAAGGCTACTATTGGACTGACCCACAGGGTGGGGCTCTGGCCACTGGCACTAGCCCGCTGGTTGGGTCGAGTCTATCCGGCTGGTAGGTCTGGTCCACTAAGAAGGTCTGGCCCATTTGGTTGGCCCACATCGTGCACATTCCACCCAATGGTGGATCGTTCTATCCTGCAAGACAAGTAGTTGCTAGGACATTTCTCCAGTCGGGTGGGAACTGGCCCACCTTATGAATGGTCAACCATTCGGCTAACCGAGTTCCGCTATCACAGCATAGCGTGGGGCCGCACCGCTCCTTCTTATTGTGGCTACATCGCAACTCCCCAAATTTTTCTCATCCCACTAGTCGCGGAAAATTTTCACCTCCCTTGTCACGCGCGGTCGGCTACCTTCATGCACCTCGACGTGTCGTCGTGTGCTGCCTTCCACCACATGTGGCAGGTGGCCGTAGGTCTTCTCCGACCCCCACCTGTCGCCACCAACGTGGCTCAACGACGGTTTCTTCTACAGGTCACAGGGCGTGCTCCAGAGTTCATTGTCGGTGTCTTCTGTGCCTACGGATCTCCCACATTGCCACCATAATAGTGTGATATAGCATTTTTCTTTTCCATCAATCTGAGGAAATGGTCCCTGTAGAACGAATCATGAGAAAAGCAGTGAAGTTTCCGGGCCTTGATCGTTTGCCTTGCGCCCTCTACGTTAATGTGATAGCTATAAGAAGCATGTTAATACGTCATAGAAAACTTTTATAAAATCTCCCTACATGGATGAGATGTTCGCTGACAACAATAGAATTATCCTCCTACATTGTTATCATTTATTCATGATCTGGTGGCACTCGTCACTGCTCCTTGATATCGGTCTCAACATCATGAGGTTTCTGTTATTTTACTTTTCCAGATTTTTATCAGTTTGATGATGTAATTCCAAGACTCCACAACGAGATTCAAATAAATAGGAAAGTTGGATGTGAGTAACCCATGTTGAATTAATGGGTTTCATTGAAGTAATTAACCATTCAAATTACATCAGTTCATTTACAATGTTTATGGGGAGTCAATCCATTTAATGGATGGACGTGTCATTGTTCCCGCCACCACTGCTCATCGGCATGAGAAAACAAAATGAAATAAAATTACATAACATGTTGTCTTATTAATGTTTCAAAATTTTTCATAATTAACTTTTCAGTTGACCTACTGTGGTCGACGTGAAGCATCCCTTAAGAGAATCTCTACGTACTGGATTCAACGGTGACCTCATGTTTTTAATCAGAGCAGTAATTCAAAAGATAGAAAAATCCACCCATGAATTTACTAAACATACCTTAAAAATTTTCATAAAGTTATTCTAAGAACACAAGGCCTTAGAATAATGCACCATCAATTATCTCATACTCATAAAAAATATTTCAAATAATTAAAAAGAATTACATGGAAAAATATGGGTCTTTACATTCTCCCCACCTTAGGTATTTTCACCCCTGAAATCCACAACCTATACTAAGGGAACAAATGGGGGGTATTGAGCATGAATCTGATCATCCCTCTCCCATGAGTTCTCCTGGAGGTCTCCATGCTGCCAAACAAATGCACATCAATGTTATCAATCATCCACGATGGACCTACTCCTCTTGATCATCAATCTCCATTCGAAACTCTATAAAATTTTCCCCATCAACAATGTCCACCTTCCACAAATTAGTAACATGTTATGAATTCTTCATGTACTTACTAAGCTGTGACAGGAGGTAAACATAATGCACCTGAATCATATGTTGGGGAAGAGTTAGGTAATACCACACCTCTCCATCTCTTCTGTGAACCCTAAATGGTCTGATGAACCTTAGAGACAACTTGATTCCCCAACAAAATCTATGCATTCCATGTCGAGATGAGACCCAAAAAATACGAAATCTTCCTCCTTAATCTCCATAGGTCTTTGTCTGATGTCATCATAAGACATCCATATACTCTATGTTGTATTCATCCACTCCTGGATGATCAACACCTTCTTAGTGGTATACCATACCAACTCTGGACCCATAAGTGCTGACTCCCTCATGTCTACCCAGTATAGTGGTGATCTTCATGGTCGATTGTACAAGGCCTCAAACGGTTCCATACTAATGGGGGGTGATAGTTGTTGTTGTATGTTAACTCCACCAAGGTAAGATGATCCTCCAAACTATGGACAAAATCTAGGATGCAACCACAAAACATGTCCTCTAGTGTCTAAATAGTCCACTCCATCTGACCATCCTTCTGTGGATGAATGGAAGTTCTCAAACGTAGCGGATTCCCAAATATGTATGGTGATCCCTTACTCAACTGAGATGTTAAATGTTCATCATAGTCAGATACGACCATCGATGGCACCCTAGGAATCCATAAAATCTCTTCTACGTAGAGGAATCCCAATCCACATAAATATCCCTACTCATGGATGGGTATGAAGTGGGACAACATGGTGAGTAGATCAATAATCACCCAGATGGAATCATATCCCTTGGATGTCCATGCTAGCCCTATCAAAAATTATATGGATATACCATCCAACTTCCACTCTGGTATCAGTAGTGGTGGTGTAATGCCAACTTGAACCTGGTGCTCTTCATTCAATTTCTAACAAGTGAGGCATCTTGAAACAAAATCTACCAGTACCTTCTTCATCCCTAGCTTCCAGTGTTGATATCGAAGGTCCATGATCATTTTCACCACCCCATGATGTTCCACCAATGGGGATGTATGTAACTCTCTCTGCACCTCCTCCCATAGCGCCACCAGGACCTTGGTGCATCCTATGAAAAGGATGATGTTCTACCCACCTTAAATAAATCCAACAAGTGCATTTCCTATGTATATATAAGCAGTTATATCATCGTAGTAAAATTTCCCAATATGTGCCTCCCAAATTTCTTATTGGTGTACATAATTGGGGAAGTCCATTGAGAAACACTGGGCCTTATGAACACATTCTTCTTTAAAACGTCCAGCTATAACATTAACTCATGATGCTTCATGGGAGCCATCTGATATATTACTATTGAAATTGGTGCCATCCTAAGGAACATGTTGATGTTGATGGCTACCTCTCGGTGTGGAGGTAGTCCCGAAACATCATCAGGAAAGAGATCACCATGTTGGTCCAACACTGTAGGATCACTCAAACTCCTCAGATAAATGGCTCCAAGGGTGAGGATATCCAAAAGATTAGTAATCAGCGACACCCTCATCCGAGATAGTTCATCTTTTGCTTCTATGGATTCATTCTATCTAGTGAAGTTAAACCTAATCCCATCCTTGCAAACACACGACACATTACACCAAAAATAGTCAATATGAGCTTGGATTGTGGATTAACAATCCATACCCGAGATGACTTCGTAAATCCTCAAAGTTTATACTTAGAGATCCCATCTAATGTTATAGCCTCCTAGAGTGATCTCAAATTACATACACTAGTGTGTTATCATCAAATCATCTATTGTTGGAGTCCTTAATAGCAAGGATTGATCCAACGTCTCCATCAAAAACTATGAACATCGAACGAGGGCCATGGAAAAGAATGAGTGACTCGAACCTGTTTATATATGTACTACAGATAAGATGGAATAGACACATATCATACCTCTAATAATCTCTATAGAGCCATGGTCCTAGGCCTTAGCTGCCTGAAGCTGTTCTCGCCCCTATCCACCTACTCCCTATGGTTGTGGTGGACCTCCTGATTGTGGTGATGGTAGAACCTAAAATTGTTGCCCGCCGCCTGATGATTGACCTGCTCCTCTGTCATGTCTGCTACTCTGCAGAAATCCTTGCTCAAATCTATGCCTCTGCTTCGGTGATCCCTCAACCATCTACTAATTTAAGGTATGGCAGGTTGGGCAGTCATGACCCATGTGGCCCAAACCGCCGCACGTGAATCACAATCTTCTTCCTAGTTTTCTTTATCTACCTCACGAGCTCTACATCTCCATCCCTTTGTTCTAGGGTTGTCCACTGGTGGGTCTGGCCTATATGAACCTCTACGTCATGTCTTTATTGCCTACTCTAGATCACTCAACTACCTTTCGTCTGATGATTTCTCTCACTGTCGGTGCCAACTCAGCAATGTTGCTCTCCACCAACAGTTCTCTCTCGAGCACTCTAGAATGTGTTGGGATATTTATTGATATCATCGATGCTCTAATCACTCACTGGAGATCCTGTTCAAAGGTCCATGCACTAGAGAATGGGTCTCGTACCATGTCAATGCAGTAACAGGAGGTTTTAGTGAACCTTGATGATTACTTTCCATGGTTAGAGTGCCCGACTATAAGTTTAGATGCTCCTGTATATGCACATAGTGTACAGTCACTGGAACGAACTCTACCCTGAAGAGGCCATCGAAATATTCCAATGTGATGGATACCTCAGAAGGTATCTGGAGAGTCAGGATCCACTATCTCCTTGCTTGTCCTTGGATATGATATGCAGCTGGGATCACCATCTGGTCAGTTGGTGTCTCCACCAAGCGAAAAAATCTAGTTATATCCTCCAACTAGGCCTCTGCCACATGTGGATACATCTCGCCTAAGAACTGGGGAGGCCTCTACCATTTAAACTCATGAAACATGCTCTGTCAATATGAACAATCTGCTGGTAGGGATGGTGGCAACGGATTCCAAATGGGTAGTGTTGTTGTTGGTACACCAATCAGTTCTACTATCACCGTAAGAGGGCCCTTCACAGATTCCTCATTGTTGATGGTCCATAAACTGGTACACTCTCAAGTATTATGTTTATTTTTCTATGTGATGAAGTCTTGAAAGTAAATAGGTATTCCCTGATCAATATGGTATACATTGGGATATGACTCATTGATGTCAAAAATAAATCACTTTCAAAACATACTCAATTAGTTTTTTCATTCACCATGTTATAAATCATAATTCAGGGACCTCTTCTATGGAAACATCGGCCACTGAATGTAAATGGACAGGATTACAAGCCCATCTCAAAAGTACATGTACAACTAGAAAAAGAAAATAACTCATGGTTTATCCAACAAGGATCCTACCTGATGGCTAGGTATAGATCATCTCCACAGCACTCCACATCATCATGCCTCCTATGTGTACCACCTGGTCCTGTCTCCCTCAAATTTCATCCAAACTACTCGTTGTTTGCAAAAGAAAATACAAGGTTCAGGTAAAACACGTGCAAGGGTGAGTATAAGAATACATTGTGGGGACCCCGAGACCCCCGAAGGTCTCCTAGAGTTCCACAAAGGAATAAAACACAAGAAATACCATAATCAATAATAATATGGAAACAGTGATCTCAAAATAGTTATACCACTATGATATTAGGAATATATATTATTGGTTTAATGGTATATTGTCTTATTACATATAAAATATACACAACTAATTCAAAATAAGTGGTTCTATTTTCAATCCACTCATGTACATGAGTCTTTGTTCCTCGGAGTCCACTATATGGGTGTACTTGTCTTGTCATGCTACTGTTGATCCACACAGGGTCGCTAGAATACTGATCCACATAGAGTTATAGAATGATGATCAACATAGGGTTGCAATGATGATGATCCACATAGGGTCGTTATGATGTCGATCCACACAGGGTCACTATGATGTTGATCCACACATGGTCGCAATGAGGATTATCCACACTAGTTCTCTATGTTGCTAATTCCCACTATGCTTCTAGATGTTGATCCACATAAGATCTATAGATTATGATCCACACATGGTTTCTAGGATGATGATCCACATAGGGTGGTTATGTTGCAGACTCAAACAGGGTCCCTATATGATTAACAACACAGGGTCACTAGATTCTGACTCACACATGGTCTATACTACAATGGTCGAGATGATTAGTCCTAAAAATAGATCATCCAACTCTGGAGTTTCTAAGGCAGACCCAAATTTATCTCTCGTCTTCTTCTGGTCATAGTCACCACTAGATTCCCACTAATATCAAACCTGATTCTGGGAGAACTGATCCTTTATCCATCAGACATATTTCTACTGATATAATGTCCACAAAAATGTATACCCATGGGACCTCCCCATCATAGGGGTCCCAACATGATAGTTGACTTGTCGTTCGGGTTCCTAGTCTGTGAGATATATGCACTTTTGTAAAAATGGACTGGTTCGATTCAGGTCTATTCAAACCCAAGTACAACATTAAAATATTTAAAAATTTTCATAGAGTATCTATAAAACAGCTCCTAGTCACAATTGTCCTTATTCCACAAATGGTTCATCAATCAAACACACGATCTGTATGTTCCATTCCTTTATGTGAAAATGGGGGTGATTGCACCTCAGTCTGGCCCGGCTCGGTCAGGCCCGTAAGAACATGCCAGAGGGATTGCTTCCCAAATAGGGTGCCAACGCCATTAACGGCATGTCCAATGGACAAATGGGTCATCATTTATGGGAATTTATTTACTCGGGGGGCTGGTTGGGTCTGGGACAGAACCAACTCGGTCTAATCGAACCAACGCAATGATTCCAATGGTCTACCTGACCCCCCAGGGTCCAGCCCGTTAACGTTCGGCCTAGTTCTCTGGATCTGGCCAATCAAGGTCAGCCCATGGGTTCATTGGCCCAGGCCGAGGGTTCGGTCTAGCTCATTGGTGGGTCCATCCCTCTTGGTCGGCCCCCATCTAGCTCGGTCCGCGCGAAGGTGGACCATTCTGTCCCTCTATCCCCATGGATGTGAGTTCGTATCACTATTTGGTTGGGCGCTTCCCCACCGCTTGAATGGTCGGTCATTTGGCCAACCCGGTTCTTCCCATGCAACACAATTTGGGATCACGCTTCTCCTTCCTACCATGTCCCACTATCCAAGGATTCTCTGTGTCGCCCTCATTTCATCGTAGGCTAATTGTTGCGGCCGCTTCGCACTGCCGGTGATTCATGCAGCCACCGCCCTTCCGTTCATGGTTCCCTCTATGCCGAAGGCTCACCCTCATGGCTTACATCATATCATGCTCAACGATTTCACATTTCCATCAATCTGAGGAAACTATCCTCGAAGAATGGAGCATGACTGATGTGGCACAGGGTTCGATCCTTGTTTGTTCGGCCCTCACCCTCTACGTTAATGGGATTTCTATCAAAATCAAGGTAATACATCAAAGATAACATTTAAACATTCCACATACCTGTAAGAGACATTCGCTGATGACGATCAACATAACATCCTTCATTATTTTCACCAGTTTTTGTTTCAGTGGCTCTAGTCACCGCTCGCTAAAACTGGTCGCGACTTCCAAGTCATTGGTGACGTTTTACATATCTATAACTTTTTTTTCATGGTGATGTCATTCCATATACTCCACCCTGAGTTCAATATAAATAGGATATGGGGAGGTTGAGTAACACACATGGAATTAATGGGGTTCATTTAATAAATGAACCTTCAAAATTCTTGTAGTGTAGTTACAAGAATAATGGGGATTCAATCCATTTAATGGCTTGATGTTTAATTGGACCCCCACTTCCACTCATCTAATTGAGAAAAAAATGAAATGAAATAACATAACATGTTATCTTATTAATCTTTCCTTTACCCCCAAAGTAGTTTTTTTTCACCCGACCTACTCCAGTAGAAGTGAATCCTCCCATAAGTGAATAACATCACTTTGAATTCAATGGTGCCCTAAATATTTTTTAATCTAAGAACCAGTTCAAAATATAGATTGATCTGCCTACTCATTTACTGAACGAACATAAAAAAATATAAAATTCAATCCAAGAACAACATGACTCGGAATCATGCACCGTCATTTTTTTTAGACTCATAAAAAAATATTCCATATAATTAAAAAAATTACTTTTAAAATATAAGTATTTAAATATATATTGTTTTATTGAAAATAGTGGGTTGGGGTTATATTTTTGGTATGGTTTTAGCAACATATTACACCAATATTATAAATAATTTTTCTATATATAAAAATGAAAAAATAAAATTTTCATTAAAAAAATATTTTTTTTTGGAAAATTAGAAATCAATTTCAGCAAAATGATAATGGTTTGATTATATGTGGTCAGGATGTTTATGTGATACTTTTAAAAATAATACATTTGAATAAAATAGAAAAAACAACCAAGGTAAAATGATTTCATTATACAAATATTGATAACGACTATTGATTAAGTTCTACATAAAATTAGTATTAATTTGATAGATGAGATATTCATTAAAATCAACTTTTTAATATCCTATTTTATTCATTATAAATAACCCTCCTTTTGGGGTCTTAAATTTTTTAACTTCAGTCCCTTCTAAAAATATGCTCCTGATTCATTATAATTTTATTTTCATTATCCCCAAAATTTTATGATATTTTTTTCAATACAATGTTGTTGATATAGATCCCTTACAAGTATATATATACAATTAGAATATCCTCACTATAGGATACTCACACTATATGAATATAACTCCCAGTTAAATATAGAAATGAATTTATTATGGTATAAATCATTATTTTTCTTTTATTCATAATAGATTTTATAATATACGAATGTATGAAATAAGATTATTTAACACTTATCAACTAGAAATAGTAAAATATTTTTTTTCAAAATGTTCCATGAAATTTTCAATGTTGAATTCTTTATTAATTTGGACCTTCAAAGGGTAATGCCATGTTGATATTGGATTCATTTAATTTCTATGTAATCTTAATAGTGGTCACATAGAGTTCATATTAATTTATTAAGATTCCATGATGTTGGGAATGAAAATTCTATTTTTCTGGGAATTAACATAATAATATTAGAATATATATTTTGATAAGAGGAATATTTTTAATGAAATGTATTTGATTAAAAATTATATTATTCCATTACATTTTTATATTATATAAGGATACCTGGTTTAATATAAAATATGCATTAATGTGATGAATTCATGATGAATAAGATATTCCATGATGAATGTTTTTCCATTACTTGAGACTACAGTTCAATACTAATGATCTAAGATGAAACTAGGAAATGAATGATTAAAAAAACCAATACGCTTCACGAATACCTATTTTAATGTAATCAATGATGGGTTACATGATAATGAAATAATATTTGAATAGAATTAGTCATTAAGATGACATCCCATGTCACTGTTTCACATATATGGTTATGTTTTGAAAAATATAATGGATTCCTAGAAAAATATAACCATCAATGTTTTTCATGATAATTTTCTAAATAAACTATAGACCTTATTTTTTCTGAAATCAATATTTGAAAAACAAATACATATATAATTTATAGAAGATGTTATTTTAATTATAGTGAAACAACATATTTTTTACTCAAGGACCTCTAAGAAGACTTGTATATTGAGACCCCATATTTAGAAATATTAAAATTACATAAAATTTATTAGAATACGTAAACATTATAAAAATAGAAACATGAATATTTCACTATTCTAGTTCATGTGGAAACATGGAACACAAAAACAGAGATACATCAGTGAGCTACATTATCTCCAACAAGGTTTATTTTAACTAGAACCCTTATTAGAATGCTAAAACATAAAACATATCTTCATAACATGGGGAATGTAAGATAAAAAGGATTGAGATCAAATGCTCAGTATGGGTATGAAAGGAATGCATTTATGAATAAACATGAGCATAATGGTATAAGAATGTGATCCTAAAAATAAAATATCATACCCCAGATATAATAGACAATGGAATAATGATTGGTAGTTCCTAATACATGAATCCTAATCAAATAAAGGGAATAATACCTGAAATAATAAAATAGGAATAAAAAATGGAATTTTAGTAGAAACATACTAATATAATATGATTTATACAGTTACCAAGACAACTTTACCAAACTATCATACTGATAAAAATAATTTAATATACTTTGTGAATCACCATTACAGCCCTGTATTACTGAAACATGTAAACCCTTGTTCTATCCCTATATTACTAAAATGAGTCAACCCTCGTTCCATCCCTATATGTCTGATGATATATAAATATTTACCCAATTCATTAGAGGTAGATATAAGTCTCACCTGAAACATAATGAAATCATATATACATGTGACCCAAGATCATATATAAACATATCATAACCCATGATAAGAAATAGGTATTATAAACATGTAAACATATCATAATTTATGCAAATATATTTATTTCATAAGCATTTAAACATAAACATATCCTGTGAAATGATGTAGGTTTCAAAAGCATATAACATATGAAAGAGACATGTGTCTCATAAAAACATGTCATCAAAACATAATCCATTTGGAGAAATAATATGAATAGAGATATTGAATAATTCCATCATAGAGTCGTGATTAACACCAATGGATCTTACCTTTGATGGGAAATAATTTTTAATGATATTTTTAAAATTATTCTTGAGGATAATATCAATTTCTATTTGAATTTTTTTTTAACATAAACCCTTATGAAAATATTTTTCTTTGAGAATACCTTCTATAACATATAAAACAATATTTTAAAACAATAAATAATTTTGAAAAACAATTCAAAACTGAGAGTTATTCTCATTTAACTTTTTAAAACATTATTTAATAAAATTTTATTTTAATACAATAGATTCATGACCGAAGAGATAGGTTGTCAAAGTTTACTAAATTAGTTTCTAAGTACCAATGTGAGGAATACTATACTAAAAATTGATGATAAATTGAAAAAATAGAGGATAATAAAACATATTAATATTATTGTATGATGGATCATAATATTTCATCTATGGAAGCATAAGCATACAAATTCTCAAAAAATGAGGGTATTTTATCAAAAAACACTTATAAATTGGTGACCTGGGAACATACTCTCCATGTACGGAAATAAAATTACATGAATCATAATATATAATTTAAAGAATTATAATCAAGGTATAAAATTGAAAATGGATTTTCATAAACATCAAAGAATATTTAGGTGATAAAAACAATTGTATCCTTGATGGAAAATTGTGAAAAAAAAATTTAAATAGATTTGGTAAAATTTTCATGTTAAATCCAATGAATGAAAGATAATATAATGTATATATTAATAACTATAAATTTAAATAAAATCTACATATAATAAAATCATGGGAATTATATACACCTTGAAAATAAAATAGTGTAAAATATATGTTTTATCTCACAAAAATTGAATGTTATATGAAATCCCTATACAAATGTATTAAATCTCTCTGTAATCGTAAAATCATCTGGTATAACAAATATAAGTTTTTTAAACATATTATACATAATAGTATTTATATATCTATTACCATATATTCTTGCATTATGACATTATATTACACACTTGTTAATGATCCCATGCTATGTTTTCACCATTGGTAAAATTCTCTTTGTTATTCGCATGTGTCTTAAGTTATTAAATCTTGGCCATTATAAACATGTCATGATTATAGAATTTATAACATCATATAAATATCAGTTATACTTATTATATGTGTATTATAACAATCTATATAATATAAAATTATGAAGTTTAATACAATATTCATATAGACGGTAAGTCATACGTACGTATGAACGTTGTTTCATCATTATTGTCATATTGATAGATATAAAAATATACCATATATACAAATGTATGTATTTGTATATCATCATTAAATTATAATTAATTTACCATTTATATCATATATGTTCTCCAAACATATATATAATACATTACTTGTGATGTGTGAACGAATCAGATCTCTTTGAGAGGGCAGTAGTCCACACTTCCTCAAACGATGTTTCCCTATTAACATGAAATTCAAGTTGATGATAGGTTTATTTTAATAGAATAATTAATAATAAATATATAATAAATATATAAATATATTTTACATCATAATTTTTATCCTGATTTTTGACAATGGAGAAATAATCATGCATCGTTTCGTGATGGAGTAGTTCACCAAACATAGAAACAGAATGTTCATCATCCATTAGATTAAGGTGTGTGTATCTGAAGGTCATACCAATTTCATATAAACCTACTATTATATAGAGGATACTATTTCTATAACCCAAAAATGTAATAAATATAGTGGAGTTGGTGGGGACATCAAATAACAAAAAAAATATCATAAGAGAAGACATTATCTCTAAATCGGTTAACATCTTTTATGTTTATGACTAAAGGATTCCTTGATAATATTTTATCACAAAGGGAGGATTAAATTTATAATAGGGTATTTTTAGATGGCTATTATGTATTGCCTTTTTGTAAAAAAAAAATTATAGGTGTAAGGAATGGGTCAAGGTGGTGTACTTTTATAGGGAAGGAAAAGGACTCACATTGAATTAGTTTAATCCAGTTAGGTGTGATCATGATATTTCCAAAAAAAATTGTACAAATAAAAATCAATAATGGTAGGTTTATGGGGAAAATATGGACTATAATAGGTTGTTAAAAATGTTTCTAGAACAATTTATATGATAATTTTACGAATTAGTCAAAAAATTTCTTAATTTGGCCGAAACTATTGTGACTAATTTAAATCAGTTCCACTAATCATAATGATAAAAAATTAACATAGTGTTATTAGAAACTAAATGTTAGACAGAATAAAATGGTCAATTTACCCTTTTAAAATTCACTTCATATAAGCAGAAATATTAGGATTAGTTCTAATCTCTTAGAGGTGATGAAATAAAGGGGTTTTGTAGGAAAAATATCCAAAGATTGTTAAGACATTATATTACATTACAATGTGAAATTGATTCTAATTATTTAAATTATATTAATATATTTAATATTTAAATATTTTGACCATAAATCCATTTTATAATATCATTTATCATTAATTTTTAATTTGATAAAAATGATGTTTTTAATTAAAAAGCATTATATTTCAGTATTTATTAATAAATTAGTTTATCAGAAAAATCCCAAAAATTCACCCTCCAATATTTTGGATTTAATGAATTAAAAAATAAATTTTAATCTATCAATTTTTATTTATAAATTTGTATAAAATTAATTTTATCCTTAAATTTGTTCAATAAAGATAACAGTTTTTTTAATCATCAATATGAAATTAACAAAATTCATATCTTTCATTATCAATATGATTTATTTATATATAAAAGTTATAAAAAATTGAATAGAATTATTTAATATTCATATAAATATGTTTAACTCCAGTTTCTACTTGTCATATTTAAATAATTAAAAATGATTTTTTTTACAAATTCAGTGTTGCGTGTATTATACGCCATGTCAGTGTTGCATGTAACATACGAGAAATCTGTGTTTTATGTAACATATGAAAAATAGTGGGTGTCTATAACTTATAACATGATGGATTATTGTGAATGTAATATTTTATTTATTTCATTGAAATATATAAATATTAATTTATTCAGATAATATAGGTCTATATAAACTTTGGTTGTTAAATTCTACCCCTATTAAAGTGAATTTATTCCTCTAAATCTGTCACATAGGTATAAAGAAGTGAGAATAATTCTGCTTCATCATATCCTTATGTACCCACATATCATCCTCTAACAAGTGAGTTTATCAAAAATATTTGACCATGAAAGTGGTCATGCTCTCTATAAATTTATAGGATTGGTTTAGAATTTCAATAGGTTGATCACCATAAGAAATATCATGCTCTAGTGGTATGACCTCTATGTTCAGTACATGCGAAGGGTCAGGTAATTACTTATATATAAGTAACACAATGACCACATAATGATCTTCATAGATAATTCTAAGATGTTACATGTAATAGGATAATATCCTTATACGATCCATTATCTCCATGGGACCAATATACCTCAGGCTTAATTTCCTTTTCTTCCCATATTTCATAACATTCAACTATGGTGAGATTCGTAGAAACAATTTGTCATTAACATCAATTTCTAGATCACTCCAATGGTTATTAGTACAACTTTTCTTATATCATTGGGATTCCTTGATATGATTCTGAATGGTTCAATAATTCTTGACCTTTTCATTAGTGATCTCAAGTCCCAATAGCATTATTTCTCTAACCTAATCCAAACATATTAGAGCATCATATTACATCCCACAAAAGGGATTTATATGGTGTCATCTGAATGATTGAAGGATCTCTATTGTTTTATGAAAAAAATAGATTAAGGTTTTAATCCCAACCTCTATTGACATATAAGGAACATGATATCAAAATATCCTATAGGGTTTGAATTGTTCAATCATACTGACCATCTATTTGAGGATGATAAGCTATGCTAAAAATAAATTCTGTATCATGTCCTTCATGATGATTTCTTTCTAAAATTCAGGTAAACCTAATATAATGATCTTATACAATGGAATTTTGTAATCCATGAACCCTTACCACTTAATTAATGTATAGTCTGGAATGATTATCAGGATAGAAGCCTACTATGATGGCAACAAAGGGTGTTGGCTTGGCAAGGAGATCAACTACCACCCATATAGCATTAACCCTTTTAAAAAAATTTTGTCGTCCAATGAAAAATTATATAGTGATGTTCTCACATTTCCATCCAGGTTTGGGTATTTTATTAAACCTACATTTATAATTTTATCATTCATCATTAACTTGTTTCCATACCAAACAATGAGATAAAAACTATGTGATATCTCTCTTCATGCCATCCCCCCAGAAGTATTCGTTCAAGTGCCATAAGATATTTATACATCAAGGATTAATAGTAAATGAAGAACTGTGAGCTTTCTATAACAACACCTTCTTTAAATATACAATGTAAGGCCCACATACAAGGTTCATGAAACATATAATTCCATCTATGTTGAGGATAAACTCATGAACATTTAAGACCATCTTTTTCTGTTCTTCCTCTTCCTTTTGTGCCCCTTTAATCTTTACATGGATAGTAGGTTGAATATTAATTTGAGAAATATATGATTTTGTAAATTATTTCATGATATATTGATCCATGATTTGCAAATATAGATAAAATGGATATTTTTTATCCTGGTCATAGATAATATTTCATGATCTTTTCCACTCAAATCATTGTCCAACTTGTTCTCTTTCTTAGGTTGGTAATTTATTGAGCAGTTAGAATCCATTATCTACTCTAACAATATGCATAGGAGCATGTAAAAATCCTTCAATGTGTATATATATTTTAAAAATTTATTATTGGAATATATGTCACTCTTTTCCCCATATAGTTAATGTCCCCATATTTTTAATTAAAAAATTCACATGGATAACTCTAAATCGTGATTTGGATAATTTTTATCATGAATATTCATCTTTCAGGAGGAATAGACTATAAAAATTTTATTTTTCATAATACCACATCCTAACCCCTTATTGGATGTATCACGAATGATTTAAACCCCTTCTATACTACAATGTTGTGTAATAATTGGTTCACTAAACAACCTATTATTTAGTTCTTTGAAATTTTCATCGCATTCATCTGTCAAGAAGAACTTGATACCCTTCCGAGTTATATTGGTAATAGTATTATTATGTAATGAGAAATTATCCACTAACCAGCAAAAATGATTAACTAATACATGAATGATATGGATCTTGGTGACCATGGTTGTTCTAGGTCAACATTCAATACCCTCCATCATTGATGGATCTAAATCTATACAATCTATTCTAATTCAGTGAACCAAAAATGACTTTTTTTCCTCCTAAATGTCACAAATTATAATTTTTTTTATAATTATCCTTCATTAGTGTCTTTAGTACAACTATCAATTAATACTCAAGCTCTTCTACTGAATTTAAATAGATAATAATATCACTTATAAAAACTACCTCAATCTGGTCGAGCTATTCCCTAAAGACACACTTAATTAAAGACATGATGATTATAGTGGAATTAGTAATACCAAAGGTAATAATTATATATTCAAAGTGACCTTACCTTGTACGAAATGTAATCATTAATATATCCTCCTTGAACCTTAGTTGATGAAATCTTGAACGAATGTCAATCATGGGATGTATTCAGCTACGTATAGTTGATCAAACATGTCATCAATATGGAAAACACTATACTTCTTCATTATTGTGATTTTTTTCAACTAAAAATAATCAATTAAGAGTCTAATTGATCTAACAATCCTTTCAAAAAAAATAATGGATGCACCGCAAGGTAACAAACATAAAATAATGAATCCCTTTTCAAGGAATTCTAATAGTTAATTCTTCAATTCATTAACCTCTATCAGGGCCATTCTATAAGGTGTCATAGAAATTGGTGTGGAACCAGGTATAAGTTCATTTGAAAACAAAAATTCATGTTTTGGTGGAATAATAGGAATCTATTCTACAATGACATCCACAGAACCCTAAACAGTAGGCATATCATTGTTTTTGATCTTCTTTCCTACCATTTGAGATAAACAAAACCCCTTTTGATTGTAAATTAAGACCCATAAAATGGATGTAATCTCCACAGGATGTCTAGAATTATCATCACATTGTCGGGAGATTATTGGAGTGTTTTAGAAATCGATAGTAACATACCTTCAATGAAAATTGATGTGTCCTTTATACAAAGAAATCGAATCCATGTATAAGATAATATCAAATTCAACAAAAGTAAGAATGAAAATATTTTTATAAAGAACATTGCCAAAAATTTATACTTGATAGGAATCATATACTTCAGATAAAATAATCTTATCATTATGGTTTTTCACTTCTAATTACACTTATAATTGTTTTGAAGGAATATTCAAACTTATTTAAAATTCCATAGATAAGAATGTGTGGTTAAAACTATAATAAAAAATGATGTACCACATAATCATGAAAAATAACTTATAGGATGTATAAATTTTTATAGATCCCCTAATCTATGACACATCATGTTTATCTGAGTTTTTTCCTAGGAAATTTATATTTTAATCCTTCATAATGTTATGTGAATATATTTTGAATTATCAAAGCATATCCCATATGTGTTCCTAACCTAGTTTGTAGAAATGCCTGTTTTCTTGTACCATATTACCCTTAGTTAATCCTGGAACATCCTATTAGTGATTTTACCCACAGTTACATCTTATCCAGTGCCACATCAACTTGTAGTATCAAGAAATTAATGTATATTCTTGGAAACCTCTTCGTCTATCCTTCACTAAAATTTTAGGACACATTTGTATATTTTAACTCATTCCTATACATATCCATAGGAATTTCCACAGGATTCTCATCATGTATTTGTCATCATGAATTCCAAAGGATTACTAAAATATTATTCTTATATAAACTATAGCTAACCTTACGTTGTACGAATTAACATTATATAACATTTGAGTAATTCTTAAACATTTTACAAATTTTTGAAAGAAGACAATACTATTGTACTGCCTTTGGAAACATGGAATACAAAAACACTAACACATAAGTGATATAAATTATCTCCCACTATGTTATTATTGACTAGAACCCTTATTAAACACCTCAAACATAAAACATTTCTTTATAACATAGGGATACAGACATAAAAATAAGTGATCGCAAATTCTCAATATGGTTAATTAGAGATACATCTATGAATAACCATTCTCATAAGGGTATGTTAATGTGAACATGAAAATAAAATATCCTACAATGTAAAAATAATAATATTCCATTATTATTAGAAGTTCATAAGACTTGAATCATAATTAAATAAATTTAATAATCTAAGAAATCATAACATAGGAAATAAACCATGGAATTGTGATATAAATATAAGCATATAATATGATTTCCATAGTCTTCAAGACACAACTGTGAAGACCATCGTAGTGGTAAAATACTATTACTAAACTGGTTGATCCCCCATTCAAGATATTTCTTACTAAACCATGTTAAACCTCATTCAATAACAATAATACATTTCCAAGTAAACCCTCATTACATCCCTTTATATCTAACGATATATAAACCTTCAACCAATGAATTGGGGAGAGATATAGGTCTCACCTGTCACATAATTAAATCATACATACATACTCCACAAGATCATAAATTATCATACCATAACCCATGAAATTTAATGGGTATAATAAAAATTTAAACATATCATAAAATTTATAAGATTCATGTTTCATTATCATTTCATCATATTCATAACCCGTGAAATGAAGAGGATTTCAAAAGCATATAACCCATGAATGGGAAATGAGATTTATAACACCTTGATATCAAAATATAATAAATTCATATCAAGAATAAGATTGAATATGTTGAATAATTACACCATAACATAATGACTAACACAAATTGATGTTATCTTATATGATAAATTCATTTGAAATAACTTATAAAGACACTTCTTGAATAAAATTTCATTTCACCATTGAAAAATGATTTTTATTACATAATACATTATGAAACAATTTGTCATTGAATATATCATTGGAAACATATATTGTATGATTTTAAGACAATAAAACCTTTTTAAAATCTATTTTTTCGGGAAAATTATCTTCAATGATATTTTTAATAAAATTTATTGAAACACGGTTTTCTTAATACAATTGATTTATGACCGAAGAGAGAGGTGGTCAGATTTTACTATAACATTATCTTAATTTAAATAGAGTTGGCGAATGGTACTAAAAATGAGTATATAATTAATAAAAAGAGGATATGAGAACAAAATATTATTCTTTGATGATGTATCATATGATTTCATAAAAGGAATCATAAAACAACACAATCTGAAAAAATGAGGACATTGTCTCAAAAAAACACTTATAACATGGTCACTTGGGATCATACTCTCCATGTAATAAAAGAAAATTAAATTAATCATAATAAATCAGTAAAATAATTATATTAATTATATAATATTTATAATATATTTACATGAACCTAAAAAATATTTAAGTGCATAACAAAACACGATTATTAAAGAAGGAAAATTGAGAGAAAACGGTTTGACCAATTTACTAACTTTTTCATGTTAATCCCCATAAATTAAAGATCATTGATTGGATATTTAAATTAACATAAATTAAATTATATGATTCATAGAATAATATAACTATCATCACATACAACATGTAAAAGTAAAGAGTGGAAAATATAACTTCTATCTAATAGAAATGAAAAATGTGATTAGCTCCCTTTACCTTGTGTCATAACTGTATCCATACACGTACAAGCTTCCTATATAATTAAAATAAGATTATTATATATCCTTTATAGAATAATATTCCTATATCTATAAACAAATGTTCTTTTTTATGAATTCACATTACCCTCTTATTAATGATCCTATGATAATATTTCGTTCGTATATTACACGATTTATTCTTTGAATGTTTCTTAATTTGTTATATCAATTTTTCATTATAATTATATCCAAATAATAGAATTTAAATCATGAAATAAATATAAGGTATATAAATTATATTTTTATATATTAATATATTTATTTTAAAATTATGAAATAGAATAAATAGTTAATAGAGATTGTAAGTCGTACTAACTCATGAACGTTGTTTCCGCATTTGTTATCTTTTTTAAAGAAAGAAAGAAAATGACATATGTATATATCTATATATGATTGTTCATATATATACCATTATTATTGTATAATTACTATAATATATATATATCATATAAGTTCTCTGAGAACATCTTTAATAAATTTCATGTGGTTTGTGAACAAATCACATCACTCTGAGGGTTTGGTAGTCCACATTTCATTAAATGAGATTATCATATTGACACCAAATTAAATGTAAATATATATTTATTGTAAAATGAATATAAAATAATAATTATATAATAAATATAACATAATTAATATATAAATATTGTTTCCATCAGAAATTCCACCATGACTTATGGATATATAGAAATGAACAATCATCGTTTTTTGAGGTTGTAGTCTGTCGTAGACAAATTTTGTATGTTCAACATCCATTAGATGGTGGGGTGTGTAAGTGTAGGTAAGACCCTTTTCAAAAAAATTCATAGTATATTACTGTTTTTTTGGATTTTTTACATCAATTTAATAATTAGGGTGGAGGGGTCGAGAATGAAAATATATAAAAGGAGCTTTTGGGAAGACATTACCTCTTAATGGGAAAACACATTTTTGGTTTATGAAAGTTTGCTTCATTGTGAATATTTCATCCCAAAATAATGTTTCATAGTTGAAGGTGGTATCAAATTTAGGATACATTGGAATACCTTGTATGAAAATAAAATTTTAGTGAGGTTTGAGTAATGAGTAGAGATGGTGTCCTTTTATATCGATGTAAAATGACACACATGGAATTTTTTTTTAAAAAAGTTAAGTGTGCAATGTTCTTTCCTTAAAAAGTCTTACAAAACCAAAAAAAATCATAAATTAAAGTTTTGTGGCCAAAATATGGATATTCAATGTAATTTTAATGGTTTGATGTTCATTAGGGCCATTGATTATATGGTTTATACACTAATTAAGGTTTATTTGGTCTTAGTTGATGTGATTTATTTTAATATTTTTGTACTAATTATTTAGGTTAAAAATTAACTTGGTTTTCTTCGACTCTAAATATTAGACTTAATAAAAAGGATTATTTACCATTTTTAAAATCCACTACAAATACGTTTCAAAATAATTATTACTTTAAATCCAACAGATTTGATGAAATATTGGTGTTTTAAAGCCGAAAGAATGTGATTTATTTTTTATGATTTAATATTCACTTTCAAGGTGAGATTCATTATAATGAATTAAATTTTATTAATATATGAAATATTTATTTAGTGTTTCATTAAAATATATTTCTATTATCATTTATCAATAAATCTTATTTTGATAAAAATTGTGATTTTAAATGATAATAATTTTTTCACTATTCATCAAGAAATGATGTTTCTTGAGCAAAACCCAAAAATTATCCCAAGTATAATTTTGAAATTTTGAATTAAAAAATAAATTTTATTTTATAAAAATAAATTTCTATACATGCCTAAATTTAATTTTATCATTAAAAGAGGTTCACTTGAGAAAACTGTTTTTAAAACATAAATAGGCCATTACAAAAAAATCATATTTCTCATTATCAATATGTTTTATTTTTTAAATTAATTATAAATAGTTTTTAAAAACTATTTATTAATATTCATATAACTTGTATTAACTACATAGTTAAATTTATTTTGATAAAATAAATAAAACAATGAAAGGATATGTTTCATAGAAACACAGTGTTGCGTGTATCGTACGTCAAGTCAGAGTTGCGTGTAAAGAATGAAAAAAGACTACTTCATTTACTCAAATATTATACATTTTTTCAAATAAAATAATATATTTTGGTTTAATAAGAACCAAATAATTTCCTTAGTGCATTTGAAGATATAAATTTTAATTCATTTGAAAAAATGGTCCACAGAAACTCGAGGTGTTACCCTGAGTTTTGCTGGGATGAAATTAATTTCTATAGGTATTGAATATAGAGAATGACTAATCTATGAAAATAAATATTCATAGGTTGAATTCAGGGATCCAATTTAGAGGATGAATAAATGGATTAGGAAACTATTTTCTTTATCTTATTACATATTATCATTTCTTTTCTTTTCCATATTGTCTTTATCTAGATGCATCCCCTACCTCAAGTCCACTAAACAACCCCATGTATGGAGGGTTATATTCTCTTATTGATATGTTTAATGGGAGATATTACCATTTTCTGTTATTTATTTTCTACTTTTAAATAAATATCATCTTTTATCTCCTATACCAATATGTTTCTATTGATCGATATGCATTTAATTTGGATTTCATTTCAGTTACAATATGATTCATTTAATTTTAATTTATTTTGTCCACAATGCATATAACTATTCACCATGTTATAGCATATTTACAACTATATAAATTTGTTTTTGGGGGTGAGTAATCTATTATTTCCAACACATTAGAAGATTTTTGATGAAAACTATTGCTAATTATAGTATAAGAATAATCAATTAGAAATTATAATATTTTATAATGTGGCCCCACAAAAATTAAACACACACCATTAAAGGGGGTAGAATGGTTGAGAAATTTAATTTTAACAACATAACAATTTCAATCTAACAATTTGAGAGAATGGAATCAATATATGAAAATCTAAAATACATGACCATTAAAGAAGAGTTTAAAATAATTAGAAACTATATTAACATGACACTAGGTCCAAATATCCTGGAAATGATGGAATTAATCATGTAAAAAATCATAAGCATACCTTTCAGAATGGATGACATCACTTATTACTTTTGATGCCTAAGTCATTGACATCTTACAAAAATGTTTAAGGATACTGCCAAATAACCAGGATTAATTATCTCAAAAGGCAATCTAATTCGTATAGGGGATATATAATTCTCATACCCAATGATAAATAAATAATTCCAATGAATTTCTTATATCTCATGGGTGAACCTGTCACGACCCGTCCTCGGGGCCCGTGTCGTGACTACCCCAAGCCCGCCTTCCATAGGCCAGGGGCTGGCGACTAGCACCAAGGAGTAAATTCCGAAAAAAAGGAAGGTGTTGACTTTGAAAAGTAAACAAGTGCCATAGAGTAAGAAAGTGGAAAAGTAAACACTAAGTAAAAACTGTACAAGTTGTGCTGAAAGTAAAACGGGCCGGAAATACAAGCCCAACTGTAAAGTACAACTGAAAGGAAAAACAGCAACTGAAAGGAAAAACTGTAGCGTCAAGCCGTCCTCTGGAAGTCCCACCTGAAGGGTTGGTACAGATAGCCTCCACTGCTCCTCGGGTCCACCTGACCGCTACGAGTATGTCCCGCCCAGTGGTCCACCTCCAGGTATCGTCTTGCTCCGCACGCCTCAACCATGATCAGTGTTGTCCGTCGTCTGTAACCAACACAACGTAGTGCAGGCAAAGCCCATGCAGGGGTGAGTATAAGCACTCAGTTGGGACCCCGAGACCCCCGATGGTCTCCCGAAATCTACAAAGGATAATCCACAAAGGAAAGATACAATCACGAAGTAACGTCTGTCACGGCTTAGGTATATGCCCATACATATACCCAAGTCATCAATTCCCATTCGACTCCAACGTCCGAGCCCAAACACAACCCAGTCCACACAGGAAAGCAAACGTATACCCACACAGGATAGCACAACACAATCCACAAAGTAGAGTAAATAGTAAATCCACACAGGATAGCTCAACACAATCTACAAAGGAGAGTAAACAGTAAACCCACACAGGATATCTCAGCACAATCCACAAAGGAGAGTAACACATGATTCATCTCACACATGTATACTTCTTCGGATGATGATAAAGATGATCACTGATCCATATAAGTCGTCAGACCCACGAAGGATCGATAGTTAACTAACCCCTGCAATGACCCACACAGGATCGGGCCCACACAGGACCTTTAGGCATTGGCTCACACAGAACCGCTGAGTGCTGACCCACACAGGATTAGACCCACACAGGATCGGGCCCACATAGGACCGGGCCCACACAGGACCTGTAGCACTGATCCACGTAGGATCGCTGAGTGCAGTAGTCATCGCAGTCCACTGAGGATCTCTGCACAGTCGTCGACGCAGTCCACTGAGGATCTCTGCACGGTTGTCGTCGGAGTCCACGGAGGATCTCTGCACAGCCGTTGCTGTCGAAGAAGCAGTCGCAGCCCACTCTAGGGTTCCCGCACACTGCATGCTCGTTCGGGAGGGTCCAATCCACGAGCCGAGAGTCCGATACATCAACTGTCACAAAGTCTGATGTTGATGTATCCAAAAGTTCCGTATCGTCAAGAGGAACTCAACGTCGCGGACGGCGCGTCAATCAGACCCCCGGTCTGAGAGTTATTGGCTTTTTCGTCCCAAGGGCCGGTTGGTTTTTAAGGAAAAACCAACGCGACCGTACTCCACCTGCGACCAAACCTCAGGTGGAGTGAGTCAAAATATCCGTCTCACATAGTGGAATTCAACAAAGCTGACGGCACGTCAATCGGACGTCCGCAGCTCAAGATATATGTGTTTTCGCTCCGAAGGCCCGGTTGGTTTCGTGTACGAACCATCCCGGCCGAAATCAAAGTATTCTGAAACCATGAGTGCAATATACCGAAACGACCATCTAGATCCAAGGATCGTGTTTCCGCTGACGGCGGGTCGTTTAGAGTCACGTAGCTCATGATACGACCATTTGAACGAAAACCCTCAGAAGACGGGGGGTCCGGGCCCGGGCCGACCCGGTCCGGCCCCCCTGGGTCTGTCGAACCTGGTCCGACCCGGTCCGACGCGGTCGGACCGTTCTGGCTTGGCCGGCCCGGCCGACGTGGGGGGAGCCGCCGCCCCGCGTGACACCCCCGCGGCACCCGCAGGGTGTCGCCCAGACAACCGGACGCGGCTGAAGCCGCGTCCCAGGTGACGCGGGGGGAGCCGCCACCCCCGTGTGACACCCGCGGGGTGTCTCCCTGGCACCAGACGTGTCTTCAGCCGCGTCCTGCGGGCGCCGCCGCTGCGGCCGGTGCCACGGCGGTCTCATCCGGTGGCGCTCCGGGCGCAGCCGCCTCCGGGCCCCGGCGCCGCCGTGCTGGCGCCCCGCACCGCCACCGGCTTCTGCGGGCCGCCGGAGTCACTCCGGTGGCCCGATTTTCTTCCCCTCTGCACCGTTGCTCCTCCCGGGTTCCGTTCCTCACTGCGGGATCGTCAAACATCCGTTGCGGCACGTTCCGTCGGCGTCCGTCAAATCCGCACAAGAACGAAGGAAAACGTAGGGTTGTCGGGCCGTGTTCGTTTGGCCCGCACCCTCCGCGTTAGATATAAACAACGAGAGAAATAATATCAACACATGAATTCAACAATTTTAAGGGAATAAAATTGTTCTTATGTCTGGGTTCTTCATTCTTGAACTGAAATAACACGGGAAAAAGGGCAATCCGAGAAATAAAATCCCTACCTCGAAGTCGTCATCGAACGCACGTTCTTCGCAGAATTGCTCGTCGCGGAAGGAGGGGATCGTCGCGTCGTCGCGGAAAGGCGTCGCGTTGTCGCGGAATCCGGCGTTGAGTCGGCGAACTCAACGGGCCAAGAACAAAAGATTTAATTTAATTAATTAAATACATGTTTTGTTAAAGAACAACATAGGAGATTAAAAAGAAAGCCCGAGACTCTTACCTCAAGCAACCGATCGAAGATCCGTCGCGGAGGGAGAGACGTCGCAGAAGAACATTGCAGGAAGGGAACGTCGGCGTCGCGGATCACGGCGTCACGTCGTCGATTTCCGAGTTTGGTGTTCTTCACGTTCTTCGCGTTTTTCGCGTTCTTCGCGAAGGAGGATGAAGGTTCAAGGATCCTCTCTCAACGAGTAATCCTCCGGGTTCGGTGTTCTGGTTCAACTTAGTTTAAGCTGCTTTTATGTGGCTTCAAGTGGCTTCTATGTGGATTATGTGAAATAAAATAAAGTTGTCGTAAAATTATTTTATTTCTTAACTTTAAGCCTGAAAATTAAAAACCACAGCCGAGAAAACGCATCTCCGGAAGAGGCGTTTCTAAGCGAATACCGGCGCTGAGATTTCATCGGTGCCCTCAGAATTTGATTCTGGGAACCGGTTCAAAAGATAGAAAAACCCGCTCGTCCGTTCACTGAACGTACCCAAGACAAACTTTGGAAAATGATTCCAAGAACACTGGGCCTCGGAATCAGATGCCGTCAGAAACTACGCTCTTATAAAATTTCAATGAAAATTAAGAAAAAAATTTCTTTGAAATTTAAGGGTCTTTATATTACTCCCACCTCAGGGCTTTATGTCCCCGTAAAGATACATCATAAACTAGGGAAACAAATGTGGGTACTGAGCACGCATCTGAGCCTCCCTCTACCATGTGCTCTCCTGGAGGTTCCCGTACTACCATCTGATGCGCACAAGAGGAATCAATCACCCACGTAGGACTCGCTCCTGTCGATCCTCTATCTCCACCAGGACCTCCACAAAATTTTCCCCATCATCCACATCTAGCTCCCCATAGTCAATGATGTGCGTCAGGTCGTGCACGTATATCCTCAGCTGAGATACGTGGAAGACGTCGTCCACCCGGTGCAACTGAGGTGGCAGAGCCAGGTGATAAGCAACCTCGCCAATCCTGCTAAGGTCCTGGAAAGGCCCGATGAAGCGTGGAGACACCTTGTCGCCTCGGCCAAATCTCTGCAAACCATGTCGAGGTGAGACACGCAAGAAGACGTGGTCGCCATCCTTGAACTCTAGTGGCCTCCGCCTCATGTCAGCATATGTCTTCTGTCGGCTCTGAGCTGTCCGCATCCGCTCCTGGATGACCTGAACCATCTCTGTCGTGACCCGGACCATCTCTGGCCCCACATGTGCTGACTCCCCAGGGACTGTCCAACACAAAGGAGATCTGCAAGGCCTGTCGTACAACGTCTCGTATGGTTCCATCCCGATGGTGGAGTGGTAGCTGTTGTTGTACGCGAACTCCACCAAGGGTAGGTGGTCCTACCAACTGCGACTATAGTCGAGGACACATGCACAGAGCATGTCCTCAAGAGTCTGAATGGTCCTCTCTGTCACGACCCGTCCTCGGGGCCCGTGCCGTGACTACCCCAAGCCCGCCTTCCATAGGCCAGGGGCTGGCGACTAGCACCAAGTCGTAAAATCCCAGTAAACAGGGAAGGCATTGCCTTTATAAGTAACAACCACACAGAGTTAGCAAGCGGAAAGTAAAGTGCAGAAAAGTAAAGGGGGCCGGAAATACAAGCCCAACTATAAAGTACAACTGAAAAGTAAAGTACAGCAACTGAAGAAAAGACGGCGGCCTCGTGTCGTCCACTGGCAATCCCACCTGAAGGGTGGGTACAGATAGCCTCCAGGCTCCTCGGGTCCCACGTCCGCTCCAAGCACGTCCCGCCCAGTGGTCCACCTCCAGGTACCGTCCTGCTCCACGCCCCAACCGTGATCAGCGATGTCCGTCGTCTGCAACCAACACAACAAGGTGCGGGCATAGCCCGTGCAGGGGTGAGTACAAGCTACTCAGTAAGGACCCCGAGACCCCCGATGGTCTCCCGAAATCCACAAAGGATATAGCACAAAAGAAAGATGCAATCACGAAGTAACATCTGACTCGACTTAGGTATATTCCCATACATATACCTAAGTCCCCAATTCTAGCTCTGCTCACGAGCTCAAGAACAACTCAATCCACAAAGGAAAGCAAGACTCAAATCCACAAGGAGAGTAAACAGTAAAATCCACATAGGATAGTTCAACACAATCCACAAAGGAGAGTAACATACGATTCAGCTCAACCAGGTATACTTTTTCAGATGACGTCAAAGATGATCACTGATCCATCTAAGTCGTCGGACCCACAAAGGATCGATAGGTACTAACCCCCGCAGAATACCCACACAGGATCGGGCTCACACAGAACCTGTAGGCAGTGGCTCACACAGAACCGGTAGTAAGGACCCACATAGGATCGGGCTCACACAGAACCTGTAGCACTGATCCACGTAGGATCGCTGAGTGCAGTAGTCGACGCAGTCTACTGAGGATCTCTGCACAGTCGTCGCCGCAGTCCACGAAGGATCTCTGCTCTGCCGTCGTCGCAGTCCACGAAGGATCTCTGCTCTGTCGTCGTCGCAGTCCACGAAGGATCTCTGCTCTGTCGTCGAAGTCACAGCCAGCGCTAGGGTTCCCGCACAAAGCGAGCTCGTTTAGGAGGGTCCGCTCCACGAGCCGAGAGGCTGATACATCAACTGACACGTAGTCCGAAGTTGATGTATCCAAAAGTTCCGTATCGACAACAGGATCTCAACGCGACAGACGGCGCGTCAAACGGACGCCCGGTCTGAGAGTTATTGGCATTTTCGTCCCAGGGGCCCGGTTGGTTTTTAGGGCAAAACCAACCCGACCGTACTCCGCCTGTATCCGATCCTCGGGCGGAGCATGCCAAAAGTTCCGTCTCACTTAGAGGAAACTACCACAGCTGACGGTACGTCGATCGGACGTCCGTAGCTCAAGTTATGAGCGTTTCCGCTCCGAGGGCCCGGTTGGTTTCGTGTACGAACCAACCCGGCCGAACCCAAAGTCTTCCGAAACCTTGAGTATAATATACCGAAACGACCGTCTTGATCCAAGGATCGCGTAGCCGCTGACGGTTCGTCAATCGGAGGTCCCAGGCCCAAGATATGGGCGAAAGACCGAAGAGGGCCCGAAAACGGGGGTTCTGGGCCCGGGGCGACCCGGCCCGAACCCCCCTGGGGTCGGCCGAACCGGGTCGGCCCGAACCGGCTCAGCCGGGTCCGGTTCGGCTTGGGCGCGGCCCGGCCGACCGGACCGGCCGGCTCGGCTTCGGCCGAGCGGCCGAACAGGCCGCCGCCGCGGGTTTGACCCGCGGCATTTGAAGAAACACGGCCCCCGCGGGGGGCCGCCTGTCACGCGGACGCGGCCGGGCCGCCGCGTCCGTTCCCGGTTCCGCGCGGCCGCGGAACCGGCCGCCACCGCCGCCGCGGCTTCAGCCGCGGCGGACTTCCTCTACGGCGGCGCGCCGGGCGCCGCCGCCTCCGGTCGCCGGCACCGCCGCGCCGGCGACCCGCGCCGCCGCTGCCTTCCGCGGGCCGCCGGAGATGCTCCGCTGGCCCGTTTTGCCTCCCGTCTGCGCCGATGCCTCTCCCGGATGCCGACCTTCACTGCGGAATCAACGGATCGCCCCTGCCGCGCGGTTTGTCGTCGTCCGTCATATCCGCACAACAAAAGAGATCGGCGGAGGGTTGTCGGGTCTTGTTCGTTAGACCCGCACCCTCCGCGTTAGCCATAATCAACGGGAGAAAAGAAAAAGATGATCAACACATGATCCAACAATTTTATTTAAAGATAAAATTGTTCGTTTGAAACCGACTTTTTAAATTTTCAAGAACGTTCACGAGAAAATTTAAAAGGGGTAACTTTTCCAAAATAAATCCCTACCTTGATGATCGTCGAGCGCGGGCGTTCTTCGCGGAAGAGATCGTCGCGGAAGAGATCGATCGTCGCGTCGTCGCGGGAAGGTGTCGCGTCGTCGCGGAAACCAGAATTGAGCCGGCGAGCTCAACGAATCAAGAACAACAGATTTAAATTATTAATATTTAAATCTGTGTTTCGTTTAAAACCAAAGAAAAGAACTTGAGAGGAAATCCGAAAGCACTCACCTCGAATGGTCGGTGATCGGAGATCGGAAATCGGAAGAACGTCTCGGGCGAAGGCGTCGTCGACTTCCGGGTTCGGTGTTCTTCGCGTTCTTCGCGTTCTTCGCGTTCTTCACGTTTTTCGCGGAGAGGGTGGAGGCTCAGAGGAATTGCACAACGATAGCAATCCTCCAAAATAGACAAGTTTGTCTATTTTATTATTTTTGCCAACAAACGTAAAACGCGTAAGTAACGACCCATTTAATTCGTTGAATTAATTCAACGAGCGAAACAGCCCATTTAATTCACGAAAGAAACAGCCCATTTAAATGGTCTGTTAAGAATTAAAGAAACGCGTCGGTTGACTTTTCAGTTTCTTTGACGGGTTTTCGCGGGTGCGTTACTTAGCGAAAGAAACGGCGGGGCTCGCGCGGGCCCCACCTCACAAATATCCTATCAAGGGGGTATGATATTTCTGGATAGCATCCTATCCAGTTCATCACAGTTCAAGCCGCCTTTAAGTGGCTTCAAGTGGCTTCCAAGCAGCTTAAGTGAAATAAAATAAAGTTGTCGCACAAATTTATTTTATTTCTGACTTAAAGCCGCAAAATTTAAAAACCACGTCTGAGCAAACGCAACTCCGGAAGAGGCGTTTCTAAGCAAATAACGGCGCTGCGATTTCATCGGTGCCCTCAGAATTTGATTCCGGGCACCGGTTCAAAAGATAGAAAAACCCGCTCGTCCGTTTACTGAACGTACCCGAGCCAAACTTCGGAAATTGATTCCGGGCACACCGGGCCTCGGAATCAGGTGCCGTCTGAAGCTGCGCTCTTGTAAAATTCCAAAGAAAATTAAGAAAAAAATTTCCTTGAAATTTGCGGGTCTTTACATTACTCCCACCTTAGGGCTTTACGTCCCCGTAAAGATACATCAAAAACTAGGGGAACAAATGGGGGTACTGAGCACGCATCTGAGCCTCCCGCTCCCAAGTGCTCTCCTGGAGGTTCTCGTGCTGCCATCTGATTCGCAAAAGAGGAATCGACCGCCCACGTAGGACCCGCTCCTGTCGATCCTCGATCTCTTCTGGGACCTCCGCAAAAGTCGCCCCATCGTCCACGTCCAGCTCCCCAAAGTCGATGATGTGCGTCGGGTCGTGCACGTATCTCCTCAGCTGAGACACGTGGAAGACGTCGTGCACCCGGTGCAACTGAGGTGGTAGAGCCAGGCGATAAGCCACCTCTCCTATCCTGCTGAGGACCTGGAAAGGCCCAATGAAGCGTGGGGACAACTTGCCGCCTCGGCCAAATCTTCGTAAACCACGTCGAGGTGAGACACGCAAAAAGACGTGGTCGCCATCCTCGAACTCTAGTGGCCTCCGCCTCCTGTAAGCATATGACTTCTGCCGGCTCTGAGCTGTCCTCATCCTCTCCTGGATGATCTGGACCTTCTCTGTCATGGCTCGGACCATCTCTGGTCCCACGAGTGCTGACTCCCCAGGGTCTGTCCAGCACAACGGTGATCTGCAGAGTCTGCCGTACAACGCCTCGTATGGTGCCATCCCGATGGTGGAGTGGTAGCTGTTGTGGTACGCGAACTCCACCAAGGGTAGGTGGTCCTCCCAGCTGCGACCAAAGTCGAGAACACATGCACGGAGCATGTCCTCGAGTGTCTGTATGGTCCTCTCCGTCTGACCATCCGTCTGAGGGTGGAAGGCTGTGCTCAGATGGAGCCGCGTCCCGAACGCCTCCTGCAACCCCTTCCAAAGCCGGGAAGTGAAACGAGCATCTCGATCGGAGACGATAGACGATGGCACACCGTGAAGCCGTACGATCTCCTGGACGTAAAGACGTCCCAAGCTCTCCACTGGGCCCTGCTCTCTGATGGGTAAGAAGTGTGCCGACTTGGTGAGTCGGTCGACAATCACCCAAATGGAGTCGTGACCTCTGGAAGTGCGTGGAAGTCCAGTCACGAAGTCCATAGATATGTCGTCCCACTTCTACTCCGGGACCTCCAAGGGCTGTACCAAGCCTGCTGGTACCTGATGCTCTGCCTTCACCTGCTGGCAGGTGAGGCATCGCGAAACGAACTCTGCCACAGCTTTCTTCATGCCCGGCCACCAGTTCTGTCGTCTGAGATCCTGGTACATCTTCGCCACTCCGGGATGCACCGCCAAGGGAGAAGTGTGAAACTCTCTCAGCACCTCCTCTCGTAAAGCGACTGGTACGAAGGTACGTCCTCTGAAAAGGATGTCGTGCTCTGCTCCAAGGGAGAAACCATCAGGCGCCTGACCTGAGGATATCAGTGCACGCCGGGTCTCACAGTCAGCGTCCCCACGCTGAGCCTCTTTGACCCGCTCTAGAAGTGGAGGAGAGACTGTGAGAGACTGAAGAAAGGCTGCTCCGTCTCTATCCACGAAGGATATCTGCAAGGAGGCTAGCAGCTCCGTCGCCTCCTCATGTAGCTGAATGCCCGTCCTCCTGCTGAGGGCATCGGCTACCACGTTCCCCTTCCCAGGAGTATAGACTATCTCAAAGTCATAGTCCTGGAGGAACTCAAGCCATCTCCGCTGTCTCAGGTTCAGGTCCTTCTGAGAGAAGATATACCTGAGACTCTGGTGGTCAGAAAAGACTGTGAAGCGCTCGCCCATCAGATAGTGCCGCCAAGTCTTCAGAGCGAAGACCACTGCTGCTAACTCCAGGTCATGAGTGGCGTAGTTCTGCTCATGCGGCCTCAACTGACGTGATCCGTAGGCGATCACGGCCCGCTCCTGCATCAGGACGCACCCGAGTCCAGTCCCTGACGCATCGCAGTAAACTACGTATCCAACTCCCTCCTCAGGCAACCTCAAGATAGGTGCGCTGGTCAACCTCTGCCTCAGCTCCTGGAAGCTCTGCTGACATCTGTCTGACCACACGAAGGGTTTCCCCTTCTTCGTCAACGCTGAGAGTGGTGCCGCAACTCTGGAGAAGTATGGCACGAATCTCCAATAGTATCCGGCTAGGCCCAAGAAGCTCCGCACCTCTGTCACGCTCTTGGGTGGCTCCCAAGCTAGCACTGCCTCGATCTTCGCGGGATCCACTGCAACTCCCGCCTCAGAGATGACGTGTCCCAAGAAATGGACCTCACGTAACCAGAACTGGCATTTTGAGAGCTTGCCATAAAGCTGGTGCTCTCGGAGCGTGTCTAGCACAACTCGCAGGTGGTAGGCATGCTCCTCCTCAGTCGTCGAGTATACCAAAATGTCGTCAATGAAGACCACGACAAAACGGTCGAGGTATGGCTGGAAGATCCTGTTCATGAGGCTCATGAACACTGCTGGAGCATTGGTTACGCCGAACGGCATAACCAAGAACTCATAATGGCCATACCGACACCTGAAGGCCGTCTTCTGCACGTCCTCGTCTCGAACTCTGAGCTGATGATAGCCTGACCGGAGGTCTATCTTCGAGAACCACCGCGCTCCCTTGAGCTGATCGAAGAGGTCATCAATCCGTGGCAGCGGATACTTGTTCCTCACCGTCACCTGATTCAGGCGACGATAGTCGACACATAGTCGCAAGCTCCCGTCCGCCTTCTTGGCGAACAAAATCGGGGAAGCCCAGGGTGAAACACTGGGTCGGATAAACCCCTTGCTCTGCAAGTCCTCCAACTGTACCCGCAGCTCCCGAAGCTCGGCTGGGGCCATCCGATATGCTGGAGTAGATATCGGGGCTGTCCCGGGGTATAAGTCGATGTAAAAGTCTACCTCTCTACGAGGAGGTAGCCCTGGAACGTCGTCGGGAAAGACTTCTACGTACTGGTCCACCACTGCAGGAAAAGCTGGACTCTGCACGTCCACTGCTCCTAGGATGAGGCTAGCCAACTGATGAGAGATGGGCTGCACTCTCCTCCGCGGAAGTCCATCCTGTGCTGCAAAGGTTCCCTTCTCGCCGGTGAAGGTAAACCTGCTCCCGTCGGTGCGAACACATCGCACCTTGCGCCTAAAACAGTCGATCTGGGCATGAACCGTGGATAGCCAATCCATGCCCAAGATGACGTCGTAAGGCCTCGACGCCGCTACAAGGAGATCCCAGCCGAAGCTCTCGCCTCCTAGAGTAAGCTCACACTGCCGGCACCAGTGCGTAATCGTCGAGTCTGCTCCCGTAGGAGTCTCTAGCCGTAAGGATCGAGCCAACGGCTCAGTTGAAATCTCCGAGCTCCGAACAAGGGCAAAGGCTATGAAAGAGTGACTCGCTCCTGTGTCTATAAGTACTGCAGCAAGGGTGGAATAGACACAGATCGTACCTCGAATCATCTCTGGCAAGTCGGGGTCGTAGGCCTCCACTGCCTGGAGCTGGGCCTGTCCCTGCCTGCCAGCTCCATGTGGTCGAGGTGGCCCTCCTGGTGGTGGTGGGGGTAGAGCCTGGAAGCGTCGCCCACCACCCGCTGCTCGGCCAGCTCCTCTGCCTCGTCCGCCTCCTCCCTGCGGACCGCCACGGTCGACCCTCTGCCTCTGCCTGGGTGGCCCCTCCACCGTCTGCTGCTCCTCTGGTCGGCAGGTCGGGCAATCACGAGCCATGTGACCCTGCCCGCCGCAAGAGTAGCACAACCTGCCTCTCGGAAGGCTGGCACTCCGCTGTGTGCCCCGCACTGCTGAGCCGGTGTCCTGAGGCCGTCTGCGTGGGGGTCTGGTCTGCCTGGACCCGAGAGTCATCCGTCGGCTACCTGCTGCCGAAGACTCAGCTACCTGTCGCCCTGTGCTAGGTCTCGCCGCTGAAGAAGGCTCTGCCAGGAAGCTCTCGATTAGGAGGGCTCGCTCCAGCACTCCCGCCTGGGTCGGAATGCTGAGGGAGATCAGCGACGCCCGAATCTCCTGTCGCAAGCCCTGCTCGAAGGTCCGGGCCCGGAAGAAGGGGTCCCGTACCATGTCGGTCGAGTAGCGAGATAGGTCCGTGAACCTCGCCGCGTACTGAGCGACCGTCATGCTGCCCTGGCGCAGCTGGAGAAGCTCCTGGATGCGCACCGCTCGGAGGGTGGCCGGGACGAACTCAGAGCGGAAGAGGCTCTCGAAGTCCGCCCAGAGCAGGGATGCCTCATCGTGAACCTGGAGCATCAGGCTCCACCATCGTCCTGCCGCCGCCTTCAGGAGGCTCGCTGCGAGAATCATCATGAGATCTGCTGGTGTCCTCACTAGCCTAAAGGTCCGCACCACCGCCTCTAGCCAGTCCTCGGCGGCCTGGGGGTCCGCCTCACCGCGAAACCTGGGCGGTCGCTGGCCCTGAAACTCGTGCAGTGCCCTGAGGCGACGTGCATCGTCAGCGTCTGGTACTGGCAGCATCGGTGGCTCGGCGGGTAAAGCTACCGCCGGTGCCACTGCTGGCAAAGGGCCCTGCACCGAGGCCTCGTCGCTCGGTGGGCTGCCGTCGCGCCCTACACTCGGAACCCTAGCTGGCTGTCGTCGCGGGGCCATCCTGAAAAGGAGAACAAGAGCACCACAGTCAGAACAGTATACCTGGTGAGCTGGCACAAGTAATCACAAGGAAAACTTGAGACTTTCATAAAGCAGATCAGTATACCCGGTGAGCTGACACAAGTAATCACAAAGAAAACTTGAAACACACACGCAATCAATGTTTTCATGCATTAAGTCGGAAATCAGGAGTCAGGGTCCTGGTGTACGGATACGTCGGCCGCCGCACCAACACTGGGCTCCCTGAATTGATAACCACACTCAATACACTAAACACTATTGCTTCATATAGAAAGAAAGGACGATCAGAGTTTGCGGTAGAACCGACCACCTCTGATACCAATTTGTCACGACCCGTCCTCGGGGCCCGTGCCGTGACTACCCCAAGCCCGCCTTCCATAGGCCAGGGGCTGGCGACTAGCACCAAGGCGTAAAATCCCAGTAAACAGGGAAGGCATTGCCTTTATAAGTAACAACCACACAGAGTCAGCAAGCGGAAAGTAAAGTGCAGAAAAGTAAAGGGGGCCGGAAATACAAGCCCAACTGTAAAGTACAACTGAAAAGTAAAGTACAGCAACTGAAGAAAAGACGGCGGCCTCGTGTCATCCACTGGCAATCCCACCTGAAGGGTGGGTACAGATAGCCTCCAGGCTCCTCGGGTCCCACGTCCGCTCCGAGCACGTCCCGCCCAGTGGTCCACCTCCAGGTACCGTCCTGCTCCACGCCCCAACCGTGATCAGCGCTGTCCGTCGTCTGCAACCAACACAACAAGGTGCGGGCATAGCCCGTGCAGGGGTGAGTACAAGCTACTCAGTAAGGACCCCGAGACCCCCGAAGGTCTCCCGAAATCCACAAAGGATATAGCACAAAAGAAAGATGCAATCACGAAGTAACATCTGACTCGACTTAGGTATATGCCCATACATATACCTAAGTCCCCAATTCTAGCTCTGCTCATGAGCTCAAGAACAACTCAATCCACAAAGGAAAGCAAGACTCAAATCCACAAGGAGAGTAAACAGTAAAATCCACATAGGATAGTTCAACACAATCCACAAAGGAGAGTAACATACGATTCAGCTCAACCAGGTATACTTTTTCAGATGACGTCAAAGATGATCACTGATCCATCTAAGTCGTCGGACCCACAAAGGATCGATAGATACTAACCCCCGCAGAAGACACACACAGGATCGGGCTCACACAGAACCTGTAGGCAGTGGCTCACACAGAACCGGTAGTAAGGACCCACATAGGATCGGGCTCACACAGAACCTGTAGCACTGATCCACGTAGGATCGCTGAGTGCAGTAGTCGACGCAGTCCACTGAGGATCTCTGCACAGTCGTCGCCGCAGTCCACGAAGGATCTCTGCTCTGCCGTCGTCGCAGTCCACGAAGGATCTCTGCTCTGTCGTCGTCGCAGTCCACGAAGGATCTCTGCTCTGTCGTCGAAGTCACAGCCAGCGCTAGGGTTCCCGCACAAAGCGAGCTCGTTTAGGAGGGTCCGCTCCACGAGCCGAGAGGCTGATACATCAACTGACACGTAGTCCGAAGTTGATGTATCCAAAAGTTCCGTATCGACAACAGGATCTCAACGCGACAGACGGCGCGTCAAACGGACGCCCGGTCTGAGAGTTATTGGCATTTTCGTCCCAGGGGCCCGGTTGGTTTTTAGGGCAAAACCAACCCGACCGTACTCCGCCTGTATCCGATCCTCGGGCGGAGCATGCCAAAAGTTCCGTCTCACTTAGAGGAAACTACCACAGCTGACGGTACGTCGATCGGACGTCCGTAGCTCAAGTTATGAGCGTTTCCGCTCTGAGGGCCCGGTTGGTTTCGTGTACGAACCAACCCGGCCGAACCCAAAGTCTTCCGAAACCTTGAGTATAATATACCGAAACGACCGTCTTGATCCAAGGATCGCGTAGCCGCTGACGGTTCGTCTATCGGAGGTCCCAGGCCCAAGATATGGGCGAATGACCGAAGAGGGCCCGAAAACGGGGGTTCTGGGCCCGGGGCGACCCGGCCCGAACCCCCCTGGGGTCGGCCGAACCGGGTCGGCCCGAACCGGCCCGAACCGGCTCGGCCGGGTCCGGTTCGGCCAGGGCGCGGCCCGGCCGACCGGACCGGCCGGCTCGGCTTCGGCCGAGCGGCCGAACAGGCCGCCGCCGCGGGTTTGACCCGCGGCATTTGAAGAAACGCGGCCCCCGCGGGGGGCCGCCTTTCACGCGGACGCGGCCGGGCCGCCGCGTCCGTTCCCGGTTCCGCACGGCCGCGGAACCGGCCGCCACCGCCGCCGCGGCTTCAGCCGCGGCGGACTTCCTCTACGGCGGCGCGCCGGGCGCCGCCGCCTCCGGTCGCCGGCGCCGCCGCGCCGGCGACCCGCGCCGCCGCTGCCTTCCGCGGGCCGCCGGAGATGCTCCGGTGGCCCGTTTTGCCTCCCGTCTACGCCGATGCCTCTCCCGGATGCCGACCTTCACTGCGGAATCAACGGATCGCCCCTGCCGCGCGGTTTGTCGTCGTCCGTCATATCCGCACAACAAAATAGATCGGCGGAGGGTTGTCGGGTCTTGTTCGTTAGACCCGCACCCTCCGCGTTAGCCATAATCAACGGGAGAAAATAAAAAGATGATCAACACATGATCCAACAATTTTATTTAAAATAAAATTGTTCGTTTGAAACCGACTTTTTAAATTTTCAAGAACGTTCATGAGAAAATTTAAAAGGGGTAACTTTTCCAAAATAAATCCCTACCTTGATGATCGTCGAGCGCGGGCGTTCTTCGCGGAAGAGATCGTCGCGGAAGAGATCGATCGTCGCGTCGTCGCGGGAAGGTGTCGCGTCGTCGCGGAAACCGGCGTTGAGCCGGCGAGCTCAACGAATCAAGAACAACAGATTTAAATTATTAATATTTAAATCTGTGTTTCGTTTAAAACCAAAGAAAAGAACTTGAGAGGAAATCCGAAAGCACTCACCTCGAATGGTCGGTGATCGGAGATCGGAAATCGGAAGAACGTCTCGGGCGAAGGCGTCGTCGACTTCCGGGTTCGGCGTTCTTCGCGTTCTTCGCGTTCTTCGCGTTCTTCGCGTTCTTCGCGGAGAGGGTGGAGGCTCAGAGGAATTGCACAACGATAGCAATCCTCCAAAATAGACAAGTTTGTCTATTTTATTATTTTTGCCAACAAACGTAAAACGCGTAAGTAACGACCCATTTAATTCGTTGAATTAATTCAACGAGCGAAACAGCCCATTTAATTCATGAAAGAAACAGCCCATTTAAATGGTCTGTTAAGAATTAAAGAAACGCGTCGGTTGACTTTTCAGTTTCTTTGACGGGTTTTCGCGGGTGCGTTACTTAGCGAAAGAAACGGCGGGGCTCGCGCGGGCCCCACCTCACAAATATCCTATCAAGGGGGTATGATATTTCTGGATAGCATCCTATCCAGTTCAACACAGTTCAAGCCGCCTTTAAGTGGCTTCAAGTGGCTTCCAAGCAGCTTAAGTGAAATAAAATAAAGTTGTCGCACAAATTTATTTTATTTCTGACTTAAAGCCGCAAAATTTAAAAACCACGTCTGAGCAAACACAACTCCGGAAGAGGCGTTTCTAAGCAAATACCGGCGCTGCGATTTCATCGGTGCCCTCAGAATTTGATTCCGGGCACCGGTTCAAAAGATAGAAAAACCCGCTCGTCCGTTCACTGAACGTACCCGAGCCAAACATCGGAAATTGATTCCGGGCACACCGGGCCTCGGAATCAGGTGCCGTCTGAAGCTGCGCTCTTGTAAAATTCCAAAGAAAATTAAGAAAAAAATTTCCTTGAAATTTGCGGGTCTTTACACTCTCCTTCTGACCATCCGTCTGAGGGTGAAAGGTTGTGCTCAGATGTAGCCGCGTCCCAAACGCCTCCTGCAACCCCTTCCAAAGCCGGGAAGTAAAACGAGCGTCCCGAACAGAGACGATAGTCGATGGCACACCGTGAAGCCGTACAATCTCCTGAACGTAGAGATTCCACATGCTCTCCACTGAGCCCTGCTCTCGGATGGGTAAGATGTGTGCCGACTTTGTGAGTCGGTCAACAATCACCCAAATGGAGTCATGACCTCTGGATGTGTGTGGAAGTCCAGTCACGAAATCCATATATATCCCGTCCCACATCCACTCCGGGACCACCAAGGGTTGTACCAATCCTGCTGGTACCTAAGGCTCTACCTTCACCTATCGGCATGTGAGTCACCGTGAAATGAACTCTTCCACAACCTTTTTCATTCCTGGCAACCAGTGCTGTCGTCTGAGATCCTTGTACATCTTCGCCACTCCAGGATGTACCGCCAGAGGAGAAGTGTGAAACTCTCTCAACACCTCCTCTCGAAAAGCAACTGGTACCAAGGTACGTCCTCTGAAAAGGATGTCGTGATCTGCTCCAAGGGAGAAACCATCAGGTGCCGGTCCCGAGGATATCTGTGCACGCCGTGTCTCACAGTTAGCATCCCCACGCTGAGCCTCTCTGACCCACTGTAGAAGTGGAGGAGAGACTGTGAGAGACTGAAGGAAGCCTGCTCTGTCTCTTTCCATGAAGGATATCTACAAGGCTGCTAGCTGCTCTGTCGCCTCCTCAAGTAGATGGATGCCCGTCCTCCTGGTGAGGGCATCAGCTACCACATTCCCCTTCCCAGGAGTATAGACTATCTCAAAGTCATAGTCCTGGAGGAACTCGAGCCATCACCGCTGTCTCAGGTTCAGGTCCTTCTGCGAGAAAATGTACCTGAGACTCTGATGGTCAGAAAAGACTGTAAAGCGCTCGCCCATCAGATAGTGCCACCATGTCTTCAGAGCGAAGACCACTGCTGCCAACTCCAGGTCATGGGTGGCGTAGTTCTGTTTATATGGCCTCAACTGACGTGATCCATAGGCAATCACGGCCTACTCCTGCATCAGGACACACCCGAGTCCGGTCCCGGATTCATCGCAGTAGACTACGTATCCAACTCCCTCCTCAGGAAACCTCAAGATAGGTGCACTGGTCAACCTCTGCCTCATCTCCTGGAAGCTTTGCTGACATCTTTCTGACCACACGAAGGGATTCCCATTATTCGTCAACGCTGAGAGTGGGGCTGAATCTCTGGAGAAGTCCGGCACAAATCTCCGATAGTATCCGGCTAGGCCCAAGAAACTCCGCACCTCTGTTACACTCTTGGGTGGCTCCCAAGCTAGCACTGCCTCGATCATCGTGGGATCCACTGGAACTCCCGCCTCAGAAATGACATGCCCCAAGAAGTGGACCTCACGTAACCATAACTAGAAATTCAAGATCTTGCAATAAAGCTGGTGCTCTCGGAGTGTGTCTAGTACAACCCGCAAGTGGTAGGCGTGCTCCTCATCCGTGGTCGAGTACAACAAAATGTCTTCAGTGAACACCACGACAAATCGGTCGAGGTATGGCTGGATGATCATGTTCATGAGGCTCATGAACACTGATGGAGCATTGGTTACGCCGAAAGGCATAACCAAGAACTCATAGTGGTCATAACCACATCTGAAGGCCATCTTCTGCACATCCTCGTCTCGAACTCTGAGCTGATGATAGTCTGACCTGAGTTCAATCTTCGAGAACCACCGTGCTCCCTTGAGCTGATTGAAGGGGTCATCAATCCTCGGTAGCGGATACTTGTTCCTCACTGTCACCTGGTTCAGGCGACGATAATCGACACAGATTTGCAAGCTACCATCTGCCTTCTTGGTGAACAATATCGGTGAAGCCCAGGGTGAAACGCTGGGTCGGATGAACCCCTTTCCCTGCAAGTCCTCCAACTTTAACCGTAGCTCTCTATGCTCAGTAGGGGGCCATCTGATACGCTGGAGTGGATATCGGGGTTGTCCCGAGGAACAAGTCAATATAAAAGTCTACCTCTCTACGATGTGGTAGCCCTGGAACGTCATCGGGGAAGACATCCGCATACTGATCCACCACTGCAGGAAAACCAGGAATCCACACGTCAACTGCTCCAAGGATAAGGCTAGCCAACTGATGAGTGATGGGTTGTCCTCTCCTCTGCGTGAGTCCATCCTGTGCAGCTAATGCTCCCTTCTCTCCGGTGAAGGTGACCCTGCTCCCATTAGTGCGCACAAATCGCACCTTGCACCTAATGCAGTCAATCTGAGCATGGACTATAGATAACCAATCCATGCCCAACATGCCGTCGTAAGGCCTCGACGCCGCTACAAGAAGATCCCAGCCGAAACTCTCGCCTCCTAGAGTAAGCTGACACTGCTGGCACCAGTGCGTAATCGTCGTGTCTTCTCCCGTAGGAGTCTCTAGCCATAAAGATCGAGCCAACGGCTCTGTCGGAATCTCCGAGCTCCGAACAAGGGCAGTGGCTATGAACGAGTGACTCGCTCTTGTGTCTATAAGAACTGTAGCAAGGGTGGAATAGACACAGATCGTAACTCGAATCATCTCTGGCGCGCCGTGGTCGTAGGCCTCCACTGCCAGGAGCTGTGCATGTCTCTGTCCGCCAGCTCCCTATGTTCGGGGGGGGGGGGGCCTCTTGGTGGTGGTGGTGGAAGAGCCTCAATGTGCCGCCCACCACCTGCTGCTCGGAAAACTCCTCTACCTCGTCTGCCTCCTCCCTGCGGATCGCCACGGTCGACCCTCTTCCTCTACCTGGGTAGCCCCTGCACCGTCTGCTGCCCCTCGGTGCGGCGGGTCAGGCAGTCACGAGCCATGTGGCCCTGCCCGCCGCACTCGTAGCACTGCCTGCCTCTCGGAAGACTGGCTCCGCGCTGTGTTCCCCGCACTATTGAGCCAGTGTCATGAGGTTGTCTGCCGAAAGGTCTGGTCTGCTTGGAACCCTAAGTCATCCGTCGGGTACCTGCTGCCAAAGACTCTGCCACCTGCCGCCCTGCGGTAGGTCTCGCTGTAGACTCAGCCAGAATGCTCTCGATCAGAAGGGCTCGCTCTAGCACTCCTGCCTGGGTCGGGATGCTGAGGGAGATCAGTGATGCCCTGATCTCGTGTCTCAATCCATGCTCGAAGGTCTGGTCCCAGATGAAGGGGTCCCGTACCATGTCTGTCGAGTAGCGAGAAAGGCCGGTGAACCTCACCACGTACTGGGAGACCGTCAATCTGCCATGCCGCAACTGAAGAAGCTCCTGAATGCGCACCGCACGGAGGGTGTCCGAGACGAAATCTGAGTAGAAGAGGCTCTCGAAGTCCGTCTAGATGAGGGAGGCCTCATCTTGTACCTGGAGCATCAAGCTCCACCATCGTCCTGCTGTTGCGTGCAGTAGGCTCACAGCGAGGATCACCATGAGGTCTGCTAGTGTCCTCACTAGCCTGAAAACTCGAACGACCGCCTCTAGCCAGTCCTCGGCTGCCTGGGGGTCCATCTCCCCACGGAACCTTGGTGGTCGCTGGCGTTGGAACTCGTGCAGAGCTCCGAGGCGCCGTGCATTGTCAGCGGTCAGCGCTAGAAGCATCGGGGGCTCGACGGGTAAAGGTATCGCCGGTGCCTCTGCTGCCAACGGGCCCTGTACCGAGGCCTCGTCGCTCGGTGGGCTGTCGTCGCGCTCTACTCTCGGAACCCTAGCTGGCTTCTTTCGTCGGGCCATCCTGAAAAAGAAACAAGTGTGCCATGGTCAGAACAGTATACCTGGTGAGATAACACAAGTAATCACAAAGAAAACATTAAACACACATGAAATCAACATTTTCGTGCATTAAGTCAGAAATCAGAAGTTAGGGTCCCGGTGTACGGATACGTCGGCCGCCGCACCAACACTGGACTCCCTGAACTGATAACCACACTCAATATGAAAAACCCTATTGCTTCACATAGAATAAAGATCAGAGTCTGCGGTAGAACCGACCACCTCTGATACCAATTTGTCACGACCCGTCCTCTGGGCCCGTGCCGTGACTACCCCTAGCCCGCCTTCCATAGGCCAGGGGCTGGCGACTAGCACCAAGGCATAAATTCCGAAAAAAGGGAAGGCGTTGCCTTTGAAAAGTAAACAAGCACCAGAGAGTAAGCAAGCGGAAAAGTAAACACTAAGTAAAAACTGTAAAAGATTTGCTGAAAGTAAAAGGGGCTGGAAATACAAGCCCAACTATAAAGTACAACTGAAAGGAAAAACAGCAACTGAATGGAAAATCTGCAGCGTCAAGCCGTCCTCTGGAAGTCCCACCTGAAGGGTGGGTACAGATAGCCTCCACTGCTCCTCGGGTCCACATGACCGCTCCGAGTACGTCCCGCCCAGTGGTCCACCTCTAGGTACCGTCCTGCTCCACACGCCTCCACCACGATCAGTGTTGTCCATCGTCTGCAACCAACACAACGTAGTGCGGGCAAAGCCCGTGCAGGGGTGAGTATAAGCTACTTAGTAGGGACCCCGAGTCCCCCGAAGGTCTCCCGAAATCTACAAAGGATAATCCACAAAGGAAAGATACAATCACGAAGTAACTTCTGACACGGCTTAGGTATATGCCCATACATATACCTAAGTCATCAATTCCTATTCAGCTCCAACGTCCGAGCCCAAGAACAACCCAGTCCACACAGGAAAGCAAATGTATACCCACACAGGATAGCACAACACAATCCACAAAGGAGAGTAAATAGTAAATCCACACAGGATAGCTCAACAAAATCCACAAAGGAGAGTAAACAGTAAACCCACACAGGATAGCTCAACACAATCCACAAAGGAGAGTAACACATGATTCAGCTCAAACAGGTATACTTCTTCAGATGACGATAAAGATGATCACTGATCCATCTAAGTTGTCGGACCCATGAAGGATCGATAGGTAACTAACCCCCGCAATGACCGACACGGGATCGGGCCCACACATGACCTGTAGGCGCTGGCTCACACAGAACCACTGAGCGCTGACCCACACAAGATTAGACCCACACAGGATCGAGCCCACACAGGACCGGGCCCACACAGGACCTGTGGCAATGATCCACGTAGGATCGCTGAGTGCAGTAGTCATCGCAGTCCACTGAGGATCTCTGCACAGTCGTCGACGCAGTCCACTAAGGATCTCTGCACGGTCATTGTCGGAGTCCACAGAGGATCTCTGCACAATCGTTGCTGTCGAATAAGCAGTCACAGCCAGCTCTACGGTTCCCGCACACAACAAGCTCGTTCGGGAGGGTCCGCTCCACGAGCCGAGAGGCCGATACATCAACTGTCACAAAGACCTAATTTGATGTATCCAAATGTTCCGTATCGTCAACATGAACTCAACGTTGCGGACGGCGCGTCAATCGGACGCCCGATCTGAGAGTTAATGGCTTTTTCGTCCCAGGGTCCCGGTTGGTTTTTAAGGAAAAACCAACCCGACCGTACTCCACCTTCATCCAAACCTCGGGTGGAGTGATCCAAAAGATCCGTCTCACATAGTGGAATTCAACAAAGCTGACAGCACGTCAATCGGACGTCCATAGCTCAAGATATTAGTGTTTCGGCACTGAAGGCCCAGTTGGTTTCGTGTACGAACCAACCTGGCCGAACTCAAAGTATTCTGAAACCTTGAGTGCGATATACTGAAACGACTGTCTCGATCCAAGGATCGTGTTTCCGCTGACAGCGGGTCGTTTGGAGGCTCGTAGGTCAAGATACAGCCATTTTAACAAAAACCGTCCGAAGACGGGGGGTCCGGGCCCGGGCCGACCCGGTCCGACCCCCCCTGGGTCGGCCGAACCCGGTCCGACCCGGTCCCACCCGTTCGGACCGGTATGGCTCAACCAGCCCAGTTCGGCACGGCCGAGCGACCGAGGGACCGACGCGGGGGGAGCCACCGCCCTGCATGACACCCCCGCGACACCCGCGGGGTGTCGGCCAGACAACCGGACGTGGCTGAAGCCGCGTCCTGGGTGACGCGGGGGGAGCCGCCGCCCCCGCGTGACACCCGCGGGGTGTCTCCCTGGCGCCGGACGCGGCTTGAGCCGCGTCCCGTGAGCGCCACCGCCGCGGCCGATGCCGCGGCGGTCTCGTCTGGAGGCGCGCCGGGCGCCGCCGCCGTCGTGCCGGCTTCCGCGGGCCGCCGGAGTCGCTCCAGTGGCCCGATTTTCTTCCCGTCTGCGCCGTTCCTCCTCCCGGGTTTCGTTGGGATCATCAAACATCCATTGCGGAAAGTTCCGGCGTCGTCCGTCAAATCCACACAAGAATGAAGGACGACAGAGGGTTGTCGGGCCATGTTCGTTTGGCCCGCTCCCTCCGCGTTAGATATAAACAACGGGGAGAAATAATATCAACACATGCATTCAACAATTTTAAGGGAATAAAATTGTTCTTATGTCCGGGTTCTTCATTCTTGAATGGAAATAACACGGGAAAAAGGGCAATCCCAGAAATAAAATCCCTACCTCGAAGTCGTCGTCGAACACACGTTCTTCGCGGAATTGCTCGTCGCGGAAGGAGGGGATCGTCGCATCGTCGCGGAAAGGCGTCACGTCGTCGCGGAATCCGGCATTGAGTCGGCAAACTCAACGTACTAAGAAAAAAAGATTTAATTTAATTAATTAAATCCATGTTTTGGTAATGAACCACAAAGGAGATTAAAAAGAAAGCCCGAGACACTTACCTCTAGAAATCGATCGAAGATTCGTCGCGGAGGAAGAGACGTCACAGAAGAACGTTGCAGGAAGGGAACGTTAGAGTCGCGGATCACGGCATCGCGTCGTTGATTTCCAGGTTCGGCGTTCTTCGCGTTCTTTGCGTTCTTCACGTTCTTCGCGAAGGAGGATGAAGGTTCAAGGATCCTCTCTCAATGAGTAATCCTCCAAAAGATAGGTTGGTCTTATTTTATTATTATGACAACAAACGAAAATGGGTAAGCAACGACCCATAAATTCGTTGAATTAATTCAACGAAAGAAACAGGTCATTTAATTTACGAAATAAAACGCCCAATTAAATGGTCTGTTAAGAAATTAAAAAAACACGTCAGTTGACTTTCATAATGATGGGTTTTCGCGGGTGCGTTACTTAGTGGAAAGAAACGGCGGGGCTCGTGCGGGCCCCACCTCACAAATATCCTACCAAGAGGTTAGGATATTTATGGATAGTATCCTATCTGGTTCAACTCAGTTTAAGCCGCTTTTATGTGGCTTCAAGTGGCTCTCCAAGTGGATTAAGTGAAATAATATAAAATTGTCGTAAAATTATTTTATTTCTTAACTTTAAGCCCGAAAATTAAAAACCACAACCGAGAAAACGCAACTCCGGAAGAGGCGTTTCTAAGCGAATACAGGCGCTGCGATTTCATCGGTGCCCTCAGAATTTGATTTCGGGAACCAGTTCAAAAGTTAGAAAAACCCGCTCATCCGTTCACTAAACGTACCCGAGCCAAACTTCGGAAAATGATTCAGGGCACACCGGGCCTCGGAATCAGGTGCCTTCAGAAACTGCGCTCTTGTAACATTCCAAAGAAAATTATGAAAAAAATATCTTTGAAATTTACGAGCCTTACAGAATCATAATAAATGTAAACATTATTATTGAAACACTAACATAAATGATGTTTATGCATACCCCTAATCAATAAGAAAAGTCATAATCCAAATAGATTAATATAGTGAGTGGTAATAAAATTATACATACAAAGTATAACTGATAATATACCTCTTATATAAATAATAAGCATTGTGTGAATATTGCATATCCCTATTGGATCATTTCTACTCTAAGGGTTCAATTCACCAATGAATTGAAATTCTAGAAAAAATGATAGTAAGATATATTTGGAAAAAATAACCATTTAACATTGAAAAAACTTTTTAAACTTATTTTTTATAAAATATATCAAAAATACTTTTCAAGGAATATATCACCTTGAAAAATTTATATATTATATTTAATTCATTTTTTGGTCATGGTGATATAAAATTATTTCAATTCACTAGATGGTAAAAAAATGATTCCATTAACATTTTAATTAAAATTAAATTAGTATTTGTATAGAAAATTTCATATTGAATCCTTTGAAAAAAAATAAAATTAAAATATGGGTAATTATTTTTATTTTAAATAACTTTTCAAAAGATATAAATTTTTTTCACATAATTTTTTCTCAAAACTGGGATCATTAAAAAAATGATTTTTGACCGAAGATAGAAATGATTACAATTGTTTTGAAAAAAAATTATAATTTATTTTTAATACCAATGAAATAAAAAATGATAAAATTAATTTAAAAGTATAATCAATAATAAAAAAATTGTAAATTTAATTCTTTTTAATATAGAAATATCAATAAATCATCATCAATGATACATAATCATATATGTTTCGAATAATGGATAAATTATGAGATAAACTCTTACCACATTAATAACTATTACTTTATAATCTAAAAGAATGAAATAACAACAAATAAAATTTAACATAACATGAAGTGAAATACATTAATTATATATAAAATATTAATGGATAATATAAAAACAAAAAAAAAAGAATATGTTGTGATTATAGAGTATGTATAATGAATGTAGTATTGAGATGAGAAACTGTTATCACTTATTTGAACAACTTTGTATGTGACCGACCCTCCTTTATAATAACTATTTATCTAGTAAACATCCATTATTTACCCTTATACATATGTATAAAAACATATATAATTTAATTATTGTCTTTAATTGCTCTATTATTGTAAAATCCTTGTTAACATCCACGTTTGAGACATAATTGTTTAATTTTCCCTATCATTCTTGCATCAACAAATTTTACCATTATAGTTTATCATTGTTAAGTAATATCCACAGTTTTAAACATAATATTACAGTAATATTTTTCACATTATAATAATATCTATGTTATTCTAAAAATGATAGATATATTAAATGTAATATACCATTCATAGAGACAATCGGCCTTTCGTACCAATGAACATTACATCCATTTAACACAATGGATTTAACAATTTGAAAATAAATATTAATTATTATTTTATAAATAATTATTATTTTATAAATATATTATATATTATTAAAATACATCCACACTACCATCATTGTAAATATGAAATGAAAAATAATCACATCACTATCTGGAGTTCATCGTCCAAACATACACAGAATAAACGTTACTATTTTTTAATAGATTCAAAGGGAAATATTTTTTGTGATAATTTATGTTTAGATGTATGCATTTATAATAGCATTAAAATATAGTTACTAACATTTATTATTACAACCATCCATGTTATTCTTCTGTTAAAAACGACTTGCAACACTTCACAAGGATCTTTTCCATTTTACACATGAACATCGTTATCGTATCCATTGATGAATAGAATGAAAAAAGTGTTGTGTGGTATGATTATTTCAGAAATATTATAATATAAAAATATCATATAAATATTATAAACTTGTCATTACATCCATCCATTAAAGGTGATGTAGATAAATTTTACAATGGATCGTGAAGTGATAGTCTTCCAAAAAAAGGATTTGCAGTTTCATTTTAGATTTTATGGAATAAGAGATTAATTTACGCAAGGATAGTTACATATGAACATATAAGTATATAGGATATAATAAAGTAATTTTTTTTGAATATCTATAAAATATTAGAAGTTATTAAATAAGAACTAAAAGGATTAATCTTAATAAAAACAATATCTCTTCTTGGAGAAGCACCCTAATTTTCAACCTAAAGTATTACAATATTTGAATTATAATTTATCCATTACTTAAATTTATTTGGATGAAACTTAGAGATTTTAATTTTTATGTACGTTCGAACAAAAATGTATTAGGGATTGTGATGTTTTTTTGATAGTGGGATGCCTCATGTATGTGGGGGAGATGACAAAAATTATTTTTTTATAAATCATCCATTTTAAAACATTTTTATCTTTCAAAATACCTACAAAATGGTTCATTCTAGAACAATAAATTCATAGGTTCTAAATACGGTTATAAAATTGGTTTTAGAATTGTTGATAGGTTATACTAATCTTTTTTATTTTATTTTAACCCACGATAAAACAATTGTTTCGTCAATAAAATTAATTAAATTTTACTATTATTACTATTCATTATATTTGAAGGGATTGTTGATATTATAACATATTATCAATTATAATTAATCAAAATATGGTATTAATTTATAAAAATAAACTTATATATGTGGGGGAATAAAATTCATCATTATACAAAATTTTGATGAAAAATTTTGTTTTCAAAGAGAAAATTCTCGTACGTATAAAATTTATTAGTATCAAAAATCTATATAATATTGAATAAAATGATTAATTTTATTTAAATATTAATATAATATATTAAAGGATACGTTATAAAAATTTAAAATATATATTTTAATTATATAATATCTAAATAAATTTAGTTTTATATATAAATTCAATATATTAGATTATTCATGAAAAAATATTCTTTTATGAAAATTTAAAAACAAATTACCCCAATGATAATATTCAAATGGTTTTAAAAAATTTAATTAAAATATTACAGATAGATTTTAAAAAATAGATAAAAATTAATTTAAATTTTTTATGATATTTTTTACTAATCCTCCATTAATAAAAATAATAATTTTCATAAAATATTTCATTCCTATTTAAATGGTTTTTATTTTATATCTAATAACTATCAAAATGTCATTTTATTGTATACATGTGTAAAAATAACAATTACTAAATTTCGGTAGTCATTTTCATTTTTCAATACATTACTACTTAGTTATATCTATATTTTTTAATTATTAATATTTTAATTTAGTGTCATTTTTCATTTAAAACTGATGTTTTTTTATTAATAATATACTAAATAGGATGAATTTATAAATTAAATTTATGTAAAATTATGTTGGTATTATTTTTTCTATTTATATTGGTGTTTTGTGTCATAATATTTTTCAAACATTGTGTTCATATTTTCAAATATAATGTAGTAAAAATCAACATATATCATTATAAATTTTATGGGGCCCCCATTTGAGCTTGTCCCAATTATATATATTATAATTACATATTAATATAAGTTATATAACACTAATTATTGTTATAGATCAAAAAATAATACTATATCTATTAATTGTTACATTTAATAGGATGTTGAAACTATTCTCCCTGTATTTTGATCATAGATTGGAATAAAAAATATCATAAAAATAATAATTGTTAATCAAATTCATTAATAGTGTTCCTATATGAGATGATATATAATAATTACCACATGATATAAAATATTTATATAAATTTTAACTAATCATTTACCATATAATTATATTAATATAATTATTATTTAATCTTCTATGAGTGTTTTAGATTAATATTTGGGTTTCATTAACTGATTTTAACTGGTGGAATGTTATCAATACTGTGAGCATTATCATTCACATGGTCACCCTCATTTTTTTCCATATGTTGGTTTTAAAATATTTTGTTAGAAATAATAGTCCTTCTCTAGGGTTTTGGGAGAGATTAATTTTTTATTTTTTAAATTCCATCTATGTCTAATCATTCTACCGTAGGTTCCAAATATTTTGGTTGGGGGTTTGGAAGAATAGTCTGGTGACTTCATGATTTGGGATAATTATGACCCCATTTCAGAATTTTAAAAAACAATTGTTTCTTTTATAAATCATTAACTTTTCATAATTTTTAACTCATTAAACTTCCCACATTGCTTACAATAACCTATTAAAACAACCATATAAACTACGACAACTTATGATCTCACCATCATGGTGGATCTGGGTGATTTATTTAGGAAATGGGAGAACATGCGATCACATTTCTAGATATAAGGAAATTATTTTATTTCATTATTTTATAATTAATTTTTTAACCTTTTTCTATAATTACACCTATTACTTGATAAAAAACACCAGTTTCACCCCCATGTTCTATTTTCCTTCATTGGAGCTCGTCCTCATCATGTATTACAGGAAATCTATTCAAGTTTTCTCAAAATGTTTGGATATTTAATGTTAAATTGTTTCATTCATAAATCAAAAAAAATTATATTACTCACCCCAATGAGTTATCACTGGTTATAAAATAAATAATAATCTATACAATTTAGTTTTAATCTATTCCTTATTCTCTATGTGTTTGTATATAAGGTAGAACGAACAGTTTTGTATTTTCGTTGCTGGGATTCGTTCTCCTTTTCCCTCACTCATCGTCCTCCATCCATAATTTTAGTGTTAATTCTTCTTCCCTGGTAATTAATGACTTTAGTTTCTGGTAATTAATTTTTTTTTGTGGGGGGTTATGTTGTATTATGTATGTTCTTAATATGATTATTGTTCAAAAACCTATGATGAGTGATTTCGGTTGTGCATTTTCATTATGCCATGATTTTGAGGTAGGTTCTAGAGAGAAAATGTATTTATTATATATGTTTCATATTTTTCATTTTCATAAAACCTTTTATTCATGATTAGTATTGTGTTAAAACCTTTTGATATCCTTTTTTTGGGAAATGGTTATTTTTTCCATTTTTTTGTAAATTTGATGTGTATATAAAAGTGGGAATCCCTTGTTTAATTAAATGTTTTGGTAGTTTTCACATGTTTATCCTGATTTTAATGGCCTTTTCTAGCTACTATATAAAATTTTTGGCCTGAAAAATATTGTTTATACCCCATTGGGTGCTTAATTTAATATGTTTTTCTAAATGGTGCATACCTAGTTTTTGGAAAACTGCCCAGTTGGATTTTGTGTTATAAATGTGATATAAAATGACTTTTTTTAATTTATTGGAGAATATGTATTCTGTAAATTGATATTTTTGGTTCCATTAATCGCTATATAAATGGGTTTGGGTTTTTTTAATGATATGGATATTTGTTTTTGATCTGTTTTTTCATGGGTTTCCAGTAAGTGGCACGTCCAACATTTTAATGAATATTTATGAACATTGAATTTGTGAACATAGTGTTTTAAAGCGATTATGTAAATTTATTTCTGATTATAATGGTGTGCGAACACCAAATTCTTAAACGTGTAATTATTACATTTGAAACATGTTGGTTTGGTAAAATTAATAAAATCTCATTTGGCATTTTTCATAAAAAAAGGTTTTCATGTCTGTTCAATGTTGCATGATGTGGAGAAATTTTATGATCTATGAAATTTATTTATTAAATGGTTTGGGGGATGAAATATTTGTTTTGATATAGTATTGGTGGGATTTTTAAAAAAATATCATTTTAAAAGAGAATTTATGTGAAGAGCCTGGTTTTACTTCTTCAAATTTTTTTTATGAAATTTTTATATGGTTAAAAGATATGTGAAAGAAATGTGTGGAATTTTTGTTGGATATTTTATATGTGTTTGATATTGGAATTGAGTTTTCATGGGAATATTTAATTTTATAATACTTTTATCTTGATGGATCACAAAAGGGAAACCCAAGTATCTAGGTTTGCAGACGTGTACAAGTATGCAATTGATTTGGAGGGGTTTCATTCTTGTTTCACATAGAATATATGATGATTACAAAATAATCTAAACTATGATTATGATAATAATGGGGACCACTATGTTATGGATTAATCTCTTACTAGTGGCTCAAGTTATTGAAAATTCATATTTATTATGGTTACCATCACCGAGATATGATGTACCTAGGGATCACAATTAACTAGTGCCAAGCATAGTTTCCATGACTTGTGCTCATTGGATATTTTTACTCACTGACATCATATGGTGTGTTTGGTTGGTAAATTTAGTAGCATGTTTGGGTTATTGATATGTGTACATTTTTTATATCATCCCTCTCGAAAACTATTTTCATTTTGATGTTCCACCTCTTTGAATATTATTTCAAGAATTATTATTTATAAAAGGATCAGGTTTTTGTCTGGTATTTTTTAATGCATGGAAACTAATTTTGAAGACATAATTTTAAATATTTTATTTAAAACATTATATTCACATTTCTTAAATTTTAATGGATTTTCATTTTGAATAAATATATCGGGCAATCCTACATAGTTTTAATACTCTCACTTATAGCCTAAATCTATTTTTAGCTCTCATGCATGTTTTAGATTGAGTATGATTTCCTTAGGAAATTTTTTATCATTAGGTTGGATAGTGAAAAGTAGGTTCAAATAGATTTTTTTTCCGATTACGTTTGTTAGGTTACATTTTTTGTTTATTTTTCCCGTCTGTCTCTTGTCAACATAATGTTTTGTTCAATTATTATGAAAATATATTTTGGGATGTCAGTTTATATTCTATATTTTTTATTGACTATATTTGGTATAAATCATTTCCTTGTGTGCTCAATTGATTCCCATGGTGATTTTTTCAATCCCAGGAGGATCGGGAACACCTCTAGGGACTTGTCACGTGCTAGTATGGGTGACCAGTTTAGGGTCGACTGGGGTTGGTTTGTGAAACAATGGTAAAGGAGTTTGTCTATTAGCATACCTTTATTTATATATCTCCATTATTAATTGGGGTAATTAATAGTAGATAGAGTATGATTTTTGGCACTTGAGGTGTATGTTATAGATGATCATAGAGAATTATTTCTTGTTCTGATCATTGGGTTTCAACGAGATGTCCCGTTTTATTATTTTCATTTGTACTGCTTGGTAGTTTTGTGTTGGTATATGACAACAAGAGTATGACAAATGGCCTTTGTAAGCTCATTGGGAATGGAAAGCCAAGTGAAGCTGGGGAATGGTTCTAATATGTATCTCTGTGTTTGTGTTGTATTTGACATATGTCCACCAACCATATGGTCATGTCATACGCTGACACTAGTTACCTTTTGGGGGTCTCATGGACCTTTAATGAATTATGATTTTATTTTTGAAAATCAATCATTGATAATTATGTATATGGTATTTAATGTAAGGTTTTCATTTTGAAATGTGGAAAACTTGGTTTCTTGAAATTAAATATAATTATGGTTTGGGTTGGTTGTGTTTTTATGAAACATATTTTGGGGATGAAGTGGAAATTAATTAATAGTATTGGATTTTCCCAAATAAAAACGTGTGGTTGATTGAAATAAAACGTGTTTAATATAAGAATAATTTTATGTTGATTTTGATAAGTTTTTTAAAATGGGGTGTTTTATGATGTTCCAAATTTTTTGAATATGGTGAATTGGTTTTGTAAATTTTTTTCATTAGTTGGTGTTTTCGGGGAAATGGTGTTAGTCTCAATAGACATCAGATTATGAAAAGACATGTTTCAGAATATTAGAAAATTGGATGTGGTTGTTTTGAGTATCTTGGTTGTTTTTGAAGTTGATAAAAATTAATAGGGGAAGGTTTTTAAAATAATGGTTCTTGATGAAGTTTTGTTTGTTTTGTGATCTAAAAAAATGGTTTTTGTGGTTATTGCTCCTTCGGAAGGTACATGTTTTTTGGAATGATGTTATCATTTTTAATCCTTTGATGTTTTCATGGGTGATCACATGAATGGTTTTATTAATATCTAGATGGATGACCTATATTTCATGGTGGTTGGGTGCCTGGGGTTACATGGAAATGTTCATGTGAGTGAGAAATGAAGAAACAATATTGGTGAATGTGGATATCCACCATGTTTTTTCTTTTTAAAAAAAAATTATGCTAAAAAATTGTTGAATTTGTTTATAAACCAATGTTTATGTGTCTAGTTTTTTTATAGGTCCTCAAAGATATTGTTATTCATTATAATTCCTTTTTATGTTTAAGTCATTCTCTTGTTTTGTCTTAAGATGGGATCCTATTGGAGGCTCTATTTTGGAGTAATGTTCAGTGTGTTATTAAAGAAGTGTTGGATATGGTGATGTGGTTATAGATAGTCCTCTGTTGAAAATATTTCATATTTATCAACCTACGTATTAATTTAAAATGTAAAATCCACCTATTACGATGATCCCCTATCCTGTTTGATTGAATAATGATCTTTTTGGGATTTATTTAATGTGATTCTAATTCGTTATAATTCTGTTTGAAATTGTTGTTGTGTTCATGGATGATGATGTGTTTCACTATATTCTTTTTCCATTAAGCTCCACATTCAGTGTGAGAGCGAATGGTGCTATGTATCTATGAGTTCTTATATAGATAAATTTTTTTGGTTGAGTAAGTGTGTTTTATTGGTTGTTGTGATCCTCAGAACATTACTGTGTTGTAGGAGATGCTTCAAGCATAATGGCTCCATCCATAGGCCACTGAGAGAATCTTTTCACGCACTCAGGAAATCACCATAGGTGTGGGAAGCTCGACCAGGCTCTTACTTCCACCGTTGTGGTAAGGACTTTTCAACCTCTTTATTTTGGTTCATCATCAATGTGAATGTCCTTTTTTCACAATGATAATTGTGGAATTACTGATCACATATTGTTTGTGGTTATGTCTTCATGGATTTGGGTTTCCCAACAATGTCCTTGTGTAGACTACCTTTGTAAATCTGGTGTTGTCATGGTTATTCATGTTCGTAGGTGGTGAGTGTTGGGTATTTCATTTTTTATTTTTTGGTTTTAGTGGAATAATTATTAGGTTCCCTCCCCTTCCCTCCCTGATTGGTGGAGTTTTGGATTTGTGCATAAATTATAGGGCCAATTCTGGTCAACTCTGTTTTGTTGTGGGGGGTTGAAATGTTCATGTTGTGTTTTTATTTACATGGTTTGGTGGGTGTTTTTTGGATATTTTTGGGTGGTCTTGTGTGGGAGATACCCATTCCTAGTTCATTTTGAATTCTCGTTTGGTAAATGATAGTTGGTTCTTAATAGTGGAGAGATCCACCACGGGTCTCATAGGTTTTCCTCCTATGAATTTTTTATTTGATAGTTTTTTGTTAATGGTGGGGAGTCCATTACAGACTCATATAAATTATTTGGGTTTTAAGAGTTCTATTCTATTTTCGTTATCATTTGGTTAACTAAGATAAGTCCCATCAATCAGGTTCGTGGTTTCATTATGGAATAAGTGACATGATCTTTCAGTAGATTCTCATAAAATGGTTCAGAGTTGGTGTTTTGGTTGAGTTAAAAGGATTGAGATGAATTAATGGTAAGTTATGATACATTATATTAGAATTTTGGGCCATATTGATAATGATTCCATTGGTGTTGATCAATCAGATGGATTGTGTTGTGGCTTTCTAGGGGCAGAAATCTTTAATGGTTGGGAGAATTGTCACACTCATTTTTTTCATGTCTTGCTTTTGATATGGATTGTGGGAAATCATGATACATTTTATGGGTTTTTGGTGATATGTATGTTTATTTTTTAACTACTATATATTTCTAATCATCCTAACATGGGTTCCATAAAGCGTGTTTGATAGTTTTTGATAAAACTAGGGTTACTTCAAGATTTGGCCCAACCATTATCCCATTTCTAGATTTAAATCAAAAATTTGATTCTATTATAACTCATTCTTTTTTTCATAATTTTTATCTCATTGCACATTTCAATTTATTTTAATTTACATATTCAAACCCCCATATCCATTTGGACATAATAGGAGCAAATAATCATGGTGTATTTGGGTGATTTATTCAGTCATTAGGCCAACTTCTGAGCCCATTTCCAGATATAATGATATTATTTTATTTATTTCATATATAATTCTTTTTTTAAAAAAAACTTTTGTCATTACACATCTTACTAGAGTCCAAAATCCCTATTGAAGACACCATGCTTCATAGTCCCTCTTTAGAGCTCATCTTTATTGTGGATTCGGGTGAATTTCTTCCTGATTTCTCAAATCTCCAAGATATGTAAAGGTAATTTGTTTCAATCATAAATCATTTATTTTTTAATATTCTTCCCCAAAATTTGATTCCACAAGTTCTTATAGACATAATTGTCCCATAAATTGAGTTTACATCCTTTCCATATCTTCGATATGTGTGTATCTAAGGTAAGAGTAAAAGCTCTCTAGTTTACAAGGCGATATTTCTTCTCCTTTCTCCTTCATCTTCCACATCCATCAATTATATCATTGTTCCCCCCCATTTAATTCACAACCTATGGTTCTATTTTGGAATGAAAAATTATGGTGTTTATTTTATTTATAAATGGTTTTCATAGGTTTAGTGTTTATAAACATGCGGTAGGAGATTTTGGTTGCACATTTCCATTATGCAATGTTTTTTCTGGTAGGTTCTCCCAGTCACTAGCCTTAATTATTTTTGTTTCATATTTTTGATTTATTAATACACATTAATACCTGATTATTATTTCTTGACAAATTTTTTATGTACTATTTTTTGTAATAAATGGTAATTTATGCCTTATCTTATTTTAAATAGAGTTTTATCATTATAAAAGTGCATGTCGCTTGTTTAAATAAATTTTCCGCTAGTTTTTTCATATTGATTGTGATATTTATGTACTGTTTTAATTTCTGTCACAAATTTTTGTCATGAAAAATTGTTTGTTTAACCCAATGGGGGTTAAATATGTGTTGTTTTGATAATTTTTACTTTCCTAGTTTACAGAAAAGTGCCGGTTTGGATTTTCTGTACTAGATGTGATATAAAATGACCAGTTTGAATTAATAAATGTATTGGAATCATTTCAAGAATATTTTAAGGTCCTTTTATGGTTTTTAAAGGGTATTTATTTATATAATTATTGGCGTATTGTACTTTGACATGTTTTGGAAAACATTTCATGTAAGTGGCTTGTTCTGTATTTTTAAAAAAATGGATGAACATAGAATGTGAAACCATAGTTTTTTAAAGGGATTATTTAAATAATTTTTTTTGATACAAATGTTATTTTTAAAAAAATTATTAAAGGTGTAATTTTTACATTATTTTCACATTGGTTTGGTAAAATTATTAATGACTATAATGTCATTTTTGATAAAAAAAGGTTTTTAAGGTGTGTTCGATGTTGCACCCTGTGGAGCCATTTTATGATCCTTGAAATTTATTAATTAAATAGTTTTGGGGATGCCATGTTTTGATTGATATTGTAATGGTTTTTTTCTACCTTCAAATAACAATTTTAAATTAATTTTATGTGTATCTCCTCAATATACTTCTTCATATGTTTTATGAAAATTTTATGTTGTTTTTTGATCTGTGAAAGAACTATCAGGTTTGTGTGTGTAACATTTTGTGTGTGTATGATCTAGAAATGGATTATTAATGAGAAAAGTGTATTTGATGAAATTTGAAAATTTATTGATAACTAAATAGAATCATGGGTATCTTGGTGGAAGGAAGTGTACTAGTATGCTAGTGACCTGGATAGTTTGTCCCTATTTCATGTAGCAAGTGTGATGATGAAAACACTAAATAAAATATGACGAGGATGATTTTTGGAACCAAAAGGTAATGTATGATTCTACCAATACTATCTCATGTACGTGATGATAGATATTTATTATGGTTACCTTCACTGTTATATGATGTAACTGGGGCTCATAACAAACAAGTTCCTAGGGGTGTTCCTATGACTTGTGATCGAAGGCCATTTGGTACTCACTATTGGTATACAATGTATTTTATTGGTAAATACATAAGTTATGTGTTTTCATTATAATTTTACATTCTTTAAAGAATACTTCTTTTAAACAATTTTCATTTTGTGGATTCACCCCATTGAAAATTGTTACAAGAATTCTTATTTATAAAAATTTCATGTTTTTGTGGAGTAATTTTTAATGCATAAAAATCATGTTGGAAAAAATATTTAAACATATTCTATTTAAAAATTTTAATTTAGGTTTCATTTATTTTAATTTATGTTAATTGGGAATAAATGTGTAACCTACTCAGTTTTAATACTCATGTTTATAGACTACTACTGTTTTTAGCCCTCCTGCAGGTTTTAGCATGAGTTTGATTGCCATGGGTGACGTGTGATCATTTTTTTGTGGATTTAGAAGTATGAGAACATGTACTTAGTTGGTTTCTAGGCTTGGTCGGTTGATTTTTTGGTTTAGTTGTAATTTTGGTTTCCAATAAAAATAATTTTTAGTTCAATTTTTATGTAAATCTATTTTGGGTTGTATAATTCTTTCTGATGTTTAGATAATTATTTATATTTGGGAGAAATGGTTCCATAGGGTACTATATTGATTCTCTCGGTTCTTTTCATCATCCCGAGAGGATCAGTAATGTTTGTCGAAACTTGTGATGGTCTGGCCTGGGTGATTGTTTCTGGGTCAACTCGAGCTGGTTCATGAAAAAAATGTTTTAAAGGAGGTCGATTTTTAGTGGAACCTGATTTCTATAGTGCCCTTGTTAATTGGTAAATGTCACAATAGGGTTATTTGTTTTTTTGGGACTTACAGGGTAAGAGTAGGAAGGTATTTGAGAACTCTTCCACATTCTGATCCTCAAGATTATATAGGATGTCTTGTTTTATTAGAGTCCATTTTTCTTGATGATTGTTTTCTATTGGGAAATGACATGTGGAGACTTACTAATGGACTTTGTGAGCTCATAGGGTCTGTCAATCCATGTGGAGATAGGGAATCTTCCTAAAAATACTCTCCATGCTTTTGTTGTTTTTGACATATGACATCCGCCTATATGGTCATGTCACCAAATGAAACTTGTTCCCTTTTGATGGTCTCTTAGACCTTTTTGAATTCTAATTTTTTAATCCATGTCCTCGATTTGTTGAAATGGGTGTTAATGGAAGTATTTTATTTTGATAAGTGGTAAAGTTGGTTTATAAAAGTTAAATATAATAATGTTTATGGAATGATTCTTTTTTTCAACCATTATTTTGGAGGAAGTGGAAAATATTTAAAAGGATTACATTTTCCCTAATCAAAACTTGTGTTTTATTGAAGTAAAATGTTTTGAAATTGTGAATAATTTTATGGTAATTTTTAATCATTATAGAAAAATAGAATGTTTTGGGTTGTTGAAAATTGTTTGAATTTGATTAATTGGTTTATTAATTAGTTTTGAATAGTTGGTGTTTTTCTAGAACGGATATTGGTCTCAATAGATAGCAGATTATACAAAGATATAGTTCTGAATTTTTTATAATGTGATGGGGTTGTTCAGAGTGTATTTGTTGTTTTGAATTTTGTTAAAAATGAAATGGGGTAAGTTTTTATGAATATGGTTATTGATTAATTTTGGATTATTTTTTGACATTTGAAAAGGGTTATTTAATTGGTGGTAACTGTTCCATTGGAAGGTACCTGATTTTTGGACTGATGTTGTTTAGTTTTAGCCTTTGGTGTTTTTAGGGGTGATAACTTGAATGTTTTCTTTGTATGTAAAAGTAAGGCATATATGTAATGGTGTTTGGGTGCTTGGGGTGGCATTCAAATGTACATTTTAGAGAGACATAATCATACACCATTGGTGAATGTGGAATTCCCACAATTTAGTTTATTTTTTAGAAGTGATTTGAGCTTAAAAATAATGGTATTTGTTTATAAACTGAGGGTTATGTTGGTAGTTTTTCCTACGTCGTAGAAGAGTTTATTATTTTTTATGATTTCTGGTGATCTAGATGACATAGTATTTCTGTGTCCTCGGATGGGATCATGTTGGTGGCTCAATATTGGAGTAATGTTCAGTGGGTTTCTAACGATGTATAGGATGTTGTGATGTTGCCATGGATAGTACTATAATGGGAATCATTCCTATAGATAATCCTATGAATTCATTTAAATTGTTAAATCCACCACTTCAGATGATGCATCAGCCCATTTTTTGTAATATAGATCTATTTTGGAATGATTTAATGTTCTTGTTGGTTGTGATAATTCTATTTGACATATAAGTTGTGTTTAGTGATGCTGATGTGTTTTTCTGTATTTCATGTTCATTCTACTCCTTGTTCGTGGAGAGAGAGAATGATGTTATATATCAAGGAGTTCTTATTTATATGAAGATGTGTTGTTGAAAAAGTTATTTTTGTGGGGTGTGGTGATCCTTAACACCTAACTATGGTGAATCAGATTCTTATAAGATTTTGGCTCCATCAATTGGCCTCGGAGTGAAGCTTTTCACGAAGTTAGGAAAATTCCAGAGTTGTGGTGAGCTCGACTAGGCTCCTTCCTCTACTATTGTGGTAAGGTAGTTTATATGTCTCTATTGGGGTTCCACATGACATTTAATTTCCAGATGCTGCAACGACAGGGGTGGACATACCCCTCAGACGATGTCTATGGTTATGCATTCATTGATATGGGTTTCAGAACAATTTCCATGTGTGGACCACCAGTGTAAATTGGTTATAGTCTTGATGTTACCTGTTCATTGGTGGATATTGTTAGGTAGTTAATTTTTTTCTTTTGTGGTTTCAGTGTTCTAATGATTGTGTCCCCTTCCCTCCCCTCCCCGAGTGGTGGTGGTCCGGATCTGTGGTGTTTTAAAGTATTTTTAACTAAGATAACAAATTTTTGGAATGAATAATTTTGTTTATACCCATTTTAGTGTTAAATAGAGGTTGTTTTGATAAATGATGCATGCATTGTTTTTGGAAAAGTTCATGGTGGGATTTTGGGTCCGAAATGTTATATAAAATGCATTATTTGAATATATTAATCTATGGGAATCATTTAAAGTGATATTTTGGGGACCTTTACAGCTTTCTAATAGCGTTTTGGTTATATAAAGAAATGGGCATTTGTTTTTATATGTTTTGGAAACAGTTTCTGGTAAGTGGCCCATTTAGCATTTTTAAGAAAATGGTTGAACATTGAATGTGTATCTTAAGTGTTTTGAATGGATTATGAAAATCTTTTATCTTACATTAATGGTGTTTGTACACCACTTAATGAATGGTGAAATTTTTACCATTAATGAACTATGTTTTGGTTAATTTATTAAAGACATGTTGGTTATTTGTCATAAGAAGTTTTATCAATTGAGTTCAATGGTGGAGCTTGTGGGGCCATTTTATAATGCATGAAAGTTATTTATTAAATGGTTTTCTAGCTGAAATTTTTTGTTTTCTATGTTATTGGTTGGTTTTTGGCCTTAAAAGATAATTGTAAATGAATTTTATGAGCAGAATCTTGTTATACTTATTCAAAAAAAATTATAAAAATTTTAAGTGGTTTATTGATTTGTAAAGGAATAGTGAGGAATGTGTGTGGGATATTTTGGGTGTGTACGATCTAAAAATGGGGTTTTAATGTGAAAAGTGTATTTTATAATAAGTGGGAATTTATTGAGAACTAAAGGGAAATCGAGTTTTCTCAGTGGGTGGACGTGTACTTGTATTCTAGTGATATGGAGGGGTTCCATTACTATATCACGTAGAATTTTTCTTGATAACATAATTATCTAAACTATAATGAAGTTTTTTTGGGGGAAAACTGGGTAATATATGATTCTATTAGTAGTTTCTTTTGTGAACAATAATTTATATTTATTATGGTTACCTTCATTGGGATATGATGTTCATGTGGCTCACAACAAAATGATTCTTTGGGGTGTTCTCATGAATGGTGCTCATCGGCTATTGTTTACTCACTGTCGGCATATAGTTTTTTTGGATGGTAAATTATGAAACATATTTGATTTATTCAATATTTTACCTTCATTAAATCATTTATCATTATAACTATTTTCATTTTTATGTTTCACTTAATTGAAGATTATTACTGGAATTATTATTTATAAAACATGATCATTTTGGTCTGGTTGTTTTTATAACATGGAACCTCATTTGAAAAAATAATTTTATATATTGTATTTAAAACATGAAATTTATTATTCATATATAATAGAGTAATTGAATTGGGAATATAATATAGTTATTCCCAATTGAGTTTTAATACTCATGCCTATATTATTCTTTCATTTTTATCCCTTTTGTAGGTTTCAACTTGAGTTCGACCTCCTTGGGAGATGTGTGATCATTGTGTTGGAGATTTAATAGACGGGTCAGATGGATTTTTGTTGTTGCTAGGTTTGGTTAGTTGATTTGTTAGTCTAGTTTGACTTTCATATTCTTGTACTAATAATATTCAGTACAATTTTTATGTAAATTTATTTTGGGATTTCTATTTCATTCTATAGTGTGATTGATTGTTTATATTTGGGTGAAATAATTCCCTATTGTATTTTACTATTTACATTGTTGTTTGTCTCATTCTCGATAATATTGGGAATGTCGCTCGGGACTAGCTGCGGGTTGGCATGGGGGACCAGTTCAGGGTGGACTCAATATGGTTTGTGAAATAATGTTATCAAAGGAGTCAGCACATAGCGGACTATGGTTTTTAGGGCACCCAGGTTATTTGTGAGATGTTAGTGTATATGAAGTAGGATTTTTGGGACATGATGGTTATGTTTGAGAAGCGTGTCATGAAATATTTCTCATTTGAATCCAAGGGTTTCCCAAAGAAATTTATTTTTACTACAGTCCTTTATTCTTGTTGTTGTTAGGTTTTGGGATATGAAAAGGTGAGTTTGACTAATGGCTTTAGTGGGATCGGAGGGCATGAAAAACTAGGTTGATATGGGGAATGGTTTTCATAAATATCTATGTTTTGCTATTGTGATTTACATATGGCCTCCTAGTATATGGTCAAGACAGCCACCGACACTAGTTCCATTTAATGGGACTCATAGACTTTTCGTGAATTATGAATTCTGGTTTTCAAGATCCTTTTAAAGAATTTTGGAAATTGGTTTTAAATGAAGGATTTGATTTTAAAATTTGGACAAATGTGTTTTCAAGAATTATATATAAGATTGGTATTTTAAATTGGTTTTTAGTGGTTGGTTTTTTCAAAGAATGTGTTTTATTCCTAATAGCCATCATATTATTAAGTGATAACTTGATGAATTATAGAAATTGGTAAGGGGTTGTTTTTAGTAGCTTGGTTATAGAGAATTTTGTGAAAATTGAAAAGGGGTAGGTTTTTATGAAAATTGTAATAGATGATGTGGGGATTGTTTTGTGAAATATGGAAATGGATTTTGATTTGTTGTTTAGTGTTCCCATGGAAGGTACATTTTTTTGGAATGATGTTGTTTTATTTTAGCCATTTGTGTTTTTGATGGGTGCTCATATGCATGGTTTTGTTGTTATCTGGAAGGGTGTACTCTATGGATGGGTTGATGGGTACCCGGGGTGTCATGGAAATGTTAATGTCAGTGGTACAAGATGAAACTAAATTCGTGAATTTTTAGATCCACAATATTATTTTATTTTTAAAAATTATTTTGAGCTGACGAATTATGGCATATGTTTGTAAATATTTTGTTATATGGGTAGTTATTTATATGTATTAGAAGAGTTTTTGTGTATTATTATATCTTCCTTTTGATTTGTAATTATTACACTTTTTGTTTCATGAAATGTAATCATGTTGTCTAAAGGTTTTTGAGTAATGTTAAGGGGGATTCTTAGTATGTGATGGATATTGTGATATGTTCAAGGATAGTTCTATGTTGGAAGTATTTCTTGTTGATCAACCTAATAATTCATTCATAATGTCTCATCCACCACATTGGATGATTCCTCGACCCATTTAATGGAATAGAGATCTATTTGGAATCAATTTAAAGAGAGTCATTGTTGTGATTATTCATTTGTACATAGAAGTTGTGTTTGGTGATGTTGATGTGTTTCCCTGTATTCAATTTCCATTTAACTCAACATTTGGAGTGAGAGGGAATGGTGTTATGAATCTTTGAGTTCCTATTTAGATGAAGGTGTGTGTCTATGGAAGTGATTTTTTTGGATTGTTGTTATCCTTAGCACTTTTCTATGTTGAAAAATATGGTTCAAACATTAGGGCTCTAGACGTTGCCCTAAGAGAGAAGATATTCAAGCTGTCAAGAAATCACAAATTGTGAGTGGAGCACAACTAGGAATTTAACTCAACTGTTGTGGTACGGTAGTTTCAATGTCTTTGTTGGGTTTCTTCATCTCTGTGAGTTTCATCTTGTCACAACGAGCAATGTAGTCTTACCGCTCACATAGTCTCAATCGTTAAGCCTTCATGGATGTGGGTTTCTAAAAAATGTCCATGTGTGGACCACTTGTGTAAATAAGGTGAAATATTAGTTTTAAATATTAGTAGGTGGAGTGTTTTGGGTAGTACATGTTTTTATTTTGTGGTGTCAGTAGCTTAATTATTGATTCCCCTCACCCCCTCTCTTGTTGGTGGCTATTTGGATCCGTGAAGAAATTGTTGCCCTAGTTCTTTCCCCTATATTTTGGAGTGGGGGGTTTTAATGTTCAGCTTCTATTCCAAATAACATGTGTTGTTAGGATTTTATGGGAGTGTTTGGGTGGGCCTATGTGTGAGAGACCTTTTCCTTGTTCTTGGTTAATTTTAATTTGGTCATTGATCACTGGTTGATCATGGTAGGGAAAACCACCACGGGTATCTATGGTTTCCTCCTAAAAATTTGTTGAGTGGTAGTTGTTTCATAATGGTGGGGAGTTAATTCAAAATACCCTATAATATATGTATTTTTAGTGATATTTTTTGGGAGATTTTTAGGTTCATTGTGTGAAGACCCAACTATATGGTTCTGGGATTGGTTGTAGAGTTAGTGGCTTGATCTTTCGGTTGATTCTCAAGAAGTGGTTGGGAGTTGGTGTCTTGTTTGAGGAAATAGGCTTATAATCTATTAATGGGGAATAATTTTTCATAGGATTATAGGGCTATACCATATTAATAATTATTCATTAGGTGTTGATAGATCATCTAGAATGTGTTGTAGCATTCCGGGGGCGGTATGCTTTAAGGGTTTAGAGAATTGTCACACCTGTTTTTTCATTTATTGGATTTGATCCTGTTGATTCGACAAACATATCATTTTATTGTGTTTTAGGTGATATTAATGATTAGTTTTAAACTTTAATATATTTAAAATCATCCATACATTGTTTCCCCATAGCTAGTAAGTGTTTTTTGGAGAAAAGGGTGGTTACTTTACTATTTGGGCCAACCGTTAGCCCATTTCTAAATTTAAAAACCAAATATGATTATTTTATAAATCATTAATTTTTCAAAACTTTTTAAACATTGAACATCCAACTTGGCATCTAATTACATATTAAAACCCACATCTCCATTTTGATACATTAGTATCTCATAATCCATGAGGATTTGGGTGATTAATTCTGGCATTGGGCTAACTTGTGATCCCATTTCGAGATTCAAGTAAATTGATTTATTTAATTCATATAACATTCATGTTTTAAACATTTTTAGTTATTCCACCTTCCACAAGAGCCCAAAAAATTAGATTCACACCCATGTTTCATTTTTACTCTTTGGATCTCATCGTTATCAATTCTTCGAGATAATTTCTTCATGATTCTCAAATATTCCAAAATTTTAAAGGTTATTTGTTTCATTCATAAATCATTCATTTTTTAATCTCATTGACCCAATTTTTTTTCTTATGGTTCTTCTATAAATAAGGATTTCATAAATTTATTTTCAACTCATTCCATCTCTTATATGTGTGTGGATCTATGGGAAGACTATGATTTCGCTACTTTCCAATGTGAGATTCCTTCTCCATTCCCCCCCTGTTCCCTGTCCTTCAATTATTTCATGGTTCATTATTCCCCCTGGTTATGCATAACTTTGGGATATTTTTTGGCATGATTATTGATATGGGTTATGTAATTTTAGTTATGGTGTTCAATGTTTTAGGGTTTATAAATCCAAGGCGGGTGATTTCAGGTGTATCATCCCAATCCGTATTTTTTGGAGACAGGTTCTCCAAAGAACATAATTTAATTATATATGTTTCATATTTTTCATTCTCTTATAACCTTATATACATGATTAATATTATTTTATAACCATTTTATGATTAATTTTGTGTAAAAATGGTTATTTATACCTTGTTTGTTGTAAAATTGAGTTGATTCCTTATAAAAGTCCACACTACTTATTTAAATAAATGAACCGCTAGTTTTCACATATGGAATGTCATGTTAATGAACTAGTTTGACTACTATAAGAAATATTTGGAATGTTTTTTTTACCCATTTTGGTGTTAATGAAATTTTATTTCTCTAAATGTTTCATGACTAGCTTTTGGAAAAGTGTTCAGTTGGGTTTTGTGTCCTAAATGTGAAATAAAATGAATTTATTTTATTATTGTATTATCATAATGTAATGTGATATTTTGGGGTAATTTATGGATTTCAAAAGGTTTTTTTCTTTTGTAATGATTTGGGTATGAGTTTTGGACATGTTTTTACAAGAGATGCTTACAACATGTATGCTCATTATTTTTAAAACAATTGTTGACCATTGAATGTGTAACAAATGTGTTATAAAGGGATTATGTAAAAAAATTATACAACTAATTGGTTATGTACACCCTTTTATGAATGGTTTAATTTTTACCTTTGATGCATGTTGGTTTGGTAAAATGATTAAAGGATCGTTTTACATTTTCCATAAAAAAGGGTTTTCATTTGTGTTCAATGTTGAACAATGTTGGAACATTTTATGATCTATGAAATTTATATATCAAATTCGGTTGGGGATGGAATTTTTTTATTTAAACTATTTTTCTGGGTTATTTATCGTAAAATTAATTTTTTAAATGGATTTTGTGCTCAAACCCTCATTATACGCCTTCATATTGCTTTATTAAAATTTTATGTGGTTTATTTATCTGTGAAAATGTTATGAGTCATGTGTGTGGGATAATTAATTTGATAATGATCTAGGAGTGGGGATTACATCTAAAAATTGAATTTAATATTTTTTTGAAATTTTTTACCACTTATGGAAATCCAGAGTATCAAGATGGGGGGACATGTACTAGTATGTTATGGACCTAAAGGCATTCCATCCCCATTTCACATTGCATGTTTGACGATGAAAACAGTAACTAAACTATGATGATGATACTATTTGGAACCACTTGGTTATGCATGATTGTACTACTAGTGTGTCATGTTGATGAGAATGAATATTTATTATGGTTACCTTCACTGAGATATGATGTACCTGGGAACAAAACTAAATTTTCCATAGGGCTGTTCCTGTGAGTTGTGCTCATTTGTTATTTTGAACTCAGTTTTTGTATATGGTGTTTTTATCAGGACCCACCCCCTAGGACCCATGTTGTGACAACTTAATTCTCTCCTTCCATAATCAAGGAGTCTGTGACTAGAACCAGAAAGGAATATCCCTAAAATGAGAAGTCATTGCCACAAAACATGTACACACATAGACAGGGAACACTATGAAAAAGTAAAACACACGGGAAGAAGAAATATAAAACCAAAACAAAAAACCAAACTATGTATAATAGTATGTACAGAATTTAAAGTAGATATTATACAAGGAAAAATGGAAATAAGGTACAAAAAAACAACTCCTGCGATCATTCGCCAAGGATCCAACATGTATTGTAGGAACACCATGTCTCTGTAGCTCTCTAGGCCAAATGGTAACCTCCATAAACTGTCTTGTTCTGGATCCCTAGTCTCATTCAAAGATTCATGTCATCTACACCAAATAGAAAATGGTCCAAGTGAAGCCTGTGCATGGGTGATTATAATAATACCCAGCAGGGAACCCGAGACACCCGAAGGGATCCGAGAATTCCACAATGGAATACCACAAAACAAAATCCCAGTCACAAAGCGCAAGTAAAGACTCCACTAAAACTTAGTATAAAATAAGTACATATGATCGGATTATTAGATGTAAGCTATGTCACAATATTTTGTTGGGAGTCTCTGCTTCAAACCCACATATGATCTATAGATGATGACCCACATAGGATTAATAGATGCTGACCAACACATGATCGATTGATGCTGACCAAAACAGGATCACTAGGAACTGACCCACATAAGATTGTTGCACATTGTCCCATAAATGATCACTGGACATGGACCCTCACAATATTGATATGTACTGACCCACACATGATCACAATTTATTCTTGAAATCATAGCATACTGTTGGATTGATGCACTAAGCACTCATGATTCTAGGAGGATCCACTCCAAAATCCATCAGTCATACCTCAATGTAAACAAAGGCACATGAAGAATTAAGTCGATTAATTTCCATGTTATAAGGGTCCAAGACAATGTATGGTGCATAAATAGGATGTATGGTCTGTATGTTATAGTCATTTTAGTGATAAGGGCCCAATTGGATTCGATTTCGATCCAACCCGAACATATGCCAACATTTTCCAAAACTCATGGGTTGTATCTCAAAATGATATTCTCATCATAAGGTTTATAGTGCTATAGACGGTTCATCAAATAGATGTCTGGTTTATGAGATATGTCCATTTAAGAAAAATCGTCTGTTAGTGGGTCTGAGTCCATTTTGACCCGGTTTTGTTAGGCTTGGTGTGGCCTGCTGGGCCATGGTCTCATCCAGCTGGGGCTTGGGTTTGGAACAGCTTTCTGGTCTATATAAATGACACACCCACTGGATGGAATGGGGGTCTACTCCCCTCCCAAACATCTCGACCATTCGAGTACTTCAATCAGTGGTTCTAGTTGGCGTCACTCCACATGGCGGGTTTGCATGGACTAATAATTTTAGAAACTCATGGGGCATGGGTATTCCCACCATCCCACCTCAGAGCCGCAACCCTCTTATGTGGCGTGCCACTACTGTTAATGTGGACAGAATCGGTTGAACACCCCTTTCAGTCACGGTGCCTTCTAGCATCACTACAAACTCGTGGTCCACGGAATCTGGGAACCGTGTAAAAGGTTCTTCCACGAGTCTCCGATGAAGCCCCTGAGGTCCAATTTATTTTTTGTAACACCAAAACCCCCATTATCTTGAATTGGTGCATTATCACATAACATTGGCATCATTCAAGGAATCATGTCCCGAAATCCCAAACATCTTAGTAGCCCTAGGAGTACTAGATACATACATAAGTTTTAAATTACATCATGAAATAAAAAAATCATTATGCCCCATGTGAAAAAACTTATATACATTATCCTATTCTTGCAGGTTAATCGTAATATAAGTCCGAGCATCATTGGAAGAATAAAACATAAGAAAGGGGAGATCTCTAATTCTCAATAAGTATAACAAATATAGATGAAAAAATTATAATTAATAATAAAGATTTAAGGTAATGTATAAGTCTAGAACACATGCTTTTTAAACATAAAATTCCACATAAAATACCAATGATAAATAAAATATTTCAATTTACATATTCACATGGATATTCTACTAGTTTATTAATCACATTTAATATCAATTTCCAATTTCCTAATTATGGAATGCATAATGCTAGACTTTATAACCACAAATTCATGGCCTTATGCCAAGACTACAATAAGATTTTACCAAAGCCTTGTTCCAAGACACTAGTTTGTCTCATGAGACCTACTGATGGATCTTAGAGCTATAATGGGCTCTACCCATCAATTACTATGTCCAATGCATTCCCCATATGAAAATTTTTAAACATAACATAAACATTCGTATAAAAAATAGCATACTAAATATCAATACATTATCAATTAACCATGAATGGGATAAAAATAACACATCCACATTCAAACACATCACTAACATTTAATACAATATGGAATATTGGTATAATAAATCAACCTTGGTTATGGAAAAATTCTCCTACAGGATATTGACATAGTTGAAATTATCAGTAAAATTTTGAGAGAAATGTGACTTTTTCATGAAAATGATTAAAAGCCTCACAGTTGATCAAATATTTGTTGAAAATAGATTTATGAATAAAAGTGTTCGTTTCAAAAATAATATTATAATATTAATTTCAATTTTATATCACTAATTTACATATAAATAAAACGTTAAAATCATTTTTAAAACATTGAAATTAATGATAATGATTTTGAAGAATAATATTTTAAAACATTTAAATTTATACTTTAGTTACAGTTCCTAACCAAATGAGAGAACCATAAATAAAAATAATTGAGGTAATTAAAACATTATAATATCATGATAATAAAGGGATTCATTATATACTATGTCAATGTACAATATATAAACCAAATAAAAGTGAATTGAAGCATAACAACAATGAAGTCTCAATGGAATGTATATTGTGATGAATTCCTTTATAAAGAATGTATCCTTAGGTTAATGATAATTAAATGACATAAATATGTGTGAAAAATATATATAAACTCCATTTTATTGGATATTTAGTGTATATCATTCAGAGGACATTCACACGTATTCTTGTAAAAACAACATCAATGACATGGATGTTTAACTCAATGAATAAACATTGAGTTAAAATTACTCTTATGAAGTTCATATCGATGACTTAATAATTTATAAATGGAGTGATTTTTTTTATCAAAAGAATTTATATACAATGGGGAGTAGAAATTACTAAATAAGTAAGTAAATAGTGATTTAACAAATAATCTTGGAGTAAAGTAATCAATGATGTTTCTTTAAAACCGAATGAGTGGAAATTGTTATTTGAAATTCCCATAGCAAATTTGTAACTTATAAATCATAAACCCCATGTAATAAGGATCATCCAATGATGATTGAAATACCCATAAATTAAATTATATTACATAAACAATACAATCATGGGTAGTACATAATCCACACAAAATGTAATAGTGGAAAATATAACATGAATCTCACAGGAATAGAAGTGATATGAAAATACCTTTCTATGTACTTTTACTATGTATATGGTATATTAAACTCATTTATAATGGTAAAATAATTGTTATTAAATTATTGAAGAACCAAATCCATAAATATGGTATCATAAATGATCTTCTAATATTTTTTTTGATATTTCAGTTGTAGCATTGTTTTGGTTTTTAATTGATTCGTTTTCAATTATATGTTGTGTTACGTATGTCATGTTTGTTATGTATATGATATATTCTATTCATATCTTGAATGATATTAAGTAAATAAACATCATTATTAGTCATAAAATTAAAATTATTCGTGAATGATTAGGAGGGGGAATGAGTCTCATCGCATTCTTGGATATTGTAAGTCGTGCGTATGCACGAGAGACAATACCATTATATTGATGGTGAAATAATATTAAATTGGATGGTATATCATATATATTGAATAATTAACATGTTATATTTATTATTTATATCATTTATACTCCTTAATATATCCATCCAAATAATTATTTATTTGAATAACAAGCTACACCAAGACGTGGAGACGGTAAGACGTACATACGCACGTATAGTGACTTTTTCATTTATAAAATGGTTAGAATAACGTATATAGAATTAACATATTTATAATAACATCAAAGTATGTTTTAGGTACTAGATTTATTATATTTTTTTAGAAACAAAAAATAATGTGGTAGTGGAAGAAGAAACAAACATGAAAGAGTCTGGTGAAATTGTTTCTTCTTATTTGGATGTTTCCTTTTGAGTTGATCAAAAGGGCTCCGTAGGATGCCATTATAATCAATGTAAGGACTCTAGGTTTATTTGAGGGATGTTGGGAAAATGTTTGGGTCGGGGTTGACCGATCCAAATGTCTTTGGAGGTGTGATTTTTAGAGAAGGTGAAGTGCCCTTTTATAAGAGGGGTGAGGGCCCTTTTGGAAAAGCCTGAAGTATTATTTTATCATAAAATAATTTTCGGTTTCTTATGAGAAAAATTTATTTACATAGAAACTAACGTGGGTAGGAGTCAAAAAAATCTCATCCAATAGGTTTTACAATGTTCTAGGTAACTATATTAACGATATCTTTTGGATTTGACTTTTAGTTTAATAGTTTGACATAAACCATGTCCCTATATATTTTTATATTATATGGTTAATAAAGATACTATAACAATTTAATCAAACCCCAAGCGATTAATTATTAATATATATAACCTTATCTATGTCCTTTTTTTGATCCATAGTTTTTTATGTATATTATATATATTATAAGTATAATATTTCTTTTAAAAATTCAATTATGTAAATTTTGACACTATTTATTATTTGATTTTTTTGAAAGACTTAAAAAAATTATCACTCCGAATAATATTTATTTTAAAAACCCTAACATTTAATATTAAAATATAAAATTAGTGGAATTTATATGAAGTATCAATTTACATTTATTTGGATATTTATAATATCAATTATTTTTAAATTTCATTAATAAGGTTATTATTGCATCATAATTGTGTCATTAATAAATTAAATAATATAATGTCTAAAAATTATAAATAAATTACCATTTTGTAGGAAATATTTTTATCTTTATAATGAATATTTATAGTCTAATTTATCTTATTTTTATCCCTATATTAATAATGTTTTAGTTATTAAACTTTGAATATAACACTTTTTTAATATTTTTTAAATAAAATAATAATAAATATCCTATTCTAATCTAAGTGGATCAAGTAAGATAATATTTTATTAATAATGTTTTTTTGGTCAAATTAAACCTATCCAATAGAAGAAGACATGTGTTAGGATAATTATAATATTATTTTTTCCCTTAATTACACTATTTACTTTTAACTGTGGTAAATGAAAGTCAAAAGATACTTTTCACCAAAAATTATTTTAATCTTATTGAACCAAATTTTAATTTATGATGTTAACCATGTCACCCTGATTTATGAAATTCATCTCAGATAAGCAGTAAAACAAATTATGCAAATTTTCAAATTTTCCTAGAATGTTGGTAAAAGACCGTAAAAAGTGCAATAGATTTTTATATATCTAAAGTTATTATAAAATGACTCCAATGACTTAAATTGAACAAAAATACGTATTATTTATCGATTATGACATAAAATAAATTTAAATAAAATGAATAATCATTTAAAAAATTCAGTTTTAAATAATAACACAATGTTCTTCATTATTCATCAAAAATTGAATGTTTTCAGAAAAATACGAAAAATTTACTCTAAGATAATTTTATTATTATGATTTCAAAAATGAACTCTATTTTAGAAAATAAAAAACATATAATTTTCATTAATTAATTTAAAATTTATTCTTGTTGTCAAAACCATAAAGAAGGTTTTTTAAATGAAAAAACTATCAAAATATTGACATGTGTTTGTGTCAAATTTAAATGTGAAATTACTTATTATGAAATATATTGTGTTAAATGATAAAAATATATTGTAATTATACTTCCAAACCCTTAAAATTAATAATTTAACACTATAAATTATTTCGATAAAAAATATTTTTTTCCATTAAAATTCATTATTTTTTAGTATTCATCAAAATTTGAAATTAATCAAAAAAGTACCAAAAATATAATAAAAAAAAATTTATGTCATGATTCTAAAGAATAATTTAATGTCCTTAAAATTAATATATAAAAGTTTCAAATATTGGTTTTAAATAGGGTTTATCATTAAAAGGTAGTAAAATTGCCTTTTTTGAAAAATTCTTCTTTTATCAGAATAAAATAAAATTGTTCTTATATTATGTCTATGAAACACAAAATATGTATTTTTAAATTATATAAAATATATAAAATTTAAAATTCATTTGTCATTATTCAATACTCCTTTTTGAACAACTAGTTTGGAATGTCAGGGTGCGCTCGAACTTACTATTTCGTGTAGCGCAAGATATTGAATTACATTAAAGAAAATAACATACTATGAAACCATGGGGTGTTACATTTTCCCCCATTGGAAATTTTATTCTAAAAATTTTTAAATTGGGCATCAGAAAAAAATTTAATATCCCACATTGGAAAAAGTGTCAATAAAACTATAACATTAAAAGAAAGAAAGATAAGTTCAAAGGTCAACCTAGATAACCCATACTAGGATTCCATGTAGGAAAAGTACGATATGGAAGATAAAATAAGTCAAAAATTCTGATGGAGAATGATAGAAAACATGATCTGGATAAAAATAACAGTAAGAAAACCATAAAATATTGATAGGATAAAAAAAATTTAATTTCACAGTAGGAAATGTAAATGGAAAACGATTTTAGTTTTAAGTTAAATTTCATAATGTACATAAATATATTTATGAGATTGAATAAGAACATAATGAGATTTTCTAACTTTTTAATTATATTTTCATCCTTTAATAAAACTCAACCACTAACTCATATATTTTTTTAAATGATGTGTATTCAAGATGACTTGGTCACACCTAAATAACTAGAGTCAACTTCTTGAGAATCACATAATCAACATAGGATAAACATTATATTTACCTTTTCTTTAGAGATTAACCAAAAAAAATGCATAGTACAAGATCAGATGATCCCCAAAAAAGACAATCCTTTATAGAATGATATACTAATCTTAATTACTATAATTAAACCATCAATACCCAAAGATCATTAAATACCATTCAATAAAAATTTGTCCTTAAAATCCTTTATTATAATCCAAACAATAATTGAAACCGAAAACATAGAAGAATTTTATTACACAGTCTTCCATGCTAAAATGTATCTCTAAATAACATCGAATTATCATAATGTCACAAACATAAAAGTAATTAAAATAATCACAAATTCTATATGATAGGTTAATAATTTCAATAAATACCCCAAATCTCAATAAATCTGCAATAAAAACATAAATAAAAATCCACAATTACTCCTCAAGTTTAATCCAATAGTATTCTATTATACATAGGCATATAGTGTTCCCAATAGAGCGAACATCTACCAAAATAACATTTACCACATAATCACCAAATAATTTTCTTATACTATGGATATCCATTTGATAAGACATTAGATCGAAATTCAACTTATTATTGATCAATAAAATAATTTAACTAAAAAAATTTGCCACAATAACTGGGGACTTCATGTTGTCCAGCGGGAGATGATTTATCTCAATCACACTCTGGTTGTGGGTTCGATTCTCGTAGAATTGTATGAAGTGATGTGTTGTCACACTGTTTGAGTGTTGTCTTTTTTCAAAAACAATCTGTTATTACATTTCCAAAGTGAAAACAATTCCTCAAAATAAAAAATACATAATTTCACCACAAATTTTTTCTCATACCACGCATTTTCTTCCCAAAATTTAATAACTTTTAATTTCCACAACTACATGAATCATATAAACCCAAATGGATATTTATTACTATATCAACAATAGAAAAGATAATTCTTCCTAAAATAGCATTTTCACATAACAAACTACAGGGCTACCCACACAAGTGAAATGTTCTCCAATGTAATCCCATCAACAATGAGAACCAATACTTCAAAAAATTTCACCATCCATTTATTTTCACATAGGTTCTTCTTTAAAAAAGAGGTTATCCTATTGAATAAATCATTCACATAGGTAATTACTAGTTACCCTACATTTACAAAAATTTACTATAAATGGATTCAAGGGATCATTTTTATTTTATTACATAGTACTCTTTATTTTTCCTTTGAAATTATTTACATTATGTCCTTCTTTCCCGCACATAAATCATTTATTCTATCCACTAAAACACATCCCTAGGCGTCTCCTTCCACATTTCATGCATGATGGAAATTGAGCTTTCTTTTCTACATGGTTTCCACTATTGGAGAACATATTATTCAATTCCATTCTCTTCATTGTTGATTCTTGGAGTTGGTTAATATAGATGTTGTGGGTCATATGTTTGGAAAACTAATTCGGAATGAACATAAAATATATTACACCTATAAACATTCCATTTTGTATCTCATTTAAATTAGTGTTCCTACCTTGTACATCATTTTCAATATTACTATTACCACCTTGAAATCCAGCCATTTACTAACACATGAAATCATAGTGTGAGTCCTAAAATCATTTAGATAATATTAAGGCACTTTATTTTAAAATGAAACCCCTATAATTATCCAAGATTATTTCTTATCACATTATATTAAAATCATTCGAATAAGTTTGTAATGAAACTGTGACATATCCTAAACATATCCCCCTAGAGTGTCATTTCTAAGAGTGCAGTGAGGCTAGTTGTTGTGTACCAGGATACCCCGGGTCAAACCTGAAACTCCTTATAGGTGTTTTTACTCCTAGTAACATCTATGCCATATGCACCTCTACCTTCTTGTATCCATATCGGGATCTATTTCTTTGAAAACCCACAAAATATTTACAGTAAAAATATTTTGGATGTTATTCTATTCTTATCCTCAATGTCTATCTTAGTTTAGTGTTTCCTAATCAGAGTTTTTTCTAAATATAGCTTCAAAGGTGTGTACTATACTTTTATGATACCAACTATTACACCCCGACCCAAGTTATCCAGAATCTGTGCATTATTACATAACATTGGCATGGTACAAAGAATAATGTCTCAAAAGACTGATCAGTTTTGTTTCCTTGGAAGTACCAGATACAAACATAAGTTTCACATTACATCATGAAATAAAATAACAAAATTTTTCCCCCTTTGAGAACTCTTATATCCCCTGGCATATTCTTACAGGTTAGTCGTAATATACTTCTTTATATCCTAGTAAAATAAAACGTATGAAATTGGTGAGCACATATGATCAGTAAGGATAACAATATAGAGGAAACTGTCATAAATAAGAATAAACATTTATGGAAATGTATAAGACTAGAACACAATATATTTAAACATAATATTAAGAATAACATTTTAAAGATAAATCAAATAATTAAATTTACTTATTAACAAGGATATTCTACTAGTAGAATAATCACATTTAATATCAATAGCCAATTTCATAATTATGAAATTCATAATGCTCTAAACCACATCATAAAGGACTTCTTCCAAGAATACAATACGATTTTTCAAGGCCTTGTGCCTGGAAAATAGATTGTCTAATGAGACCTACTGATTAATAGATGATCTATAGCAGGCTCAACCCATCACTTACAATGTCCAATGCATTCCTGATATGAAAATTTTTAAACATAACATAAGAATTCGTATTAAAAGTGACATATGAAATTTTAGTACTTTATCTATAAACCATGAATGGTATAAAAATAACTCATCCACAATCAAACATATCACATAAAAATTAATACAATATGGAGTATTTTTATAATAAATAAACCCAGATTAAGAATAATATTTGGTAAATGATTTTGACAAAGATGAAAATGATCCGTAAAAATATTTGAGAGAAATATCCATTTTTCATTAAAACATTTAAAAGTCTCACTTTATATCAAGAAGATATTTAAAATATATTTTTAAATCAATGTATCTCATATCACATTGAACAATTTAAAAGTAATTTCAATTTTAAGACATTAATATCCATATAAATAAAACCTTAAACCCATTTTTAAAACAAGTCCTTTAATGAGAAATATTTAGAAGAATAAAATTTTAAAACATTTAAAATGATATTTTAGTTAGAGTTTCTAACCAAATGTGAGATTCTTGAGTAAAAATTATTGAAGTAATCAAAACATTATAATATCATGAGAATAAAGGGATACATTATTTACTCTGTCAATGTAAAATATATACACCAAATAAAATTTAATTGGCGGATAACAACAGTGAAGTCTCAATGGAATGTAAGTTGAGATGAATTATTTTATAAAGAATGTATCATTAGGTTAAGGATAAATAAATGAAATAATTATCAGTGAAAAATATAAATACACTCAATATGATTAGAAATTCATTGTAAATAAATCAGAAGACATTCACACATATTCTTTTAAAACAACCTCAATGACTTAGATATTTAACTCAATGAATTGAAATTGAGTTAAAATTAATCTTATCAGGATTATATCGATGAATTGAGAATTTTTCAATGGAGTTATTATGTTTATCAAAAGTATATCCACACAAAGGGGATTAAAAAATACTGCATAAGTAAATAAATAGTGATTTCACGAATAATCATGGAGTAAACTAATCAATGATGTTTGTGTAAAATCCAATGAGTGGAAATTGAAATTTGAAATTCCCATTCTGATTTGGTAACATACAAAACATACACCCTATAAAATAAGGATCATCTAATGATGATTCAAATACCCCTAAATTAAAGTATATTATGCAAACAATATAATCATTTATAGTACATAAACCACTAAAAAGGTAATAGTGTCAAATATAGCATTAATCTAACGAGAATAGATGTGAGATGAAAACCCCTTACCTTGTAATTTTTATTAGTATATGGTAGGTTAAACACCTGAATAATGTTGAAATTAATGTTATTAAATTATATGGAATCCAATACATAAATATGATATCATATATTGACTTATAATATTTGTGTAATAATGATATTTCAGTAGTATCATTGTTTTGGTTGTTAGCAGATTCATTTTCCTTTATTTGTTTTATTACATAACTCAGGCTTGTTTTGTATATTTTGTATTTTATTCATATCCATAATGTTATTAAGTTCATAAAAATTATTTTTAATCGTAAAATGAAAATTATTCTTGAATGATTACGATGGGGATTGAATCTAATCATGTTAGTGGAGATGGTAAGCCCTACGTACGCACGAGGGACAATATCATCATATTAATGTTGAAATCGTATGTAATTAAATTTTATATCATATATACAGAATCATTAACATGTTATATTTGTTCTTTACATCAGTTATACTAATTATTATAACCATCTAAAAAATTAAGTGTTTGAATAACAAACGAAACCATGACGTGGAGATGGTAAGTTGTACGTACATATGTTTGGTGACTTTGTCATTTATTGGATGGATAGAGTAATGAATATGGTTTTACTATATTTATAATAACATCATAGTATGTATAAGGTAATATATTTATTATCTTGGTAAGGAAATATTAATGGAAATGAAGTGGTAGAAGATAATAACTTAAAAGAGGGTGGTGATGTTATTACCTCTTCTTTGGGTATTTCCTTTTGAGTAGATCAAAATGGCTCCATATGACAACTTTCTAATCAGTAAATGGACTCTATATTGATGTGATGGAGCTTCGTAGGATATTTTTATAGTGGTTGGCTGAGCCAAAAGGCATTGGATATTTGATTTTCAGAGAAGGGGTCATGCCCTTTTATAAGAGGGATGAAGGGCACTTTAGGAAAAGCATGAAATATTATTTTATCATAAAATAATTTTCGGTATCAAATGGCTAAAAATAATTTATTTCAATTCTAAGGTGGGGATGGGTTGAAAAAATATAAACCAATAGGTTTTTGACAGGTTTTGGTCACCATATTAACCTTATCATTTAGATTTAACTCTTAGTTAAATAGTTTGATATTTACCATGTCTAATTGTATTGTTATATTATATGGTTAGTAAACTTACTCTAAAAAACAAATCAAACACCAAGTGGATAATTATTAATATATATGACTTTATTTGAGTACATTTGAAGATCCATAGATTTCTATAAATATTATATCAATTAATAATATATTATTTATTTTAAAAACTCAATTAGGTATATTTTGACACTATTTAGTATTTGATTTATTAAGCCATTAAAACATTACCACACTGAATAAAATTTATTTAAACAATGATAAAATTTCATATTAACATATAAAATTAGTGTAATTCATCATAATTCTAAATGTACATTTATTTGGATATTTATAATATCAGTTATTTTAATAATTGATTAATAAGGTAATTACAATATCATCATTGTGTAATAAATAAATAAAACTAATTAATGTCTAAAAATTATTAATAAAATAAAATTATATAGGAATTATGTTTATCTTTTTAATTAATATTTATTGTTGAATTTATCTCATGTGTATCCCAATAGTAATAATCGATTAGTTAGTAATCTTTGAATTTAACACTTGAAAACTCTCCCTTAATTAAAATAACAATAAATGTCTTAATATAATACATGTGGACAAAAGAAGTTCATATTTTATTCCTATGGATGATTTCGGTCGAATTACACTCATCCAATAAAATTATAACACGTATTAGGGAAATTATTATATCATTTTTACCCTTAATTACCATATTGACTTTTAACTTTGGTAAATAAAAGCTAGAACTTACTACTCACCAAAAATTATTTTTATCATATTGAAACATATTTTACTTACTGATGATAACCATCTCTCATATATTTTTTAAATTCAAATCAATGAAGTAGTCAAATTAGGTTTTATGGAAATTATCAAATTCTCTTAGAAGGTGGGTAAAAGACGGTAAAAAGTTCAATATAACTTTATATATCTAAACATATTATAAAATTACTGCAATGAATTAAATTGAACATATATAAGTATTATGTATCTATGATTACATAAAAAAATTAAATAAAATGAATTATTATTTGAATAAAATGTTGGTTTTAAACAATAACGTTGTGTTTTTCACTATTCATAAAAAATTACATGTTTTCAAAGAAATACCAAAAATTCAATCTGAGATAATTTTGATATTCATAATTTAAATATAAACTCTATTTTACCTAATTAAAAAGCATTGATGTTGCATTAATTAATTTAAAATTAAATCATATTGTCAATACCAAAAAGCTAGTTTTTAAAAAACAATCAAAAGTTTGACATGTTTTTATATCAAATTTAAATGTGAAATAAATTATAATGACCTAAAATGATCAGTCTCCCACGAAGAATGCATCATGAACTAGTTCGGTGGATGGTTCGGCCCTTGTTCAGTTTGGCATGTTCCCTCCGTAAAATATTTATAACATGGGAGGGAATATTATTCGTTTAATCCCCATAATGAAATCTCATTCCATCCTCCTTCGTTCAAGAATGAAATGTAGATCATCATTTTGTATGGTTGGTCCACATTCTTTATAATATTCCCAAATAAAAATGATGGAGGATTTAAGCACATAAATCCACTACCCAGAATACGTTAGTAGATGATGCAGATGAGAAATATGGGTCTGCGTTCGAAGCGTGTTCGTTGGTGTTCATTGATCTTCATATTAAATCCTCATTGGTGTCAAAGATCTATTCGATGGTGGTGGACGATGTTGATATAACTTCTTCACGAATTCTATAGTGGGTTCCCAAAGCTCACGTCATCCTCTTGTTCAAATAATATAAAGGGGAGTTTAACTTCTTGCACAATTAATTTGGTTCATTATTGAGTTTAATTAATGAACCAATTAATCTATTGATTGTTCGATTACACAACCATATGTAACCAACCATTAAATGATATGAAATATTAGTGTTTACACCACTATCGCTCATTAGTTACAAAGAATGAAATAAAACAACTCATGGAGATAGTTTATTATTATTTTTTATAAATTCCAAAAAATTAAATTTTTCATTAAACCCTTTCTATTCAAGGTTATGAATTTCCTAAGTGAATATCCGCACTACAAATTCAATAGTGCCCTCAGATTTTTAATCCAAGCATCGGTTCATAAGTTATTAATCACTGCTCTCATGTTTAATGAACATACCTTAATATCATTTAAAAAATTATTAAAAGTCACTATCAACCCATGTCGGTCGATGATAGTCTCTATCTAAGGGAAACATGACTTCCCGAGTATAGCAGTACTCTCATATTTCCAATATAATTTTTTTTGAGGAGTTAATGAATTTACAAATAAAATAATTGTAATTTACTTTTTTGACGACAAAAACACAACATCCACTATTGGCCCACACCATCCAATTTTAGAAACTACCTAATGAAATCATACCCACTTGAGTTTAGTAGCAGTATCACACTATTAATTTGTGCCTTCTTTCTTGAGTTAAAACCATTTAAAAATAAATAAATTTATTTAATTATTTTATTTATGGTAATTCCATTTTCATATTTTATCACTGGAGGCCTACACCCACAAAAATGTTGTTGCACCTAGGGTAATATTCATTCATGAATGCTATATTTCCCTCATATTTCAGATTTGGGAACCAATTAATGAATTATTTTACCTTTTTAGGAAAACTGCACATGTGCAGTAATTAAAGAATAACAATTTTCGATGGATCATTTGTGCCACAGAAGGCCTGGGAATAACATGCTCTTAATTTTCATAGTTTCTTTATAAAATTTCATATAATAAATAAATAATATACATAATTTATGGGTCTTGAGATTATCCCCACCTTATGGATTTACGTACCCTAAAATTCAAAACAAATCTAGGGAATCTAATGAGGGTATTGTGCACATATCTGAGCCTCCCGCTCCCATGTTCTCTCCTAGAGGTTCTCGTGCAGCCACCAAACTCGCACTAGAGGAATCAACATCCCACAAAGGACCCAATCTTGTCGATCCTCTATCTCCATCGGTAACTTTGTGAACAACTCCCCATCATCATTCTCAAGATTTTCCATGTCAATTATGTGTGATTGATCAGGCACATACCTCTACAGCTAAAACACGTGGAAAATATTATACAACAAGTGCATCTATTGTGGAAGAGTTATGTAGTATTCTACCTATCCTACTCTGTTGAGGATATAAAATTAATTGATTAACATTATAGATAGATTCCTACCCCAACCAAATATACACAATCCATATCAGGGTGAGACCCATAAGAATACATGTTCTCCCTTCCCAAACTCCAAGGGCCTCAATCTCCTATCAGTATAAGACTTATTCTAGATCTGTTTAGTCTTCATCCAATCCTAGATGATCACCACCTTCTTAGTGGTATACCGTAAAACTCAAGACCCATCAGTGATGACTCTTCTAGGTTTGTCCAATATAAAGGTGATCTTCACGGTCACTTGTACAAGGCCTCAAATGGTGGAATTATAATCTTGGAGTGATAGCTATTTCTGCATGCGAACTCCACCAAGGAAAAATAATCCACCCAACTGTGGCCAAAATCATGGATGAATACCCAAAGTATGTCCTCGAGTGTATGTATAGTCTGATCTATTTGACCATTTGTATTGTGGTGAAATGTGGTTATAAAGCATAGTTAATTCCCAAACACCTCCTGAAATCCTTTCTAAAACTGGGATGTAAAATGAGAATCCTGATTTGAGAGGATCATTGATAAGTCCCAATGATTTTTTAATACCTTCTATATGTAGAGACATCCCACGCCCTATATTGATCCTTGATCTCAGATAGGTAGGAAGTGGGATGACTTGGTGAGTCGGTTAGTGATCACCCAGATGAAATCGTGGCCCTAGGATGTACATAGTTTCTCTGTCACAATGTCCACAGAGATTCCATCCCACTTCCATTCTAGCACCTTATGTGGATGAGTCAATCCAACAAGAACATGGTGATCTACCATCACTAACAGACAAGTGAGGCATCGTGAAATGATTTTTTTCACTGTATTCCTCCTCACTGGACACCAGAACTGATGCTGGATATTCTAGTACATCTTAACCACAATAGGATATACCACTAAAAGTGGGTGTGTATAACTACCTCAACACCTCACTTCGTAACGTCACTGGTACCATGGTGAATCATCTGAAGATTATGACATTATCCGACATTCAAAAATATTTCTAGATCCTATTTTTAGGATATCTGATCACATTGGGTCTCGTAGTCAATGTCCCCATATTGTGCCTCCCTAACTCTCTAATGAAGTTGGGGAGTAACTTTCATAGGCTGTATTTGATCTCCTCTAGCACTTCCCATGAAGGATAATAAAAACATGGCTAATTGTAATGTCACCTCACTCAGTAGGTGTAGAACCGACCTCTTGTTGAGGGTGTTTGGTACTAAATTTCCCTTCCCATGAGTGTAGACCATCTCAAAGTCATAGTCTTGGAGGAACTTTAGCCATCACCGGTATCTCCGTTTCAAATCCTTCTATATGAAGATATACCTGACACTCTTTTTGTTGAAGTATACAGTAAACCATTCTCCCAACTATACTCTCACCTCCCGGAGATCAGAAGGATCCATCTAATATGAAGTTATAGAATTTTTTTTCATCATATTGTACATGCCAATGCAGAAGTGAATATCCCAATGGGGATGTAATTGTGTATACATCTTTTGAAAGGATGTTCCTGAAATCTGTCGCTGTTGTGGTGAACTGAAAACTCAAAAAAATTGCTACCAGGAGGGTAAGGATGGTTGTTTCAATAGTGATCAGGTTCACCAACATATGTATTAGTTTATACCATTCTTTCTAGGTTTCCTTTTTCACCGAACAAGGAACCCCCATTTCAACACTATATTTATACCACAACCTTTTTACCTAAAATTGAAAATCTGAGAATGAACTATAGATCAACAGTCCATACCCAAAATAATGGCATAAGTCCTTGACACCACCACCAATAGTATCCAAACAAAACTCTCTACACAAGGGTCAAATCACACCGTCGACATAAGTGTGATTTTCGAGCCTCCTCCTATATGTATCTTCAGACATAAGGGTCAAGTCAATGGTTTAACATGAAACTCCAGGTGTTGAACATGATTTGTGACGGGAAGGAAATATTATTACCAATGATTATTAATACGGTTGATAATAGTAGAAAAATACCATTCCTTGAACCATTCATGGATCCTTGGGGTCACACTCCATGATCGAATGCTCCTACTCCCTTCCATGTTCATCCAACTCTCAGAGCCTGGTAGGTACACCATTGGGGTGGTGGTTCTAACATTTCTAAATGTATACCACCACCTACTACACTTCATATTCATTTATCCCTATCACTTACTTTTCTCGAAACATTATAGATGTTCAAGTCTCTAAGACTGATGTTCGGTTCCTACATTAACACTACTCCCATCCATTGGCTATATCTACTCATCCAATTAACATTCAACCAAAAATGGTTCTTTGTATCACCCTAACATATGTAGAAATTCATAAAGGTATAGTGATGGTTCAGATGTATATAGAGACAACTTTCTTGGAGTTCTGAGCCCAAAGGAACTGGTCGTATTTTATTCATCGAGTACCTGGTATTGTCAGTATGCCACGACGATTACTCATCTACATACATGTCATACCGTCAAAGATATAGAAGCACTAGGGATCATAAACTGCATAAATTAATATAAAAAGAGAACTTGTTCTCTATGGAAGGTTCTCAAGATCTATCCATGGAATAATTCACCTCATTATTAGATTGGGGTAATATAAACCCTACCATCGCCCTGCTGAGCTGCATAGAATGCTCCCTTCCAGGACCACCATTAGATCTAATGGTTCCCTAGCTAGATGGAATCTCAGTCACCAGCTCATTCCAGTCCTTAGCAGCCTGTTAGTCATGCTCACCTTGGAAGCTGGGGGTTATCTATCTCTGAATTTAATTGAAGGCACTAAGCCTAAATGTGACCTCTATCAGTAGCGCCTATAGTAACTTCTGACCAATAGGACTTGGTATCGTTTGGACACCGCCAGAAGATACCATGTTGTGAAAAAGTCATTGTACTAAATACCCATCACATTGTGGACCTTCCTCATGGTCACACATTGGAATCATGGATACATGTTTTTGTGGAAGAATCTTGAAAGGGAATCACGATGAACCAAGGTCAATATGTTATACCTGGTGAGATGACTCAAAAGAGATCAAAATAAACACAATTTAAAAACACAGGCAATCAATGTTTTCGTGTACTGAGTCAGAAATCAGAATTCAGGATACTGGTGTATGGATATGCTGGTCACCACACCACTACAAGACTCCCTGGACTGAAATATAAACTAAATACAATTAACACTAATGCTCCATTGAAATCATAGACTCTTAGATATTCTGGTATAATTAACATCCCATTGATACGACTATTTCCTGAACCATCCTTCGAGTCTAATATCGTGACTACTCCGAGACATATTTCTATAAGCCAGTGATTGCTAACTAGCATGGGAAAGTCATATACCAAAACTGGGAACACATTTCCCTAAAACCTGTACACACAAAGTTAGGGAACATTGCACAATTGTGAAACAAAACAGAAGAAGAAATATAAAACCCCAACTACAAACAAACATTTAGTGTAAATGTTAAAAATGAATGTAGAGGGGCCAGTATACAAGACCATAAAGAATGAAAGTGAAGAAAAATGGGAAATACAGCTCCTGATATCATCCACTAAGGATCCTACTTGAATGGTAGGTATAGCTCATCTATGTGGCTATCCACACCAAACGGTCACCTCCATACATAGTATAGTACTAGCTACCGTGTCTCTATAATGGATTCCCATTGTCTGCATCAGACATAATAAGATTCGGGTGAAACCCGTGCATGGGTGAGTATTACAATACCTAGAAGGGACCCTGACCCTTGAAGGTCTCCCAAAATTCTATAGTGAAAACACCACAAATCAAGATGCCAATCACAAATCACAATTAAATACTAATCACATCTCATGTATAACTTAAGCACCAAAGTACAGATTATTAAACATAAGTTTGGATATCTTATTCTGTCGAGAAACTCTGCTGCTCACCCACACAGGATTTCTTGGCACTGACCAGCATAGGTTCTCTTAGGGCTAACCCACATAGGATCATTGAACACAAACCCACACAAGATCTAAAGGTACCGACACACTCATAATCTCTATTCATTATTAAAATCAATGATATCCACTGGATTCCCGCACTAAGGACCATTGATTATGGGAGGATCATCTCCTCATATCATTCATCCTATTTCAACCTCCATAAGTCCCATTAAGAAGTAAACTAATTAACCACGATACCCTAAGTGTTCCAATCCTATAAATGTCGTGTCAATCTAACGACCGGTCTATAAGTTATAAGCATTTTAGTGTAGAGGGACCGGTTGGATTCCAGTTCTATCCAACCCAATGATACTCCAGCTTTCTCCAAAAATCAAGTGGAATATTGCTAATGGATTTTCTCAACTTATGGGTACCACCTCCATAGACAGTTTTTGAAACAGACATCTGCTTTATGACATATAACCCATTTACGTGAAATTGGGTGGTAAGTGGGTCTGGGTCCAGTTCTGACATCGTCGGACTGACCAGACCTAGATGGCAGGGCTCATCCTAGTTCTATTGGGCTCAATCTAGCATGTTGGGCCACAATTTAAGCCCAACCGACCCTAGAACCCCCTAAGATTCCACGGTATGCTTCACTTTTAATAATACAATAGTGTGTGTTGTACGCAACTTCGAGTTCTAACACCATAACCAATCAAACTAGAAATTATGAATAGTAATACACACATTAACAAATTTCATAATTTTTATCATTCAAAATATACTTCATTTTTTGATTTGGAATACGGTAATTATCTTATGGGGAATTTTTGGTATTTTTTTGAAATCAATCAATTTTGGATGAATAGTGAAAAAAACTTAGAAATAGTGTAAAACCAAATTATTATTTAAAAAATTATTTATTTTATTTAAATTTATTTTACTTCCAAATAGATACGTAATAATTATATAATTTCAATATGATTCATTGGAGTGAGTTTATAATAATTTTAGATATATAAAAAATTTATTGAACTTTTCACCGTCTTTTACCCACCTCCTAAGAGAATTTATAAATTCACATAAAACATAATTTTACCACTATTGTTTGTTGAATTTCAAAAATCTGAGAGACACGGTTAATATCAAGGAGTAAAATGTGGTTAAATAATATAAATATAATTTTTGGTGAATAGTAATTTCTTTTCTTTTATTTACTACGGTTAAAAGTAAATATTGTAAAAAGGTTAAAAATGATATTATAATTACCCTAACACATGTACTAATTCTGTTAGATAAGTATAATTTGACCAAAAACAACCTTATAAAGAATATATGACCCACTTTGGTCCACTTGGATTAGATTAGGACATTTATTATTTTTTATTTAAACACTTGATAGAGTTAAAATCAATTTTTAATAACTAAAAAAGATTTCATATTGGGTTACAGATAAGTTAAATTCCACTATAAATATTCATTATAAATCTAAAAATATTTCATACATAATATTATTTTGTTATATTTTTTAGAAATTAAATAATTTAATTTATTTATGACATAATGATGATGTAATAATTACCTAATTAATGAAATTTAAAAATAATTTATATTATAAATATCCAAATAAATGTAATTTGAGACTTTATGAATTACGATAATTTTATTGGTTAATATGACATATCAGGGTTGGTTAGATGAATATTTTTTGAAGTAATAATGCTGTTATGAATTTAGAAAAAAAATACCAAATAGTGTCAAAATTGACATAAAAGAGTTTTTAAAACATATATTATATAATTAATTTATATTATATTCCTAAAAATATAATGTTCAGCCAAAAGTCGTATTTAATTATTTTTTTGTCATTAATGAACCATTTGGAGATCGCTTGGAACTATATAGTATGATTATTAACAATATATTATAAAATTACAAAGACACATGGTAAATGTCAAACTATTTAACTAAGCATTATATCTAAAAGATAAAGATAATATAGTGACACCAACCTATATAAAACCTATTTGTTTAGTTTTTTTAGACTCATCCCCACATTAGACATTAAATAATCTATTTTGGAGCCATTATAAACCTAACATTATTTTATTATAAAATAGTATTTATAGCTTTTCCTATGGTGCCCCTCACCCCTCTTATAAGAGGGCCCTCCCCCTTCTCTCTAATTCACACAATCAAAGCTATTTTCTCATCCATACACTACCCAAATACACTCTCAACTATCCTCCCTTCATCTTAGAGGCCTTCCATTAGTCAGAAATTCATCCTAAGGATCCCTTTTGATCAAATCAAAAGGAAGAACCCGAAGAAGAGCTAAATATCACCACACTTCATTCATGTTCCTTTCTTATTCCACTTAATTTATCATTGTTGTTCCATTCTTAAATAATAACTACAGTATCTTCTATATTCTGGGATGTTATTATAAATATGGTACAACCAAATTCATTATTTTATCCATCCTTTGAATAATATGTCACCATACGTGCATACGTACGACTTACAGTCTCCACGTCGTGGTGTAATTGTTATTCAATAAATTATTATTTGGATGGGTATAATAATGATCTGTATTTTTTGTAAATAAATAAATATAAAATCATAATGATTTTTTATATATTATGTATCATCAAATTATATAATATTTTAATAATAAAATAATGATATTTTCCCTCGTGCGTACGTACAGATTATCGTTTCCATGAATGCGATGAGATAAATTCCCCATTGTAATGATTTAATATTAATTTTCATTAGATGATTTAAAATAATGTTTAAATACTTGATATAATTCTGGATATGAATAAGATACAACCCATTCATAACACATATGACTCACATAACAAATAATGTAAAGGAAAATAAATCTTTTAACACACGAAAAAACGATAATACACATATATTATTAACAAAGAAATATTATGAGATCATATATGATATCATATTAATTTATATGATTATTGAATAATTTAATAACAATTATTTCGCCATTATACACGAGTTTATCTTACCATTGACCAAGGAGAACTACAAGGTAAGGGTTAATTTCACAATCTCTTTATTATCTGAGGTTGGTTATATGTAATTATCTACTGGGACCTCTTTATCATCCATATCCATGTTTCTTATAAATGTATTTAAAAACATTCTTACTATTTTATAGAATATGGGTTAATTCATTTATACCCTTGTTTTACTTTTTATAAGATTTTTATAAAATAATCTTTCTGTTCTTTTCCAAACAAGGTCCTTTTTCAAATATAAGGCAAAATTAAGGTAAGAATGACTTTTTTATCTTATACGGAAGATGCGGCTATTTTAATCCGGTAAAATTCATAGAATATTCCCTTACAAGTTTATAAGAATATTTTCAAAGTAAATGTTTTATTTAATAATTATTTTACTTTTTAATGATTTTAAAAAACATATATTTCTCTCAAATACTTTTTATTTCATCTATGTCAACATCTTTTGATAGATTTTAAGGTTTTTTGATGTTGATTTATTATGATAAAAAACATCCATATTATATTGAAGGTTTTTTGATATGTTTTACTATGGATCCGTTGTTATTATACCATTCATGGTTTATGGATAATGTATTGACATTTCATATTCTAGTTCTAATATGAATGTTTATGTTATATTTAAATCTGTTCATATGAGGAACGCATTGGACTTAGTAAGTGACGGCTGGATCCCGCTATAGCTAATCGATGCATTGGTAGGTCTAATTTGACAAACTAGTGTCTTGGAAGAAGGCCTTTAGAAAATATTATTTATAGTCCTAGCCCAAGGCCTTGACTATGTGTTGATGATAGTCTAGCATTATGAATTCCATCATTATGAAATTGGTTATTGATATTTCTTGTGGTTATTTGACTAGTTGAATATTCGTGTAAATAAGTAAATGGAATTATTTAATTTTAGTTTTGAAATATTATTCTAAAATTCTTGTTTAAAACACTTTTTTTAGTTATAGATTCACTTAAATGTTTATGATAATTTATGAAAGTTTCATCTATATTGTTATCCTTACTGATCTTCTGAGTTCACCCCTTTATATGTTTTATTTTTTCCCAGGATATAAAGAAGCATTTTATGACTGACCTACATGGATATTCTTAGGGGATATAAGTGGGGAATATGAAGACTATGTTGTTTTAGTTTTCCATTTTACCATTTAAAGTAATACTTTTGAATATATATTGTGTTTACAAGGCTATTAAACTAATCATTCATTCGATACTTGATCTTTTGTGATCATGCCAATGTTATGTAATAATGCACCGACATGTTGAGATCATGATCACATGACTTCCATGGTATGTGGGATCAATATTTACCTCTGGTAGAATTATCTTATAACAATATCTTTAATTAAAGTATTCAGATGGCACCATATGAGGCATTTTATGGAAAGAGTTGTCGCTCAGCAGCTTGTTGGTATGATGTTGGTGAAAGAAAACTTGTAGGCCCCAAACTATTAGAGGAAACGATGGAAAAGTTCAAGGTTATCCAATACCACATCAAAGCAGTTCAACGTAGGCAGAAGAGCTATGCAGATAACCGAAGGATGGATTTTGAATTTTAAGTAGGAAATCGGGTTTTCTTGAAGGTATCTCTATGGAATGGTGGTATAGGTTTCGGTAAGAATGGTAAATTGAGTCCGATGTACATCAACCCTTTTGAAATTCTAGAATGAATTGGGGTTGTAGCTTACCGTTTGGAAATGACGCCAAATATCTTCAAAGATCACAATGTGTTCCACATGTCACTATTGAGAAAATACATGCCTGATCCAACGCATGTACTCACATAGGAGGAATTTGAACTGGAACCTGTTTTTTCTTATTGCAAAGAGTCTGTCATGATTCTTGATATAAGAGAACAAGTGCTGAGAAACCGGACGACTCACCTGGTAAATGTTTTATGGAGAAACAATAAGATGGAAGAGGCAACGTGGGAACCCGAGGGACTTATGATGAAGAACCACCTGAATATTTTTATGCAGTAATATTCTAGGAATTTCTAGGATGAAATTTTTTGAAGGAGGGGAGAATGTAACAACTCAATATTCCACGGTACGCTTCTCTTTGAATAATACAATAGCGTGTGTTGTACGCAACTTTGAGTACTAGCACACCACAACCAATCAAACTAGCTGTTATGAATAGTACTACCCACTTTTTGAAATTTTGTAAATTTTATCTTTAAAAATGGACTTTATATTTTGATTCATAATTTTGAAATTAGCTTAGGGTAAATATTTTTTATTTTTCTGAAAACATTAAATTTTTTATGAATAGTGAAAAACATTGACTTATAGTTAAAAAATATTATTTACAAAATTATTTATTTTATTTAAATTTATTTTTTTCCAAAATAGATAAATAATACCTATATATGTTCAATATAATTCATTGGAGTCAGTTTATAAAAAAATTAAATATATAAAAATTTTATTGAACATTTCACCCTCTTTTACCCACCTCCAAATAGAATTTTTAAATTCACATAAAACTGTATTTTACCACTTCTTTGAGTTTAGTTTTGAAAATCCAAGAGACACGATTAATATCATGGTCTAAAATGTGGTTCAATAAGATAAAAATAATTTTTACTGTATAGTAAATTTTTACTTTAATTGACCATGGTTAAAAATAAATATGGTAATTAACGGTAAAAATTATATTATTATTACCAGAACACATTTCTTAATTCTATTGGATATGTATAATTCTACTAATAAAAACCTTAGGAATAAAATATGATCCTCTTTGGTCAACTTGGATTAGATTAGGACACTTCTTATTATTTTATTTAGAGAAGTGTTAAAACAGTTAAAATCAAAGTTTAATAACTGAAACATTTTTAATATAGGGATACACATATGATAAATTCCACTAAAAAATTTCATTATAAATCTACAAATATTTATACATAATGGTATTTTATTTTTATATTTTAGACATTATATAATTTTATTTATTTGTGACACAATGATGATGCAATAATTACCTAATTAATGAAATATTAAAATAATTTATATTATAAATACCCAAATAAATGTAATATGATATTTTTAATGAATTCCACTAATTTTCTAGGTTAATATGAAATTTTAGGGTTGGTTAGATGAATTGTTTTCGAATAAATAATGTTGTTATTAATTTTGCAAAGACAAAATACCAAATAGTGTCAAAATTGACATAAAAGAGTTTTCAAAACAAATATTCTACTATTAGTTGATATTCTATTCCTAACAAATTAAAGATAGGGAAAAAGACCTATATAATGATAGGTGTATCATTAATGATCAATTTGGGGTTCTCTTGGAAGTATATAGTATGTTTATTAACCATATAATATAAAAATACAAAGACACATGGTAAATGTCAAACTATTTAACTAAGAGTTAAATCTTAATGATAATGATAATATAGTGACCCAAACATATCTAAAACATATTGGATTAGTGGTTTTAGAGCCAGATCCGAATTATATCTTAAATAAAAAATTTTTGAGCCATTAGAATCCGAAAATGATTTTGTTATAAAATAATATTTCTAGCTTTTCTTAAGGTTCCCCTCACCCCTCAAATAAAAGGGAACTCCCCCTTCTCTCTCATTCACACCATAAAATCCATTTGACTCAGCCAAACTCGTCCCAAATACCCTCTCAACTTTCCTCCCTTCATCCTAGAGGGATTAAATTATTCATATATCCAACCTATGGAGCTCTTTCGATCAAATCAAAAGGAAGAACACGAAGAAGAGGTAAATATCTCACCACCTCTTTCAAATTACATTCCTCTCCCACTACCTTTCTCTTTATTGTTTCCATTCTAAAATAATAACCCCATTATCTTCTATATACTATGATATTATTATAAATATGGTGCAACCATATTCATTATTCTATCCATCCATTGAATGACATGTCACCATACGTGCGTACGTATGACTTACCTTCTCCACGTCATCGTGTAATTGTTATTAAATACATTAATATTTGGATGGGTATAATAATGATTTTTAATTGATGTAAATAATAAATATATCATGATAATGATTCTGTATATATGATATATCATCCAATTCTATATTATTTTAATAACAAAATAATGATATTATCGCTCGTGCGTACGTACGATTTACCGTCTCCACCAACACGATGAGATTCATTCCCCATCGAATACATTTAAGAATAATTTTCATTAGATGATTAAAATTAATGTTTGAAGTCTTGATATCATTCTGTATATGAATAATATACTACCCATCCATAACAAATATGACTCACATAACAAAAAATATAAAGGAAAATGAATCTGTTAACACCTGAAACAAGGATAATACAAAGATATTATTAACAAAGCAATGTAAAAAGATCATATATGATATCATATTAATGTATATGATTCTTTAATAATTTACTATCAATTATTTCACCATTATACATGATGCTAAACTACCCTTGACCAAGGAAAAGTACATTGTATGGGTTAATTTCACAATTTCTTCATTATCTGAGGTTGTTTATACATAATTATCTATTGGGACCTCTTTATCATCCACATTCATGTTTCTTATAAATTGATTTCAAAAAATTCATAATATTTTATTAAATATGGTTTAAAGTCAATTATACACTTATTTTACTTTTTATATGATTTTTATAATAGATTGTTTCTTTCATTTTCCAAACAAGGTCGTTTTTAACCTTTTACAAAAAATTAAGGTGAGAATGTCTTCATTAACATATACGTCTGGTGTGGATATTTTCCACCGTTATAAAATCGTCGAAGCTTCCATTAAAATCATATAATAATATTTACAATGTAAATGTTTTATTTTTTAAATTTTTTACTATTAACTTATTTAAAAAAAAGATACTTCTCTTAAATCATTTTTATTTCATCTATGTCAACATACTTTGATGGATTTTATTCTTATTTGAAGTTGATTTATTATGATGAAAAAAATCAATTTTGTATTGATGGTTTTGGGATATATTTGAATTTGGATGTGTTATTTTGATACCATTCATGTTTTATGGATAATGTATTGACATTTCGTATAATAGTTTTAATACGAATGGATATGTTATGTATAAACCAATTAATATAAGGAATGAAATTGACTTAGTAAGTGATGGGAGGATCCCACTATAGCTCCTCGATGCATCAGTAGTTTTCATGAGTCAAACAAGTGTCTTGGAATAAGGCCTTGAAAAAATATAATTTGAAGTCTAGGAACAAGGCCTTGACTATGTGGTTGTGATGGTCTGACGTTATGCATTCCACCATTTCGAAAGTGGTTATTGAAATTTCATGTGATTATACGACTAGTATAATATCCATGTGAATAAGTAAATGGAATTATTTCATTTTTTTTCCATTTAATACTGACGTTCAAGTATAAAAGGATATTGTTTTAGTTATACATTTCCTAAAATGTTTTTTTTATTTATGAATGCTTCCACTATATTGTTATCCTTGATGAGAATTTGACCTCACCCATTTCTATGTTTTATTTTTCCCAGGATGTGAAGAAGTATTTTTTGACTAACCTGCAGTGATAGTCTGAGGGGATATTGGTGTTGACTATGGAGAATATATTGTTTTAGTTTTCTATTTTATCACGTAATGTATGACTTATGAATGTATCTTCTGATTCCTAGGATACAAAACTAATCGGTATTTCGAGACATGATCTTTTGTGATCATGCTAATTTTATGTAATAATGCATCATCTTTGGGTAACTGGGTTTGGGGTGTTACACGCCTGGCTGGGTGAAACCTATCAAGTGGAGGAATTGCCAGCCCCACAAGCTAGTGAGGGGGTCTGCTCCCCTCCTGAATGGCTTGGCCGTTTGGGTGCTTCAATCAGCACCGCTAGTTGGTGCCGCTCCACTTAGCCGGACCGCAGGTGTCAGGCATCTGTGTATCCCATGAGGTGTGGTTCATTACACTCTCAGGGCTCAGAGATGCTACCCTCTTCTATGGTGTGCTACCTCCATCAATGTGGCCAGTGTTGGTTGTCAGTACCTATCTAAGGTGGTGGTTTCAAGTGCTGTCGTCCCCTCATTGTCATTGGAAGCCAGTTTCCTCCTCATCCAATCATCAGTGCCTCCGTGCCAGTGGGGATTCCGCGAGCCTTCGTTGAAGTTTTGGAGGTTCATTTTCTTTTCCAACAACACCAACGAGCCTCTCGGGGCGCTGCAATCACTGCATGGATCTTGATTTTTTGTTGACATCATGTTACTCTGTCGCCTATGAAGAACGCATCATGTTCAAGTTTGGAAGAGGTTTTGGGCTTAGTTAGGTTTGGCCCGAGCCCATTGCATTAGAATTATATTAATGGAGGGAATTTTATTCATTAAAAAACCATAAATAAACCCCTTATCATACTCCCGCACTCAGGAACGAAGCAAAAAGAAATCCATTTTGTGGTTGGTCCACATTCTTGATAAAAATAATGAATATAAAAGAGGGATGAATTATGCATATAAATACCCCTAAATATAATACATTGGTAGATGATACAGATGAGGATGATGGGTCAACATTCGAGCCATGTATGTTGATCTCCAGATTGAATCGTCAAAGGCGTTGATACAACGTTCTATGAAGGTAGAAGACGTCGCCATCATTTCATATTGAAATCTCCCTTGGGCTCCTAAAACCCTTGACAGTATCTTTTTTAAATAAAACCAATGGGAGTATAACTTCTTGCATAATTATTGTGGTTCACTAATGAGTTTAATTAATGAACCCATCAATCTCTCAATGGTGTGGTTAAAAAACCATGTGTAACTGGCCATTAAATGATATGAAAACCTCGTTGTCCAACCCCTGTCTCCCATCAGTTAAAAATATTGAAATAAAATAACTCATTGAGTTATTTTATTATTATATTTGTAATGTCAAAAAATTAACTTTTTCGTCCAACCCTTTCTGTTCAATTTTACACTTCACCCATGTGAATCTCGACGTTGAAAATATTGCGGTTTTCTCAAATTTTTAATCCTTGCACAAGTTCCAAAGATAGAAATTTTCATCATATGTTTACTGAACATACATTAAAAATATATCAGAAACTATTAACAGTCACCCTCGACTAGCACCATTCGATGTTAGGAACTGCATTAGGGAAACATGCCCTCACGAGCTCAATGGTACTCTCTAATTTCCAATACGAGTTAACATTTAAGAGTTAAGTAATTTAAAAAAATAATAATTTATAATCAGTTATTTTATTTACATAAAAAAATTAACTTCCACTATTGGCCTTTGTCAGCCAATGTATGGATCCTCCTAAGGAAATAATTCCCTCACATGGTCAATATTGGTCTCAGATTTTTTATCTGATTCACTGTTTATTAGATATGATGATTTGATAAAAAATAAATTTTATTTTATAATTTTATTTATGGTAATTCATTTTTCTTTTTTCATCCAATCGATGCATGCACCGTCTAAATATATGTCACGCCTATGGTAAACCAACCATCATGATTGCAACAATGATTTAATATTTCTGATCCTCAAACCCGTTTAATAGTTATTCCTCTTTTTTAGGAATACTACTCAAGCTTGCTATTTAATGATAAACATTTTTTGACAGATCATTCTTCGAACATCGGGCCTTAGAATCATGTACCGTAAATTTCCACATTCTCATTATAAAATTCCATACAATTAAAAACAATTATATAGAATTTTCGGGACATTAAATTCTCCCATACTTGGTGATTTACATACTTGAAATCCACAACAAAGCTAGTGAATCAAGGGGCTAATGAGTATGTATCGGAGACTCCAATTCCCATGTGTTTTCCTAGAGGTTCCGAGGATTCCACCGAACATGCACTAGAGGAGTCGACCGCCCATGAAGGACCTGCTCCTGTCGATCTTCTGTCTCCATCTAGAACATCCAAAACTCCACCCCATAGTCAATGTCTAGTTCTCATCAATCTATAACAAGTTATGTATATTTCACGCCCCTAATCATCTATGACACATGGAACCAATTATGCACATACTGCATTTGTGGGGGAAGTGTTAGGAGGTACACCAACTCGACCACACTAATGAGGATCTGGATAGGTCTGATTAACCTCGGAGATAGCATGGCACCCTTAACAAATCTCTTCAATCCTCATTGGGATTAAATCCATAGGAATATGTGGTCCCCCTCCACGAACTCAATTTCCTATGTCTCCAATCATCATTATAATTCTTCTAGATCTATGAAATATTCATCTGCTCCAAGATGATCTATACCTTCTCAGTTGTAGCATGTACCATCTCTAAACCCATATGGGATGACTCTCCTTGATATGCCCATCATAGTGGTGATCTTCAGGATCGACCGTACAAGGCCTAAAACAGTGGCATGCCAATGGTGGAGTGATATTTATTGTTGTATGAGAACCCCACCAGGGGAATGTGATCCTCCCAACTGGGGTGAAAATCAAGGATGCATGCACGAAGAATATATTCTACTGTATGTATGCTCTATTTTGTCTTAGCATCTATCTGAGGGTTGAAGGTGTGATCAAGCATATCTACGTCCTGAATGCCTCATGTAATCCCATCCACAACCTAGAAGTAAAATCAGTGTCACGATCTGTGAGAATCATCGATGGGACACTATGAAGTTGTATTATCTCTTGTTTGTTGAGGCATCCTAATAACTCTACTGTTCCCTGCACTCAGATGTGTAGGAGGTGGGGTGACATTGGGAGTCCTTCAATGATCACCAATATGGAATCGTGGCCCCTGGGAGTATGTGGTTTCTCTTTCATAAAATCCACAGAAATTCAATCACACTTCCATTCTGACACCTCAAGTGGCGTATTCAAGTCAACAGGAACCCGGTGCTCAGACTTCAAATTCTAACAAGTGAGGCATTGTGAAATAAACTCTTCCACTAAATTGATCATCATAGCCCACCAGTTCTGATGCTAGAAGTCCTAATACATCTTCTCCATAGTAGGATGTACCACCAAATGTGATGTGTGTATCTCCCTCAATACAACCTATCATTGCATCATGGGTACCTTGGTGCATCCAATAAAGAGGATGACATGATCCCATAATTTAAAAATCCATTAGGATCGTTTCCAAAGTAAATTTGAGCACACCAAGTCTCACTGTCAATGTCCCCAAGTTGTGCCTCCATTAATCGCTAATCATGTGGGGGAGTTACTGTCCTAGACAAGATGTAAGATTCTCCATCACCATCCACAAAGGATAACAACAACACAACTAATTGCTCTATCAACACTCTCTGTAGGTGTAGACCCTACATCCTTCTGATTTAATCTTCTACTATGTTTCCTTTCACAGGAGTGTAGACCATCTCAAATTCATAGTCATGTAAGAACTCTGTACATCATCATTGTCTCGAGATCAAATTATTCGGTAAGAAGATATACATGAGACTCTTGCGATCAGAGTAGATAGTAAACCATTCTCCCAAATATAATATCAGCTCTCGGAGCACTGTGGGACCCATCTGATACGTAGTTGTATATATTGGTGTCATCCTTGGGTACACACCAATGCAGAAGTCTCCCTCCCTACATGGAGGTAATCCAAGGAACATCTTTTCAAAGGATTTTACCTAACTTATCAACTACTATTGGGAATTTATATCTTAATGCACCTTCTATCTTGACTATAAGGCTATCTTAATTATGAGTGATAATCTTCACCATCCTATGCATGAGTTTTTTCCTTGCTTGCTGGGATTCCTTTTTTTCCGACCAAGGAAAATCCCATTCCAACACAGTAGTTATACCACAACATTTTTTCCTAAAACAGTCAATCTAACCCTGAACTGTGGATGACCATTCCATACCTAATCTATCTTCATAAGGCCTCGAATCTTCCACCAAGAGGATCATTCCGAAACAATCGCTTCAAGGTCCAGGTCACACCATAGGCATAATGGTTATTATTGAGTCTCACCCCATAGGTATATCCAAATGTAAGGGTCAAATCAACGGTTTAACTAGAAACCCCAGGTCTTCATCAAGATTCATGATGATAAGGAATTATTGATACCTATTTCTATTAATACGATATCTAATAATAATCATAGACCATACCACAAATCCTTCCTTGAGACCTTGGGTCACACACCATGAATGCATGCTCCTATTCCATTCACTCGTCCTCCAGCTCCCAGAGCATGGTAGGGACCACATTGAGGTGGTGGTTGTATCATTTCGAAATGTATACCACCTCCTACTACTCTGTAGATTAACATATCCCAATCTCATACTCTTCCTGAAACATATTACATGTCTAAGTCTCTGAGAATTAGGTCAATATCCTACATTACCACAGTAAACATCCATTGGATGTATCTAGATAGCAATTGAACTTCTAACCAAAAACAGTTCTTTGTAGCACCCTAAAATAAGTAGGAATACACAAAGTTACAGTGATAGATTGGATGTCCCTAAACACAACTATCTCAAAATTATGAACACTGAATCACTGGTCATGTCATATTCATCATGTACATAGAATGGTTGTTACTACTCGACGATTACTCATCTGCTAACATGTCATCCTATTGAAGATATATAATCCCATAAGGACATAATCCTTTTAGCATTAAATAACCATAGACCCCCTTATCTAGAGAAGGATCACAAGCTCTATCCACAGAAAAAGTCACCTCATCAAAAGATAGGGGGAATATAAACACTTCCATCACCCAACTAAGCTATATAAAATTCTCACTTCCAATACAATAATCTAATATAATAGTGCCATGGCTAGATGGAATCTCAGTCACCATCTCAAGACAGTCCTTAGCTTCCTATGAGTCGGGCATGCCTCAGAAAAAAAATGGGTATATGTCAATGAAACTCACATAAGGAAGTAATCCTATAAGTGTCCTCTACTGGTATCTCTGGTTGTAACTGAAGACTATGGGGAAATAATATATATGGGTAACCTTATGAAGGTCCCATCTTATACAACAATCCATATATTGAAGCCTCATCCCACTGTGGACCATCCTCATGGTCCCTCATTAGAATCCTAGATGACTACTTGTGTGGAGGAATATTGAGAGAGAATAAAGATGAACCATGGTCAGTATGTTATACCTGGTGAGCTGACTCAAAAGAGATTAAAAAACATTTCAAAAACACACGGAATAAATGTTTTCATTTATTGAGACAAAAAATATAATTTAGGGTCCTAGTGTATGGATACGTCAGCCGCCGCCCTAATGCTAGACTCCCTACACTGAAATCCAAACTGAATACACATAAAACTATTGCTCAATTGGAAACATAGACCTTTAGTTCTTCTTGTAGAACTGACCTCCCTTTAAAACAACATTATCATGACCCGTTATCCGAGTCCAGTGTCGTGACTACCCCAAGAATGTCTTTAATTGGCCAGGGGTCGGTGACTAGCATCAGAAAGGCATATCCCTAATATAGGAAGTCATTTCCCCAAAACCTGTACACACACATATAGGGAACACTGCAAAATAGTAAAGCACAATTAATAAAGAAAGATAAAAACAATACTATAAACAACCAATGAGTGTAAAAGTATGTACAAAAAGAAATGTGGTTAGTATAGGTGACCAACTGGAAAAAGGAAAAAAATGGGGAAAACCCTCCTGGGATCATCCGCCAAGGATACTACCTAATGGGTAGGTAAAAATCATCTATGAGTCTCTCCATTACAATTGGTCACCCCTGTAAATAGTCTAATCCTAGCTCTCAAGTCTCGGTTAATGGTTCACGTCGAATTCAGCAGACATAACAAGGTGGGGACGAATCCCATTTTGAGGTGAGTATAACAATACCTAGTAGGGATCCCGAGATTCCCAAATTCTCCAAAAATTCTAAAAAATAAATACCAAAATGCATGGTCATGTCACAAAACATACATAAAGACTCAGTTCAAACCAGGTATAACATAAGTACATAAGTACAGATGATAAGTGGTAATCTAGATCATCATATTCTATCAAGATTTTCATCTGCTTACCCAAAGAAAATTGATAGATGTTGACCCACACCAGATCTCTAGGTCATGACCAGCACATAATCATAATACTCTGACCCTCACAAGATTAATGAGCATGAAACCACACAGGATCGATAAGTACTTACCCACACATGATCATTATTCATTCTTCCTGTCATCGCCAGCCACTGGATTCCAGCAAAAGTCACATTTTACTCTAGGAGGATCCTATCCTCAAAAATTTTTCCTACCTTCACTACCACAATGTCCCAAAATGAAGTAACCTGATGAAAAGTCATTTTTAACAGTTCCAATGCAATAGATGACGTGTCAATCAGATTCTTGGTCTATAAGATATATGAATTTTAGTGTTGAGGGCCTGGGTGGATTTGAATTCAGTCCAACCTAGTCATTATCCAACATTCTCCAAAACTCACATTGAGTATCCCAAAAGGGTCGTCTCATCCTAAGGGTCCCATCACCATAGACAGTTCGTCAAACAGATGTGTGGTTTATGAGATAATCTTATTTAAGAGAAGCATGTCTGTAAGCAGGTCTGTGTCCAGTCTGACCTGGTCCGACAGACCCGACCATACCTGCTAGGATTTTCCTAGATCAGCGGTCTCAGTCCGGACCATTTTTCCTCAGGTTCGGCCCACACCACCCAGCTGGGCGCAGCCTGCTGGGCTGCGGAACCGCCCTGCCCGATGGCTGGTTTGGGGTTTTCTCCCCTCCCTAATGGATCGACCATTTGGTTCCTTCAAAAAGAGGTTCCAGTTGGAGACTCTACACTTGGTCGTTCTATGTGGGCCAGTCATCTTTAGAACATGAATGGTGCGGGTCTTCCATTCATCGTATCTCGGAGATGTGGCCCCCTCGGTGACGGGCATATTCCTTCAACGTTGATAACATTGGTCGGCCGCCCATGTACACTGCGGTGCCTACGGGCACCACCCTCCCCTCATGGCCAACAGAAGCCCAATGATTCCCCATATGGTCACTAGTACCGCTTTTCCTGGGGGGCATCTGCGGGCCTTCGGTGAAGCTTCAAATGTCCGTTTTTTTATAATTGTGAAAATGGTTCTCCCTAGGCACTTATATCAATGTGTGACTCCTGATTTTCTATTTTCTCCATGTTTATTGGAATCCCAAGAAAAAAACATCAATAACATGTTTAGGGGGTGTTCGATCCTTGTTCAGTTTTTCCTGATCCCTCTACATTGGCATTATAACATGGAATGGAATATTTTTCATTAATACCCCATAAAAATCCATTTCATGATCCCTATTTGATGAATGAAATGTGGATAAAACCCATTGATGGTTGGAATACATTCTTGATAATATTCAATAACAGAAAAGTGGGGGAATTAAGAACATAAATCCCCCTACCTCGAATACATTGGTAGATGGTTTAGTTGAGAAAGATGGTTCTATTTTCGAAGACAGTTCGTTAGTGTTCTTTGATCTCCAGATTGAATTATAAAAGGTGTCGAAGCTCTGTTCTATGAATATGGAACATGCCACCATCACATCATCGAAAATTCCCTTATGGGATCCGAAAAACCCACACCAACCTCATGTTTAATTAAAATAAACGAGAGTTTAACTTCTCAGTCAATTAATGTGGTTCATTAATGACTTTAATTAGTGAACCCATTAATCTCCCGATTGTGAGGTTACAAAAAAAATTGTATTCTCCCATTAAATGATATGACAACCCCATTGTCCCTCCACTGGTGCTCATTAGTTACAAATAATGAAATTAAATATCTTATGGAGTTAATTTTTTTAAGTCCAAAAAATGACTTTTTCTTCTGGCCCCTGCCAGTCAATGTTGTCCTTTCCCTAAGAAAATCTCGGCATTAGTAATTCAACGGCGCCCAATGATTTTTTTCGGAGCACCGGTTCAAATGATAGAAATTTTCACCTGTAGGTTTACTGAATGTACCTTAAAAATGTTAAAAAAAAATTAATTGTCACCCTCGACCTCCACAAGTCGAGGTTAGCCTCTGCCTATGAAAAACATACCCTCAAGAGCTCAATTGTACTCTAGGATTTCTAATGTGTGTTAACATATATGTGTTAAATAATTTAAAAATAAAAAATTTGTTACATAATTATTTTATTTACTTCCATTAAATAACATCGATTGTTGGTGCACACCGGCCAATGGTAGGATATATCTATGGAATAAATACATTCACGATTTTAGTTGTGGTCTTGTACTTTTAATCTGAGTACCCATTCATGATATATAATAATTTGAGTAATTAAATAATTTTATTTAATTATTTTTTTATAGTAATTGCATTTTTTGGTTCTCTCACTAGAGGCATGCTTCGAAAAAACATATGTATCTCCAAGGGTAAACTTGCAATTTTGAAGACAAAAATGCCCACATATTTTCTACTAGGGAACCTATTTAATATTTATTCATATTTTAGGAAAACTTCTCACATGTGATATTTAAAGGATAACATTTTTTGAATGGTCATTATGTGAACCCTGGTCTTTGGAATCATGTGATGTCAATTTTCGCAGTCTCGTAATGAAATTCCCTATAATTAAACAAATTATGATGATTATTTTATCATTACATTATCCCAACATTATTTTTTTTATTTCAATTAATGTCACAAACAATCTAGGGAAAAAAAATTGGTTACTAATCACGTCTATGAACCCCCAACACCCATGTGCTCTCCTGGAGTTTCTCGTGCTGCCATCAAACTCCCTCCAAAGGAATCGACCTCCTGCAAAGGACACGATCTTGTCAATAAATTATCTCCATAGGGACTCCTTGAACATCTCCCATCATTAATGTCCAGCTACCCCAGTTGATAACTTGCGGTGGATCATGCACATACATCCTCACCTACGACACATGGAAAACATTATGCTCTCGGTGCATCTGTGGGGGAAGATCTCGACAGTACGCCACCTTACCAAATCTGCTATGGTTTTGGAATGGTCCGATGAACCTTGTATATAGCTTTCCACACTAGCCAAATCTCCACAATACCCCTCATAGTGAGACCCATATGTAGACATGGTTTCCCCCCTCAAACTCTAAGGGAATCTGTCTCCTGTCAGTATAAATATTTTGCAGGATCGAAAAAATCTTCATCTACACCTGGATGATCATAACCTTCTCATTGGTGGCATTTATCATCTCTAGGCCCATAAGTTATGAATATATTAGTTCTTTACAACATTGAGGTGATCTGCACAGTCACCCGTACAAATCCCCAAATGGTTGATTTCCAATGGTCGAGTGATAGCTATTGTATTTTGAGAACTCAACCAAGGGAAAGTGATCTACCCAACTGTGGCCAAAATCAAGGATGTATGCACAAAGCATGTCCTAAAGAGTCTGTATGATATGGTTCTTCTGACCATCTGTCTGATGGTGAATGGCGGTGCACAAGCGTAGGTAATTTTTGAATGCCACCTGTAATCTCTTCCATAATCGAGATGTAAAAGGAGCATCACGAACTAAGAAGATCATTGATAGGACCCATTTATGATGTACTATAGCTTATATGTAGAGGCAGACCAAGCTATCTAAGGATCCATGCTCTCATATAGGTAGGAAGTAGTCCAACAAGGTTATTCGGTCAATGATCACCTAGATTGAATCGTGGCCCCTGGACTTATGTGGTTGACCTATAACAGTGTCCATGGAGATGTCATCCAACATCCATTATGGCACTTCAAATGAATGAGTTATTCCTTCTGGAACCTGGTGCTCATCCTTGACTTCCTAACAAGTGAGGCATCGAGAAACGAACTCTACCACTGCATTCTTCATCACCAGCCACCATTAGTGATGATGGATGTCCTGGAACATCTTCACCACACTCAGATGTACCGCCAAATGGGAAATTGTTGAACTCCATCAACACCTACTCTGATAGCATCACTACTACTATGGTGCAATCTCTAAAGAGGATGGCCTGCTCTCCACAATCATAAAAAATTTCAGGAGACTGTCCTGTGGATATCTGAGCGCATCACGTCTCACAGTCAACATCCCCAAGATGTGCCACCCAAACTCGCTGATGATTTGGGGGAGTGACTGTAGTAGACTTGAGGTAAGGTGTTTCATCACTATCCACAAGGGATAACTACAACAAGGTAAATTTCACTGTCACCTCACTCATTAGGTGTAGACCCGACATCCTGTTTAGTGCATCTACTACTATGTTTCCCTTCCAAAGAGATTTTACAATCTCAAAGTCATAGTCCCAGAGGAACTACATCCATCACTGGTAACTCAGGTTTAATTTTTTCAGTAACAAGATATACCTAAGACACATGTGATTCATGTAGAAAGTAAACCATTCTCCCAAATATATTCTCAGCTCCCAGAGCACTGCGGGATTCATCTGATATGCAGTTGTAGGTGTTGGTGTCGTCCTTGTGTACAATCCAATGTAAGAGTCCCTATCCCTACGAGAATGTAATATGGGATACTTCTTTTGAATGTATGTTCACAAACTCAGCAACTACTTTTGGGAACTGAACACTCAAAACACCTGCTTCCACGAGGGTAAGGTTGGCTGACTCAATAGTTAACTGATTCACCCTACTATGCATGAGTTTATCTTGGGCTTCCGGGGTTTCCATTTTTGCTGACCATAGAAACTTTCATCCCATGGCTGTAGTTATACCCCAACCATTTTTCCTTAAACAATCAATTTGATCATGAACTTTGGATGAAATGTACATACCCAAACTAACGTCATAAGGCCGTGATACTACCACTGTGAGGTTCCATCTGAAACTCACACCTCAAGGGTCAGATCACAAAATCATTGTAAGTGTGAATATTGAGTTTCCGCCAATAGATATCCCATGATGTTAGATTCATGTTAATAGTTTAGCTAGAAACTCTAGGTCTAGAACAAGATTCACGATGACATGGATTGACTAGTAACTTTGTCTATTAATACGACAGATAATAATAGACACAATCCCTATCTTGAATAATTCATGGAGCCCCTAGGTCACACACCTTGCCCGTATTTCCCTACTCCCTTCCTTGGTCCTCCATCTCCTAGAGCCTGGTGGGGAAAACATTGGGGTGGTGGTTGCAACATGTTAAAAATTCTACCACCTCCTTCTACTCTGCATATTCATCTATCCCAGTCACAACATCTTCCTGAAACATTTTACTCATAAAACTCTCTGATACTTACATATGATTCTTGCATTTACTATTCTGACATCCATTGGTTGTATATACTCATCCAAAGATCTATCAACCCCAAAAGCATCACGGTATCCCCCTAACATAAGTATGAATGTACAGTGGTATAGTGTTGGCTTGGAGGTACTTAACACAAATTTATTGAAGGATCGATCCCTAAAGCACTCATCATATTGTATTAATCGAGTACCTATAATAGTCAGTGTGCCTCAATGATTACATAGCCAGTGAAATGTCATCATTCTGAAGCTATAGAATCTCTTGGGAACATAAACCCCTTATCATTACATGGAAATATACCCCTTATCTTATGAAGGTTATCATGCTCTATCCCCTAAATAATTCACCTCATTGTTAGATAGTGGTAATCTTAACCATGACATCACCCTGATGAGACACATAAAATGCTCACTGCCAGGACCACCATCTGATCTAATGGTGCCCTGGATAGATGGAATCTCGGTCACCACCTCGATCTAGTACTTATCCTCTTGTGATCCATGCACTCCTCAGAACATGAGGGGTATTTTTCACCAAAACACGTGTAAGACAATGTGCCTATATGTTTCCTCTATCGGTAGTGTCGGTAGTTACTTCTGACCAATAGGTCATTATATCGCTGGGACACCGCCTGAAGGTACCATCTCAAGAAACAATACTTGTACAAAAATGACGTTAGTTACTACTAACCAACAGACTGTCATATGTATTAACTTATAAAATGTAGTAATATAAACATCCATTTAAAAAATCCACAGTTCTATCAAAACAGCCTTTCACTATCAGAGGGTCTAACTATTCTAATTTTTTAATTTTCGTCATTAAAAATATTCTTTGATTGGATATCATGGATCCATCATATAAAAATCATGATAATATTTATGATTCTATCTTAAGAATACTAAACATGTGTAATGTGTTAAAATATGACGATTTATTTTTTATCAGCATTTTATAATCATTAGTGGATATGAATAATTATCATTATATTGTAATGATTCCCTCATGTGAAAATTAATTATTTTTATCAAACAAAAATATATTATATTATTTATAATCTGTAAGCAACTAATTTAGTGGATCCATGGAGAGTTTGGAAAATTATTCACTAACATTTTAAAAATTTATGTAATCCTTCATAAAAAATAACTAAAGATAATCATGATGTACGTGTTGATTAACTTGTGAAAATACACCAAATCAAACACTAAAATATTATAGTTAAAAATATATGGTTTATCTCTTCATACACTATAAAATATGGTGCATAGGATTATCAATTGGATTTCATGATATTTATAGATATTAATTATATAGTATTCAAGATTTCTATAACATCTATTATATGAAGATATTATATGGTTAAATGAAGAAAATTTAGAATGTAACCATCAATATATGATAATTTATTCATCACAAATAAGGAGAATTTAAAATAGAATCATTAAAGAATAAACAACTTCTATATTTCTACAAAATGATATCACAATCTGCATTGGATTTTATTTTTATTTTTTATGATGTTTGTAGTTAGGGATTAAATTGTCCCAAAATAATTAGGGATAGATATATAAATAAACAATTATTGATATGTTGTTGTACATCATTATGAATGTAGAGAGCCCAAACTTAATGTACATGGAAATTACATTACTTTTTAGGAATATCTAATACATTAAGAAAACAAACACCAAAGGACCTTAATAGTTTAGTATATCTGGAAACACAGAACATAATCTTCTAATCATGGTGGAAGATCTTCAACATCTCCCATAAATATATTCCCCTTTTTTTATTTCCTAAAACCATTCATAATATCCTGGGGAAATGAAAACATAAAAAGGGTGAGCTAAAATTCTCAGTAAGGGTATGTGTGGAAAAAATTAAACAAACCATATAAATTTGAACTTAAAAACATGAAGATAATGTAAAAAATATCAAATTCTTGAGCAATGAAATAAAAAATGGCAGTACTTAAAGAATATATCATAATGGAAAATCAATCATGATAAAATAGCGTGGGAATAAAACATGTAATGGTTTAAAACCATTATCCACTTAATATGATTTCAATAGTGTCCATGCCATTGCTTCCAAGACCATCTTAGTGGACAATGTCCCTTACATAATCGAGTTCACTCCTCATTCCAGTCCTGTATTACTGAACTGGATTAACTTTCCATTCCATCCATGTCTATCTCATGAGATATAAATCATTACCCAATGAATTATAGGGATATATATGTCCCACCCATCTCATAATGAAATCATTATTTAGTGTGCCACAAAATAAACATACATAATTCATAATAACCCAACGAATAAAATGTTTTTCATAAAAAACATCTCATCATAACATAATCCATATAAAACAAATGGATATCATTTCATCATAAGAAAAATAAAACCATGTAAATAATAGATACATTATACATGAAACATAAAAATACTAAATAATGTCATCATAGATGGAAAATAGTTTTGATAAAACACTTGAAATGAATTCATGAGGAAAATATTCTTTTTTCTTCAAAATCATTTTCTTTTCTCAGAATGCCATGAAATTTTAAAAGAAATTTATTTTATCAAATATAATCATGAAATTTTTTAGAGTAAGCTTCATTTAAATAATTCGTTATGTAATCGTGAAAATCTATTCTCACCATATAAGTTAAAAAAACATTTTTCTCGTACTTTCGTAGGAAAAGTCAAAAAGTACCTTATATAGTAAACAAAAGAATGATTCCTTCAATAACACAAATAAAAATTAAATGAGGGGTAAACATGACTATAAAAATACATAGAATAATATTATAAAGTTTATGAAAAACATTTTATGGTCATGGAAGAAAAATATACCCCAATATATACTTAAGTAAAAGCAATCTCAGATAAAAATGAGATATGAAAATTATCCCTTACCTTATGTCTGATATGCTTCGTATGTATCCGAAACTATTGTATAATGTTTTAAATAATGTCGTTGACTTATTACAGGATCATATTCACTGTAATTATATCATATATGGTTCACTTATGACTTTATATTACCCATTCTATTGTAAATTCATGTTAACGTAGTTTTTTGGGTAAAATCATTTCATTTATCGTCTGTGTTTGGACTTGTAATTATTCATATGATTACATAGATCATGATTACATAATTTTATAAGGTAAACATTATTTATATATAATATAGTTTCAGAATATAAATATATATAATTGATCGATAAATGGAATGAAATACACCATTCAAGGAGATGGTAGTTCGTATGTAAGCATGAAAGATGTTTTTGTTTCATTATTAAATTGAATGGAAGTAAGTAAATAAAATATAAATAATTACAGTATCATTAATATGTCATATATTTTATGATTATTTAATATATATACTTTATTATCATTCTTTAATTGTTAACTTGGAGTATGAATTTCATCACGTCGTGGAGATAGTAATCCGTACGTATGCACAACCGATGATATTGTTCCCATAATTATTGAATGTAATTAGAGTGGATGATATAATATCTAGAAATTAGTATCATGTTATAATTACCATATATATAGTTATTATTTACAACATTATACCCATCCAAGTAAGGTGGTGGTGGAAAAACTGATTACACCACTGCGTGAAGACGGTATTTCGTACATTTGCAAGCGCGGTGATTTCATTTTCCGTAGGATGGATAAAAGGTTAAATAGGGTTTTTTAATATTTATAATAAAATTTCATTATATATTTAATACTGATGTTATTACATTATATCGAAGAAAATAACGAATAGGATGTATAACAAGAAAGAAACTTTAAAGTGTCGGTAAAAGAGATTACATATTCCTCGATGCACCTCCTTTAAACTTCTTCTTAGGGAACTCATGTTGGCCTTTTGAGAAGTCCAGAACCTCTAAGATATCACTAGAGATGTTGAGAAGAGGAATTGTTAGGGTTTGACCGAGCTTCATGGCACAAAACGGTGTGAATAGAAGAGGGAAGGGGTTCCCTTTTTATAAGGTAAGAGAGGGGCACCTTTGTTATCATAAGAAATATTAATTTATAATAATTTCAGACTCACATAAAAAAAACAACCAAAAATGATTAAAATTCAATGATTCGATGATATAGGGTTGTAATCTCATCAACCAAATAAATTTTGACATGTTGGGAATTTATTTTATACATTATTAACTTGATTTACCCTTATTCAATCTATTTAATTTTACTTGTTGTAATAAGATTATAATTTTTAAATTGTTATAAATAATTACATATGTGTTGTGAATTGTCCATAATTGGATAATTTATGACATTTTAGACCATATATATTTTAATTTATAATTATTAAATATTTTTGTTATTTTTCAACAATTTTATATTTTGTTATTTTTATAAAATAACATTAGTGTCAATTTTGACACTATTTATTTATATGAATTTAATTAAAATCATCACATATGATATGTTCAAAATAAAAGAATTAATAGATTCATAGCATGCCATATTAATCTATAAAATTAGTGGAGCACATTAAATAGTCCACTTAATATTTATTTTAGTATTTTTAAAACCATTTATTTGATATTTGAGTCAAAAAAATAATTTCAACATCACTATTGTGTAACTTTTAATGATATTTATTTAATCCCTAAAAATTATAAATAAATTTAACTGATGTAGATAATTTTATTATCTTTTAGGATAATATTCATTTTCTATGTTTCATGCAATTTATCAGTAAATTAAAATTATTTTACTTATAAGATTTAAGAGACTGACATGTTGTCACTTTCTTTGGTTTTAAAAACAAATAAAATATTTTCATTGTCAAAAGTACATAAAATTAATCTATTCCGACCTGTAAGTGATATGGGTAACATTTATTCATCCAATAGAATTTTTTAGTTGTTAGGGTAATTTTATAATCTTATTTTTACCCTTAATTACCTGATTTACCTTTAGTTATGGTAAATAAAATTTACCGTAGTTACTATTCATAGTGCCCAAAAATAATAAGTAGCCTATAAAAATAATTTCGACCTACTGATTATGGAATCCATATTTCGAAATTCAAATCACAGAAGTTGCTGAAATTAATTTAAAATTAATCCCGTTGTTAAGAAAATGGGTTTTAAAAGCTAAAACATTGCCAAAGATTGAAATGTTTTTACTAATGAATTCAATGTAAAATTAATGGTAATGACATAAATTATATTAAATGGTAAAAATATATTATATTTATAATTTAAAACCATTAAATATTATAATTTAACTATATAAATTATTGCGATAAAAAAGTTGTTTTTAATTAAAATATAGCGTGTTTTTACTGTTCATTAAAATATGAAAGTTATCAGAATAATATGAAAATTTTATCCAAAGTAAATTTTTATATCCCGATTCTGCAGAATAATATTATATTTTCATGTTGAACTTATAAACTTGTGAAAAATTATTTTTAATGTGGGTGCGCCGTCAAAAGGTTGCAAAATTTCAGTTTTTTAAAAATACATATTTTACCCGAAATAATTATTTTGTTCACATACCATGATTTAGAAAATATGTAAGATGAATATTAATGTTATAATATTCAAATTATAGTTAATATTATTCATAATGGATTTTCCATAAAAATATTATAACAATATATCATTGTTTAGTGAAACTCAGTATTGCGTACTACACACACTATCGTCGAATGTTGATCTGGCATGCAATAGAATCCTAGAATAGTGTTTGAGTATACGGAAAGATAATACAGTGTTGCGTATAGAACAATCCAATCGTGGTGGGGTGTAAAAGACAAGACATAAATTAAATTAAAAAGAATATTTCTCATAAAATCTCCGGGTGTTCATTCTACCCCCCTTCAAATGAATTTTTCCCTCGAAATTCGTCAGGGTTAAAATGGTTTACTACTTGAATGTTTCATTCATAGAAACCCACATTGTTTAAATGAATACTAATTGTTTTTTTAAAAAAGTGAAGTATGAAACATAATGGTTACCCAAATTAACTCATCACTGGGTTTCCACATTGGAGAACATTGGTGAAAATATGGATATGGAAGAGAAATATAACCATCAAGTTCAGATGGAGAGTGGTAGAGAACATGGAAATAAAAAAACCAACATTCAAAAAGTCATAAACTTGTGATGATCTAAGGTACCATATGACTCATCAGATATAAGAGCAGTAGGAATACATTTTTGTTTTTCAATATCCTTTCCCAAAAGATGAAATATTAGAAGAAATACTTACTTGATTTTGGGACAATCCCATCGTTGTTTATGCCTTGAACAATTTCCACTTCATCTCTTAAAGAAATGAAGTTGAATTTGTCTTCCATAAAGGGTTAGAAGATCATTCGATAGAATTATTGGTCATTCTATAAGTCTCAAACTAAAGGTTAGAAAAAGTTATCAAATATACATAAGTCCATATATATTGAGGTTAATCGTATATGATTACAAAAATGGACTTATACTTCATCTATCTTACCACATAATAAAATAAAACTATTTTCTACTAACCAGGGACTTCATGTAGCCCAGTGGTAGAAAATAAAGGCCTATCTCCCTACGGTTGTGGCTTCAATTCCTGCAACCTTTTCCAACACGACGGGTAGCCTCCCATCCTGCAGGTTGTCTTTTTTTCTAAATCATCACTATTACAAATATAATATAGAAAAAATTTCTACCCTTAAACAATACCATCTGATGTCTTATATAATCCATTCCAGTCTTTAGACTTATAAAAAATACATTTTCCCAATCTCATAGTATATAGATAATGATTACTAGAAATGTCATTAACCAAGAATGTGAATTCCATCACTTATTCCCCATATATCATAAGATATATCTTGTTGATCACATTCCAAACATATGAATACCTTAATCATGTATTCACTTGAAAAATGAATACCCATTGAACCTTAATTAAGAACATTAATTCTGTCAAACGTTAACTCATTTCAAATAAAAAAATCCCCAAATTTATATATACTCAAACTTTGATATCACATTGTCCTTATATCATTCATGAGCTCATTTATACTATCAAATAATTTATTTTCTCCTTATCCCTTCATTATGCACAAATCATTCTTTTCAAAAGTATTTAAATCAATTTTCATGGTTACCGGTACCATATTCATATAGAAAACGACAATGGACCAATACATAGACATTTCAATATACTATAAAAGTTCCTCAACAACATTATTATTGAATTCCAATACATAATCCCTTCAATCCATCCTCTTCATGGATTGTCATGGTATAGGTCCTTCCTTGATTATAAGTAACTTCTTAGGACATGGCATTGAGTTGGGTAATACCCATGTTCTCCATATATAAGACATTGGACTCCATAATAGTCTGTCACTCTATGATAGTTTTCTCCACTTAGATAACATCTACCCCTCTGTTAGAGGTATTCCTCAAGGTTATTCTTCCCTTCTTTAGAAATCTCTATCTTCCGTACTCTATGCTCCTTACCATGTGAACATGCATAAAATTCCATCTTCCTCTTATTTTATAAATTAGGAATACAACTAAAGTTGACCTTATTAATCATATATTGAGATGACTGATTCAGCATAATCACAATATCATTCTCTCCAGGAGTTATATAATTTCGTTGAACATAGTCACCAATTTGTTCATTGGAATCAATGTTAACTGATTTTCTTTTTTGTTCCCTCCATTGACTAAGACCGGAAACCATAGTGTAAGAAACAGTTAAAATAACAAGGAACCACATAATCATAAAAAGTCACTTATGGGATGTTTAACTTATAAAAAATTATTTAATCCATGACACCTTAGGTTAAAAGTAGGTTATTCATGATCGTAAAAATAATTCTTGGACTCTAACCTATAAGTTTTCTTAACTTTAAAGACATCCCTAGGCAAACCATAGAAATATATCTAGGGATATAACTAATGTTTTTACATCCTAGTCTCCAAATTTTAACTAATCCTTTCCTCTGATACCAACTATAGAGACACCAAACATGACTTACGTGGGAATTATATTACTTTTGCATAATATCAAATACATAACAAAAACAGACACCAAAGGACCATAATAGTTTTGTGTCTTCGGAAACTCTGAACATAATCTTCTAATCATGGTGAAAGATCTTCAACATATCCCCTAAAGATCTTCCCTTTTTTTTCTTACCTAAAAACTTTCTTCATATCCTGGGAAAAAGAAAACATATAAAGGGTGAGCTCAAATTCTCAATAAGGGTAAGCATGGAGAAAATAAAAAAACCATATACATTTGAACTTAAAAACATGAACATAATGTATAAACATCAAAATCATGAGCAATGAAATAAGACATGGTAGTATGTAAGGAAAAGATCATAATGGAATATCAATCATGATAAAATATAATAGGAATAAAACATGTAAATATGGAAATACATTTAGAAGTTTATTTTATTTCCATAGTAGCCAAGGTATTGCTTCCAAGACCATCTTATTGGACAAAGCCCCTTACTGAATTGAGTTCACTCCTCATTCCAGTCATGTATCACTGAACCAGATTAACTTTTCATTCCAGCCATGTCTATATCATGATAGATAAATCTTTACCCGATGCACTGGAGGGAGATATAGCTCCCACCCATCTCATAATGAAATCATTCTTTCGTGTGCCACAAAATAAACATACATAATTCATAATATCCCAACGAATAAAATGGGTTTCAGAAACATCATCCCATTATAACATAATCCATATAAAAAATTGGATATCATTTAAAAATAAGAAAAATAAAACCATTTAAATAATAGAGACATCATACTTGAAACATAAATATACTAAAAAATTTCATCATAGATGGAAAAGAGTTTTGATAAAACACTTGAAATGAATTCTTGAGGAAAATATACTTTATTCTTCAAAATCATTTTCTTTTCTCATTATGCCATGAAATTTTAAAATAAAAGGAATTTGTTGAAAATAATCATGAAATTTTTTATAGGAATCATCATTGAAATAAATCTTTATATAATCGTAAAAATCCATTCATGCTGTGTATGTTTGAAAAATATTTTTTTCTTACTTTTGCAGGAAAAGTCAAAAAGTACCTTATATGGTAAACAAAAGAAATATTCCTTATATAACACAAATAAAAAGTCAAATAGGGGTAAACATGACTTTAAACATACATGGAAGAATATAAAACACTTTATTGAAAACATTTTATTTACATGGATGAAAAATATACCCCAGTAAATACTTAGGTAAAAACAATCTCGGATAAAAATGGGATCGAAAAATTATCCCTTACCTTATGTCTGATATGCTTCGTATGTATCCAAAACTCATGTATAATGATTTAAATAATGTCATTTACTTATTATAGAATCATATTAATTATTATTATATCTTATATGGTTCACTTATGACTTTATATTACATTTTCTTTTGTAAATTCATGTTAAAGTAGCATTTTGGGTAAAATCGTTTCATTTATCGTCCTTTTTTGACTTGTAATTATTCATATTCTTACTTATTTCATGATTAATTACTTCTATAATGTAAAACATTATTTATATATAATATATTTTCATAATATACATATATATAATAGATCAAAAATGGAATGAAATAAACCATTCAAGAAGACGGTGGGCCGTACGTATGCATGAATGTTGTTTTTGTTTCCTTTTTAAATTGAGTGGAAGTAAGTAAATAAAATATAAATAACTCCAGTAACATTAATATTTCATATATTTTATGATTATTTAATATATATACTTTATAATCATTCTTGAATGGTTAACATAGAGAATGAATCTCATCGTGTCGTGGAGACGGTAATTCGTACGTACGGACGAGCGACGATATCGTTCCCATAATTATTGAATGGAATTATAGTGGATGATATAATATCTCAGAATTAGTATCATGTTATAATTAATATATATATATTTATTATTTACACCATTATACCCATCCATGTAAGGTGGTGGTGGAAAAACTGATTACACCACGGCGTGGAGACGGTATTTCATACGTACGCATGAGCATTGATTTTGTTTTCTGTTGGATAGGTAGAAGGTGAAATAGTGTTTTTCATATTCATAATAACATATCAGTATATATGTAATACTAATTCCATTACTTTATAATGAAACAATTAAATAAGAAGATGTAGAAGAAGAAAGAAACTTGAAAGAGTCAGTAGAAGAGATTACCTCTTCCTCGACGCACCTCTTTTAAACTTCTTCTCAGGGAACTAGTGATGGTATTTTGAGAAGACCAGAACCACTATGATATAACTAGATAGGTTTATAAGAGTAATTAGAAGGGTTTGGACGAGCTTCAAGTCTCAAAAAGGTGTGGATAGAAGAGGGAAGGGGTTCCCTTTTTATAAGGGAGGAGAGGGGCACCTTTGGTATCATAAGAAGTATTAATTTAGAATAAATTAAACTGCACTTAAAAACCACCTAAAATGACTCAAATCCTAATATGATATTATATAGGGTTGTCATCGCAATAACCAATAAAATTTAGACATGTTTGGAATTTATTTGAAACATTATCAACCTGATTTATCCTTATTTATTCTATTTATATTTACCTGTGGTAATAAGATTCAAAATTTTAAATTGTTTCAATATTTACTTATGTGTTGTGAATTGTCTGTAATTGTATAATTTATGGAATTTAGACTATATATATTTAAAAATTATAATTTTTTAATATTTCTGTGATTTTTAAACAATTTTATATTATGTTATATTTATAAAATAATAGTACTATCAATTTTAACAATATTCAATTATTTGAATTTAAATAAAATACTCACAGATGATATGTTAAAACTAAAATCATTAATAGATTAATAACATGGCATATTTATCTATAAAATTAGTGGATCACATTAAATAGTTCATATAATATTTATTTTAATATTTTTAGAACCATTTATGTGATATTTCAATCAATAAAATAATTTCAACATCACTATTGTGTCACCTTTAATGATATTTATTTAATCCCTAAAAATTAAAAATAAATTTATATGATGTATATAATTTTATTCTATTTCTGTAGACTATTCAATTTCAATGTTTCAATAATTTTATCACTAAATTAAAATTATTATACTTGTAATATTTAAGAGAGTGACATGTTGTCACTTTCTTTGGTTTTAATAATAATTAAATTATTTTCAAGGTAAAAAGTCCATAAAATTAATGTATTCTAACAATAAGTTGATATGGTTGTACTATTAGTCATAAAATAGAATTTTAGATGGTGTTAGGGTAATTTTATAATCTTATATTTACCCATAATTACCCGATTTACCTTCAACTAATGTAAATAAAATTTACAATAGTTATTATTCATAGTTCCCAAAAATAAAAAGTATCCTATTAAAATAATTTAAACCTACTGATTCCAAATATGGAATAAATTTTTCGAAATTCAAATCATTGAAGATGTAGAAATTAATTTAAAATTAATCCCATTGTTAAGAAAACGAGTTTTAAAAGCTAAAACATTGCAACAGATTGAAATGTTTTAATCTATGAATTCAATGTAAAATAAATGGTAATGACATAAATTATATTAAATGGTAATAATATATTCTCTTTATACATTAAAACCATTAAATATTATAATTTAACCATATAAATTTTTGCGATGAAAAAAAGTTGTTTTTAATTAAAATATAGTGTTTTTATTATTCATTAAAATATGAAAGTTTTCAGAAGAATATGAAAATATTATCCAACGTAATTTTTTGTATCATAATTCCAAATTAGAATTTTTCTTTGCCAAATTGAACTTATAAACCTGTAAAAAAATAGATTTAACGTGGGTGCACCATCAAAAGGCGGAAAAAATAAATTTTTAGAAAATTCAAAATGTAGTTAATACTGTTCATAACAACTAGTCTATAATAATATTATAAAAATATAACATTGTTTAATGAAACCGGGTATTGCGTACAACACACACTATCGTGGAATGTTGCTCTGGAATGCAACAGAAGCCCAAAATAGTGTTTTCATATACTGTAAGCTAATAAAGTGTTGCATATAGAGCATGCCAATCTTGGCGTGTTGTACAACACAAGACATCAAAGAAATTAAATAGAATATTTCCCAAAAAATCTTGGGGTGTTATAATGCTCCATTATTATAATATCCCACCAATGTTTACTCCATTATCTATGTTATAACAAGATTCATACCATCTTTCTCATGTACTAAAACTTGTAATATAATGAAAATTTCAGTGCTCCACAATTATAGAAAGATATTATTTAATATGAAACACACCATGACACTATTATTGGTGAATTTATTCCATTTAATGGGGGTCAATTTTCAATAATATAAATATATTTTCAAAATAAATATAATATTCATGCCTTGGTATTATTATTATAGATAGAATGAAATATTAAAATGGGAAATAAAATTAATATCATGACATAAAAATAAATAATTCATTACATTTATGGTGAATGAAATATTTTCCATTTCCAACTATCTATTTTAAAAACAATATAATAGAACATTATAGTCATACAAAACCCCATTATTTGAATATAGAATAGATTGATACCTATAATTTTACATAAAAATGAGAAATATGTTAATCCCATAGTACTGAAAATTATATTTTTTTCATTGAAATATTATAAATCCAAAATGGAAAAAATATCTTTTTTTTCTGAATGTACTAAAAAATATCATGTTCCATAAAATAACAATGATATCCTCCCAAAAACATTTTTATGGTTCCCCACATAGGTTAATGAAATAAAAAAAAATTAGGTTATATTTTTCATTTAAATTCTTTCCCTACATCATATGATTAAAAATTGAAAATGAATCCTTCCATGTCATGGTATGAAACAAATATTATGTTGTTGGTGAATCTATGAATATAATAATATACCCTTAAAACAAAAAATATATCCTCTTACAAATATGTGTTTGTGGGATCCAATGGATATAAAAACATACCTACATCCTTAAAAAACCTGTAAATCTGCCTCTCGTCATGTGATATTTTAAAATATACATGGTATTTTTATTTAAAAAAATTAGAGCGCAAGAAATGATATTTCATAAAAATTAACATTTTCACTTTCATATGTTAATGAAATTATTATAAATGAAAAAAACACTATATATATATATCATAATATAAAAATATATATATTTATAAATATAATACAAGATAATAAAGAAAATTATTCTGAAATGTGGTAGGGGCCTTCCATCTTTCAACATAAATGAAATGCAGTAGTGGGCATACCTACTTTTATGTGTAGTTAAAAAAATTAACATAGAGACATTAAAAAAATTAAAAAACACATTATAAAACACTATTATCCCATTGTTTAATTAGATGATGTACTAATAGAAATTAATGTGATTGGTGTAAGGCATTCTACGAATTCATATTTATATTTATAATTTGAATTTAAAGAATTCCATTTGGATTCATATATTAAAAATCCCTGTAATATTTATGGATTTTTTTTGATTCGTACTATGTTGTGTTTATATTCAATAAATTCCTGAGAATGCGTATATGGACTATATTATTAATTATTTTCTTATGAGATCGGTCCCTTATATTAGTTACTAAATTTGTTATATGGTAAAATAATTATATACTATAGGTTGAAGATGTTGATATATATATTTTGGTTTCATTTAAACTTATAATTTTATTTTAACGAATGATTCTCTCTGATCTCCAAATAATTTATATTATATTAAATGACTGATTTTATAAATTGTCGTATCATATTTTTTGAAATAAAAATTTATATTTATTGTTATATAATTTTATTATATATATATATATATTCCTAATTTTGTAATTGTATTCACATAGTTTTTTATATTTACTACATTGGATTTTTTTTATTTCCATCTATACAAGATTGAATATTCTCCTAAATATTGCATATCTACTATCACAAAAAATATATACCCACTGTTATATGGTGTTGTTTGTATGTGTAAATTTTGAACCTTATGTATTTTCATTTTTTGGATATCCTATAGATGCTTTATCAATATTACATAAGAGTAGTTTGTGTCATGTCCCACTATATTATCCTAGTAGAAATGGTTGGTAGGTATACAAACAACATAAAAACATTATTTCATAGATTAGTCAACTAAGGTGTTGGTTTATTTCACATTACTGGGTATTGAATAGTTGGTTTAGTTTTCATGTTTTGTATTTTTTTCATTTTAAGATATATGATATATATTTTTTATTATTATAGTAATTTCTACAGAATATTAGAGGAATATTTTATAGTACCTTATTTTTTTAATAGTATTGAAGTGAACAATTGCTTATTTTATAGTAATGAGGCATATGTTCAGTAATTTAATGTTTCAAAGAAACGTATACAATTAATATCAATATAACCAGTTTATTTAATTCAACAAGTCCATGAAATGGTGGCTAGGTTTTTTTAAAACATATAATTATAGAACAGGTGAATTTTTTATGATCATATCTAACCCCTGATTCATTATGATAACATAATTTCAAAAAGTTATTTTTGTATCATTATATAATCGTAGACATATATATAGAAATAATTATTGTGTTTCTTAGTACTAATTTAATAAATTTTATAAGAAACATTATAGTATTTCCTTGTCTAGAACTAGTTATATTTCATTAAAATTGAATTGAATAAGTACATGATTAATTATGGAAATTATAATGATGGAACGAGAATGACCCACCTGTAGTAGAGTATCAATGTAATTTTCTACCCTGAAAATGTATTGATACTATGTCATTAGGGATTATATACCATTTTATATAGACTTTGGAAAATGTGCGGTATACTGTATAATTATCCCAGTTCAACTAGACAAGGTAAATTTATGTCATTTATCCCCTATAGTTTCTATAAATAAGGGGATTTTTGAAACTTATATATTTATTTATTCTATGATATATATATATTTCCTAATCATTTTATCTATATATAAACGTTTTTATCTCACTTCTAATATTATTCAAGGACCTATCATTTACTAATGGTATAATTGTGTATTTTTTATCGAATTATTTCCTTAAAATAAATTATATCCATTTTTCTCAATTGAATCATCCTTCATATACCTTATGAGGACAATTAAATCATTTTCTTACATCAAGACCAAAGAGGGATACAAAATATTTATTATTTTACTATCATTGGATATCTATTACTTTTTCATTTCTATTGAGAACAATAACTTAATACCAAGGTTCCATGATATTTCAAGTATATTTATTTAAATAAATGTGAAAATATTATTTAACAAATAGATTAATAATATTTGAAATATTTATTCATTTTGAATAAGATCCTTGATGATGGTATCTCAGTTAGGTATTCACAATATAATAAATGGGATGGATGGGAGATATTATGTAATAATAAGTAGTGATATTATGAATATAAAATTGGAAGTGATATATAGTGGTAACAACCAAAACCATTTATTCTTTTATGATATTATGATCCAAAATAGATTAGGCACTCCTCCATGTATTCAATAGTTGGAAAACTATCATCGTATCACCGAACATCGCTTATGGGAAGAATATACTCATAATAATAATATATAGAATAAATAAAATAAAATATTAATTCATTACCTGCAATATATATTAGAACTAGGTATCATAAAAAATGGAACAATTTTTAAAAAATTATTAAAAAATTATTCCAATGTGTAATAGAAAACAATATTATCCCTGTTATATGACGATAAATAAAATAAATTTTAAAAAATATACTGGTGTCGACAATTTATCCTACACCACATACATGATCAATAACACATCTATTTTCTGTTGGATTTATTCCATTACCTAGTCCTCAATTCATAATGTCTTCATAACTATCAATATTCGATTGATGGATATAAGAAATAAAATAATGGTACAACAAAAATGAATCAATAAAATGTATGCATATTTACAATAGGTTAATTCTAATTAATGATTTGTTTCCTATAATTAATTTAAAATCATACGTCAAAATAAATTGTTCTTACCAGTAATTAATAATTCCTTATCCAACCATCTTTAGATTCATGGTAAATGTATATCCTTATGGATGTTGATATTGAAACTGAGATATCCATTGTGAGGTTAAACAAATCTCCATGCAGTCAAAAGGAATTTATTTTAGAAAACAAATAAATTATTCGTATTCATTAAATTTACCAAATCACACATTAGGAGAATCAGATCCTCAATAAATCAAATGCGAGGACTGATTGTCATTGAATATTTTTTATGCCTTCAATCAGGCCACACAATAATTATATAATGAATTCCTATTACATGGATACGGGCACAAAGGCAACGTTCCCATAACTCAGTGTCCTTATCTATCATCTTCATAATTTATTATCATGAACACTCACCATATTAGGTAATACCATATCATGATTATACAAATATTCTGAGTCTCAAATAAATTCCTCAAAATGTATGAAAATCAAGCATTAGTAGGTAAAAATTTGTATGGTAGAACACATCATGTCCTCATTAGAATAAATGAAAATAAACATGTTTATGTAAACAAAATGTAACATGGATAACATTTTACATAGAAATACTCATGTATTTTAATAATTTAAATTGGTCTCATGGGCCACACACAAACAAACATGGTATTAGTATAAATCGTGGTAAAAATATATAAAGAAATTAATGGTTTTAATCAAGTAATTAACTATAGTGAAGAGGATAATTATATGATACATCATACCATAATTATTTTTATAATTTAATAAATTATTTTTATATTATTGATACATGAATCAAATTTTTTAATAAAAGAAAACTATTTATTTCACCAATATTTAAGAGAAAAAGGATATAGTATATGAGAGAAATGGTGTATGATGGAGTCCCAATGAGATTCCATTTTAAAACGGAAGTTCTAGAATGTATTTAATATAAAATCTATGGTCATTGAGATTTCATTAATAGATCATAAACACCAAATTTTCTTGAAATGACATTAAAATTAAGATTTATATTATCTCAAAATTCAAGGATTGTGTAATTAAATTTTAGAAATATGTTTTTTTATTTTAATATATATATATATATACATATAAAACACGATTAAAATTAGTTATTGGATCAGATTAAATAATTTAGGATTAAAAAATTAATGGATACATTAGAATCAAACATGATGGATGATATATCATGAATGAAAAACAATAGTGTCCCTTGGATTGATATGAATTCTCAAAATAAATAATAATGGTAAAAAAATAGACCATTACATTTTTTAAAATTTATATTTATGACAGTAATTTCATGAACATATAGTTTGGTTTCTTGTTTTTGAAAACAGTGTGTTGAGACTGTGGTACATTCTACCTCTCCATGGAACCCACACAATTTTATCACACTATATGTTAAACTATGAACCAATCATGATATTAGAAACTATATTGGTTATCATGAATTATTAGGTGTGGAAATGCATTTGGTCAAGCCATGTTCCATTGTTGTGTGCTTCCCTTTGGGTTATGTCCATAGATCACATTGTTTCATAGAAAATAAAAAAAAATTGAATACCCATGATCAATCTATAATTCTTAAAAATTCTGTTTTAATACTTTTAAATCTGTCATAAAACTTATGAAATAGTCCAAAAACATTATTTTAAAAATCATAATAATTGATAACATTAATTCATAATACAAAATAAAATAAATAATTAACTACAATATTTCCTTATAAGGTTAATATCACCATGTGATATATTTATGATACATCATGATCCATCTCAACATACCCAAAAAAATATTTCATGTTTGATATTGGTCAGGTGCCTCAATAGATATGTGAAAATAAACACCCTATTCATACCATTATTGAACTAATGATGCAACATAAGGTAATCCATTTATATGATATACTACAATTCAACAAATGGTCAAATAAATTATGGTGCCACATTTCCATGCATATAAAAACATCAATTCCAAAGATGAGGTGTCACCAATAAGAACACTCAATATCTAATAAGAATAAACAAACATCATGTAGGTGTCAAAAATCCATCCCACTATGTGAGCGAACTCGGAGATATAGTAGTGGTAATCAACACTGCAATGGGGACAATGTCCCTCCAAGACATCTCAATGGTGCCCTTTACGGCGATCTCGACATTGTTGGCCTGTTTTAGTGAGATCGCCTCTTTGATAGGATCTATGACATTACGGTTGGGAATGAATACGATGTCATCTTGTATCCCCTATGAGATTTCCTAAATCACTATGTCCCACACCACTATAGTCATTTCAATAGACCACTTCGTAGCATCTAATTACCTTTGAGAGGCCAATGTTGGCAGATGGAGTTGTTCCTCTATTCGGAATCAATTGTTCGTACAATTGGTTTCTCATCCCTCACCAACTATGGTGTCCTATAAATAGAATGTTCATCTCCCCTTCCAAACCACTGATACTACACTTATTAAACATATGAGCTCTAATTTTACACAGACCATTGTGAAACCCTTAGATGTATCACCAAAGAAAGGTGGCCCCTATAATCTTACCTCTCTGTGTTATCTCCATATACCACCTATGGTGTGGATTCCCTTCGTGAAGGAATATGGAATTTGTAGTGGAATTGGCCCCTTTGGGGTGCTTAGAGTTTGGCAAAGAATAGATCCTTTGCGAAGCTCGATCCAAATAGAAAATAATTTTATAAGTAGATGTTCTTCTCAATTAATGGATCCCTTTTATAGAGACCCCTTTCTTCAAGAAGCCTCTCCACTCCACAGAGGACCCGTTCATTATGAATCCTGTAATAGCCCTAGATTTTATGAAAAATATTCTTTTTAATTTCATTAATGTCTTGTGTTGTATGCTACACCAAAAGGATCTTGCACAACACACATACTTGACTTGCCTTGCATTACACTCAATCGCGTCCTTCCTTGATAGCGTGTGTAGTACGCAATAATGAGTTTCACTAAACAGCAATATGCTATTAAAATATTATTTAAAATAGCCGTTATGAATAGTAATAACCACTTTTTGAAATTTTTTAAATTTTATTTATCAAAATGGAATTCATTTTTTGATTCTTAATATCGATATTAGCTTAGGGTGAAATTTTGTTACTTTTCGGATAATTTTCATTTTCTGATGAATAGTGAAAATTACTAAATTTTAATTAAAAAAAACCTTTTTAATCAAAATAATTAATAGTGATAAATTATTAATTTGAGTGGTTTTAAAGTATATTTAGAATATATTTTTACAATTTAATACAATTTCATTCATTGTATTTAATTTCACATTTAAACCAGACATAAACAAGTGTCAATCTTTTGATAGTTATTATCTCTTAAGAACAAGCTATTTGTTTTGACGATGAGAATTAATTTTTAAATTAATTAATGCAACTGATATGTTTTGAATTTGGTAAAATAGACATAATTTTTTAGTTCATAATATCAAATATAGCTTTGGCCTAATTTTTGATATTTTTTTGGAAACATTCATTTTTTGATGAATAGTGAATCCACTAAGTGGTAGTTAAGAAAAATAAATTTTTCATAAAACTTAATTTTACCGCTTATGTGAGTGGAATTTCAAATATCCGAGAGACACGGTTGATGTTATTAAGTAAAATGTGGTTCAATGATATGAAAATAATTTTTTGGTGAATAGTAATTTTTTACTTTTTTTACCACGGTTAAAAATAAATATGGTAATTAAGGGTAAAAATGATATTATTATTACCCTAACACAAGTCTTAATTCTATTGGAAAAGTTTAATTCGACCAAAAACAACCATAGGAATAAAATATGACCATTTAGGCCCACTTGGATTAGATTATGACATTTATTATTAATTTATTTAAAGAAGGGTTAAAATAGTTAAAATCAAAGTTTAATAAGTAAATAATTTTTAATATGGGGTTATACATAAGATAAATTCGACTATAAATATTAATTAGAAAGATAAAACGATTTCCTACATAATGGTATTTTATTTGTAATTTTTAGGCATTTAATAATTTAACTTATTTATGAAACAAATATGATGCAGTAATTATCTTATTAATGACATATTGACAGAATTGATGTTATAAACACCAACATAAATGTAATTTGAGACATTTTATGAATTAAACTAATTTTATAGATTAATATGACATGTTAGTATTGATTTAATTAAATTTTTTCGAACTAATCATTCTGTTATGATTTTCACAAAAATTAATTACGAAATAGTGTAAAAATTGACAAAAAATAGTTTTTAAAACAAATATTATATTAGTATTTGTTATGTTATTCATAAAAATATATGGTTCGGACAAATGACTTATATAAGGTTATATATATTAATAATAAACAACTTTGGGTTCGTTTGGCTGCTTATAGTATGTTTATTGACCTTATAGTATAAGAACACAAGAAGACACGGTAAAAGTAAATTTTTTTAACTTAATGATAAATCTAAATTATATGGTTAAAATAAGAACATAAACTTATCTAAATTCAATTGGATGAGTAGATTTATACCCATCCCCACCTTATCTTATAAATACATCAATTTTCATCTATTTAAAACCGATCTTGACTTTATAATAAAATAATATTTTTAGTTTTTCCAAAAGAGCCCCTCTCCTCCCTTATAAAAGGGACCCTCCTCCCACTCCTCCTCACACCAATTTGAGCCTTCAAGCTCGGCCAACCCCTACCAAATTCACTTCTAAAATTCCCTAGAAACATCCTAGAGGTTCTGGTCTTCCTCAAAGACCAATTTTAGTGCCCTAAAAGGAGATCTCAAAGAGGCGCTTCAAAGAAGAGGTACTGTCCGTTACCGATTCTTTCATCTTTATTTCTTCTTCAACTTCTTCTTCTTTAGATGTTTCATTATGATGTAATAACATCAGTATCACTCATATACTGATATGTTATTATATGTATGAAACAACCCTATTTCACCATCTATCCATCCTACGGAAAATGAAATCACCGCGCGTGCGTACGTACGGAATACCGTCTCCATGTCGTGGTGTAATCTATTTTCCACCACCACCTTACTTGGATGGGTATAATGGTGTAAATAATAACTGTATATAATTATTTTAAAGTGATATTGATTCTGTAATAGTATACATACAATCCCATAAAATCCCACGATCATGAGAACGATATCATCTCTCGTGCGTACGTATGGATTACTGTCTCCACGACGCGATGTGATTCATTCTCCATGTCAACCATTTAAGAATGATTATAAAGTATATATAAGAAATAACAATTAAATATATGACATAATAAAGATACTGGATTTACGTATATATGTATTTCATCTACTTATTTCCATTCAACTCAATAATGAAACGAAAACAGCGTTCATGCGTACGTACGACCTACCATCTACATGAACCGTGTATTTCATTCCATTTATTGATCTATTATATATATGTATATTCTGAATATATATTATACATAAATCATGTTTTATATTCTGGAATTATGTAATCGTGATCTAGTTAATCATATGAATAATTACAAGTCAAAAAACAGACGACAAATGAAACGATTTTACCCAAAACACTCTTTAACATGGAATTTACAAAAGAACGGGTAATATAAACCCATAAGTGAACCATATATGATATCATAACAATGAATATTATTCAGTAATAAGTCAATTACATTATTTAAATGATTATACAGGAGGTTCAGATACATACGAAGCATATCGGACATAAGGTAAGGGATAATTTTGCAAATCTCATTTTTATCCGAGATTGCATATTTGTAAGTATTTACTGGGGTTATTTCTATCATTCATGTCAATGTGTTATAAAAGTGATTTCTTGTAAGTTTAAAGTCATTTTTTCACATTTTTTTCTTTTACTATATGGTATTTATGGAATAATTCTTTTGTTTACGTTACGAGGTACTTTTTGACTTTTCCAGCAAAAGTACGAAAAGAATGTTTTTTTAACTTATACAGCACGAACAGATTTTTACGGTTTTATAAAGCCTTATTTTCATGAATCTTCCTCCAAAATATTTCATGAATATTTTCATCAAAATCTCTTTCTTTTAAAATTGCATGAAGTTTTGTGAAAAGAAATTTATTTTGAAGATGAAAGGATATTTTCCTCAAGATTTCATTTCAAGTGTTTTATCAAAAACATTTTCCATCTAAGATGAAGTGATTTCATATGTGTATGTTTCAAGTGTAATGTCTCTATGACTTACATGGTTTCACTTTTGTTATTATGAAATGATATCCATTTATTTTATATGGATTATGTGATGATGGGATGATGTTTATGAAACCCATTTTATTCGTTGGGTTTTTATGAATGATGTATGTTTATTTTGTGGCACAAGTAAGACTGATTTCATAATGAGATGGCTGGGACCTATATATATCTCCAATGAATTGGGTAAATATTTATATCTCATGAGATAGATATTGCTGGAACAGCAGGTTAAACCGGTTCTGTAAAACAGTACTGAAACGAGGAGTGAACTCGATTCAGAAAAGACTTTATCCACTAAGATGGTCTTGGCAGCAATGCCTTGGATACTGTGGAAATCATTACATGTGCTTAATGGATTCCACAATTACGTGTTTTATTACCATTATATTTTATAATGGTTTATGTTCCATTATGATCTATTCCTTATGTAGTTCTATGTTTTATGTCGTTGCTCAAGATTTTAATGTTTAAACATTATGTTCATGTTTTTATGTTCCAATGTATATGGTATGTTTTATTTTATCCATGCTTACCCATACTGAGCATTTGAGCTCACCCTTTTTATGTTTTATTTTCCCCCATGATCAAAAGAAAGGATTTAGGCCAGGAAACAAAAATTGGAAGATCATTATGGGAGATGTTGAAGATCTTTCACCACGATTAGAAGATTATGTTCCATGTTTCACAAGACACTAAACTATTACGGTCCTTGTGTGTCTGTTTTTGTTATGTATTTAGTATTCCACAAAAGTAATGTAATTTCAATGTATGTAAAGTTTATGGACACTACATTTAGTATCAGAGGAAAGGTTTAGTTAACCTTTGGAAACTAGGATGCGAAAACGTTAGTGAGATCCATAGAGATATTTCTAAGGTATGTCTAGGGATGTACCTAAGGTTAAGTATAAGTCCAGGTTATAGTCCTATAATTGTGTTAATGATCTTAGAATTAAACCTAATATGTTAGATATTGATGGTACTCACCCTTTTATTATGTTTTTTTACCTAGCAAGATTTTTGCCTCTCACACTATTCTTTTTGGGTTTTAGACGATGGCCGGAACCCGAAGGAACAATGTTGATCAACGCAATGGACAATGCAATGATTGTCCTCCTGAACAAACAAATGTTATGGGAGATGGAGTGCAAAATATTATTGCTATACTTACACAATATAAGAATCATTCTGGACTTCCAAATGAGCAGAGAAGGGAACAATATTCTATTGAGTCCTTCATGAGGCAACGTCCACCTTCTTTCAGTGGGTCTTCTGATCCACTTGTTGCTGAACAATGGTTCAGTACTACTGAAAGGATATTTTCAGTTCTTCAAAGTTCTGAACATGATAAAGTCATCTTAGCATTATATCGTTTGGAAGGTGAAGTTGATCAATGGTGGAATCTTATCAAGAATACAAGGCAAAGATATGAAATTGAGTCCATGGAATGGGACGATTTTTAGAACATATTTTTCAATAAGTACTTCCCTCGTATTCTTCAAATAAGGATGGAGAAGGAGTTTCTTGAACTAAAGCAAAAGGATGATGAATCTGTTGGTATATACGAAGCGAATTTTACAAGGCTTGCAAGGTATGCGTCTGGATTTATCATCCAACATGAAAGTAAAGTTGATCTATTCTTCAGTGGCTTAAAACAAAATATTCGAAGGGCATTAGCTATAAGAGACTTCAGTAGCTATGAAGAAATTGTGTGTTGTGCTATCAAGGTAGAAATGGAAGTTGGTGTTACTTATCCATCTCATAGTTTTGACAAGATACGAAAGATGGAGTTCAAGGAAAAATCTCAGAATAATGGTGAAAAGAAGATGATTGTTTACTTATGCTCAAAGTGTGGAAAGAAGCATGGTGGAGATTGTCTTAAAGGGACAAGTAAATGTTTCAAATGTGGAAAGGAAGGACATCGGTCATTTGAATGCCGCAATGATGGGAAGAAGTTGTCTAATGATGAAAATAGAGGAAGGGATACATAGAATGAACATACTACACTTCAATGCTTCAAGTGGAAGGAAATGGGGAATTATGCTAATAAATGCCCTAATCCAAGGGTTAGTGATGATCGACATGAGAAACCACTTATGGCAATGGAAAAAGTGAAGTCTCATGCGATCACCATTGGAGATGTTGAATATGAAAACGATGTGGTGGAATGATTAAGTGTTTATGTAATGGGATTCCAAAATAATGTTCTATATAGTATTGTGGAATATTGGAATATTTATATATTGGTCTTGTGTGGTTTTCAATAATTTTATGGTACTGATAACCATGGAAAGTGATTGAGATATTTTTGAAAAAAAAAGATGGTATGTGCATAATGATGGGAAAACGAGAAAATGAAATATTTGACAGTATTCATGATCTCATTATTGATATAAGGACTAAGAGATATCATGGTTTGATTATATAGAATTTTGAGTATTTTGGTATGTGGAAAGTGATAACTTTTAACTACATTCATGTTTTCATTATGGTTCAATGGGTATTCAAGAGAACACATGATTAAGGCCTTTGAAGGGTTTTAATGTGACCAACAAGACATATCTTATGATATATGGGGATCAACGATGGTATTAAATCTGTAGTAATCAATTTCACTATATTATGAGAGTGGACTGTAGTATTATGGATAAGACTAAAGATTAGAATGGATTTTGTTGGACATAAGTTAGTATTGTTTAAGGATAGATGTTTTTTCGATATTATTGATGGAATGTTATTGTAATATAGTTTTAGAAAAAGGACAACCTGTAGGATGGGCGACCTCTCATCGCGTCGGACATGGCTGTGGGAATCGAACCCACAACTGAAGTGTGACTGGCCTTTATTGCCTACCACTGGCCTACAGGAAGTCCCTAGTTAGTAAAAACAAGTTTTATTTTATTAAGCGGTATGATATATGAAATATAAGTCCATTTTAGGAACCATATATGATTAATCTCACTATAGATGGACTTATGTATTTTTTTTGATAACTTTTCTAACATTTTGTTTGAAACAGATGGAATGACCAATCATTCTATCACATGATCTGTTAATGCTTCACGAATAACAAATTATACTTCGATTCTTTATGATATGAAGTGGAAATTGTTCAATTCGCGAACAATAGTGAGATTGTACCAAAATCATGTAAGTATTTCTTTTAATTCATCAACTTTAGGGAAATGATCTTGAAAACCAAAAATGTTGTCCTGGTGCTCTTATATCCGATGAACAGATGGTACCCTAGATCATCACAAATTTATGGCTTTGTGATTGTTGTATTTTTCATAGACATGTTCTCTACCACTCTCCATCAGAACTTGATGGATAAATTTTTCATCGATATCCATATTTTCACCTGTGTTCTCCTACGTGGAAACCCAATGATGAGTTAATTTGGGCAACTGTTACGTTTCATAATTTTGTTTTTAAAGCCACGTTTTGGTATTCCTTTTTATGATGTGGGTTTCTATTAAAGAAATTTTCAAGTAGTAAACCATGTATAACCCCGATGAATTTCGAGGGAGAAATTCATTTTAAGGGGGGTAGAATGTAATAGGTCGAGATTTTATGAAAAATATACTTTTTAATTTCATTAATGTCTTGTGTTGTGAGCTACACCAAAAGGAGCTTTCACAAAACCCATCCTTCACTTTCCTTGCATTACACACAATCGCGACCTTCCTCGATAGCGTGTGTAGTACGCAATACCGAGTTTCACTAAACAACAATATGATATTAAAATATTATTAAAACTAGACGTTATGAATAGTAATAACCACATTTTAGACTTTTGTATATTTTATTTTTCAAAATGGAATTCATTTTTGGATTCGTAATATCGAAATTATCTTAGGGTGAAATTTTGGTACTTTACGGATAAATTTCATTTTATGATGAATAGTGAAAATTACTAAATTTTAATAAAAAACAACCTTTTTAATCGAAATAATTAATAGTGATAAATTATTAATTTGAATGGTTTTAAAGTATATTTATAATATATTTTCACAATTTAATATAATGTTGTTCATTTGATGTAATTTCACATTTAAACCAGACATAAACTAGTGTCAATCTTTTGATAGTTATTATCTCTTAAGAACATGCTACTTGTTTTGAGGACAGGAATTTATTTTTAAGTTAACTAATGAAACTGATATGTTTTGAATTTGGTAAAATAAACATAATTTTTGAGTTCATAATATCAAATATAGCTTTGGCCTAATTTTTGATATTTTTCTGGAAACATTCATTTTTTGATGAATAGTGAAACCACTAAGTGGTAGTTATGAAAAATGAATTTTTCATAAAACATAATTTTACTGCTTATGTGAGTGGAATTTCAAAAATCCGAGACACACAGTTGATGTTATTAAGTAAAATGTGGTTCAATGAGATGAAAATAATTTTTTGGTGAATAGTAACTTTTTAATTTTTTTTACCACGGTTAAAAGTAAATAGGGTAATTAAGGGTAAAAATGATATTATTATTTCCCTAACACATGTTATAATTCTATTAGAAAAGTGTAATTCGACCAAAAACAACCCTAGGAATAAAATATGACCATTTAGGCCCACTTGGATTAGATTAGGACATTTATTATTAATTTATTTAAAGAAAGGTTAAAATTGCTAAAATCAAAGTTTAATAAGGAAATAATTTTTAATATGTGGTTATACATAAGATAAATTAGACTATAAATATTAATTAGAAATATAAAAATATTTCCTCCATTATTGTATTTTATTTGTAATTTTTAGACATTAAATAATTTAAATAATTTTTGACACAGTGATGATGCAGTAATTATCTTATTAATGAAATATTGACATAATTGATGTTATAAACACCAAAATAAATGTAATTTGAGACTTTTTATGAATTACACTAATTTTCAAGATTAATATGATATGTTAGTATTTATTTTATTAATGTTTTGCGAACTAATCATTCTGTTATGATTTTCACAAAAATTAATTACTAAATAGTGTCAAAATTGACATAAAATAGTTTTTAAAACAAATATTATATTAGTAATTGTTATTTTATTCCTAAAAATATAAGGTTCGGCCAAATGACTTATATACGATTATATATATTAATAATGAACAACTTTGGGTTCTTTTGGCTGCTTATAGTATGTTTATTAACCATATAGTATAAGAACACAACAAGACACGGTAAAAGAAAAATTATTTAACTTAATGTTATATCATAATGATAAGGTTAAAATAGGAACCTAAACTTGTATAAATTCAATTGTATGAGAGGGGTTCGACCAATCCCCACCTTATCTTATAAATACATCAATTTTCAACTATTTAAAACTGATCTTGACTTTATAATAAAATAATATTTTTAGTTTTTGCAAAGGAGCCCCTCTCCTCCCTTATAAAAGGGCGCCTCCTCCCTATCCTCCTCACACCAATTTGAGCCTTCAAGCGCGGCCAAAACCTGCCAAATTCTCTTATCCACTTCCCTAGAAACATCCTAGAGGTAATGGTCTTCCTCAAAGACCAATTTTAGTGCCATAAAAGGGGATCTCAAAGAGGCACTTTAAAGAAGAGGTAATGTCTATTACTGATTCTTTCATCTTTGTTTCTTCTTCCACTTCTTCTTCTTTAGATGTTTCATTATGATGTAATAACATCAGTATCACTCATATAATGATATTTAATTATAAGTATGAAACAACCATATTTCACGATCTATCCATCCTATAGAAAATGAAATCACCGCGCGTGCGTACGTACGGAATACAGTCTCCATGCCATGGTGTACTCTATTTTCCACCACCACCTTACATGGATGGGAATAATGGTGTAAATAATAACTATATATAATTATTTTAAAGTGATATTGATTCTATAATAGTATACATACACTCCAATAAAATCCCACGATCATGAGAACGATATCATCGCGCGTGTGTACGTATAGACTACCCTCTCTACGAAGCGATGAGATTCATTCTCCATGTTAACCATTTAAGAATGATTATAAAGTATATATAAGCAATAATAATGAAATATATGACATTATAAAGCTACTGGATTTATGTATATATGTATTTAAACTACTTAATTCCATTCAACTCGATGAGGAAACGAAAACAGTGTTCATGCGTAAGTACGACCTACTATCTCCATGAATGGTGTATTTCTTTCCATTTATAGATTTATTATATATATGTATATTCTGAATATATATTATATATAAATCATGTTTTATATTCTGTAATTATGTAATCGTGTTCTAAGTAATTATATGAATAATTACAAGTCAAAACATAGACGAGAAATGAAACGATTTTACCCAAAACACTCTTTAACATGGAATTTACAAAAGAACGGGTAATATAAAGTCATTAGTGAACCGTATATGATATCATAAAAATGAATATGATTCTGTAATAAGTGAATGACCTTATTTAAATCATTATACAGGAGGTTCGGATACATACAAAGCATATCGAACATATAGTAAGGGATAATTTTGCAAATCTCATTTTGATCTGAGATTGCATATTCGTAAGTATTTACTGGGGTTATTTCTATCATCCATGTAAATGTGTTAAAAAATTGTTTTCATGTATGTTTAAAGTCCTTATTACCCATTTTTTACTTTTACTATATGGTATTTAAGGAATATTTCTTTTTTCACGTTACAAGGTACATTTTGACTTTTCCGGCAAAAGTACGAAAAGAATGTTTTTTAACTGATACGACACGAACGGATTTCAACGGTTTTATAAAGCCTTATTTTCATGAAGCTTCTGCCAAAATATTTCATGACTATTTTCAAAAAAATCTATTTCTTTTAAAATTTCATGACGTTTTGTGAAAAGAAATTGATTTTGAAGAAGAAAGGATATTTTCCTCAATAATTCATTTGAAGTGTTTTATCAAAAACATTTTCCATCTAAGATGAAATTATTTCATATGTGTATGTTTCAACTGTAATGTATCTATGATTTACATGGTTTCACTTTTCTTATTATGAAATGATATCCATTTATTTTAAATGGATTATATGACGATGGAATGATGTTAATGAAACCCATTTTATTCGTTGGGTTATTATGAATGATGTATGTTTATTTTGTGGCACAAGTAAGAATGATTTCATTAGGAGATGGGTGGGACCTATATCTCCCTCCAATGCATTGGTTAAAGATTTATATCTCATGAGATAGACATGGCTGGATTGGCATGTTAAACCGGTTCAGTAAAGCAGGACTGAAACGAGGAGTGAACTCGATTCAGAAAGGGACTTTTTCCACTAAGATGGTCTTTGCAGAAATGCCTTTGCTACTATGGAAATCATTACATGTTCTTAATGGATGCCACAATTACATGATTTATTCCCATGCTATTTTATCATGGTTTATGTTCCATTATGATCTATTCCTTAAGTACTTCCAGGTTTTATGTCGTTGCTGAAGATTTTAATGTTTAAACATTATGTTCATGTTTTTATGTTCCAATGTATATGATATGTTTTATATTATCCATGCATACCCTTACTGAGCATTTGAGCTCTCCCTTTTTATGTTATTTCCCCTTGGATCAAAATAAAGGTTTTAGGTCAGGAAACAAAAAGTGGAATATCTTTATGGGAGATATTGAAGATCTTTCACCATGATTAGAAGATTACGTTCCACGTTTCCAATACACTAAACTATTACGGTCCTTGTGTGTATGTTTTTGTTATGTATTGTGTATTACGCAAAAGTAATGTAATGTCCATGTACATAAAGCTTAGGGCCTCTACAAATCTCATCCTCTTCACAAATCCCTTTCCCTTCACGAAGCCCTTCCTCTCCACAACGATCATTCCCTTCGCGAGTCCTATACACATCGTGAAGCATCCGGACATCGAAAATACATGTCCTCATCATGAATCACCTCTTTCCATGATCTCATTATTTACAAACCCCTTTCCCGTATGACCCTCCAGACTGGTGCGAAGTGATTTCAATGTCCTTTTTATGGCACATCATATTGTGTGGCTTAACATCATCCCACTTCAGTTAGGCATGCTAAAAACTATTACTTCATTACATATCCATTCTAACGTGAGTCCTACAATGGATCACTCATGAACCCCATCTCCACACATCTTTGCTATTTCCTTCCGTTCACCATTAGTTAATGTTCAACTACTATTTATGTCCTTGGGGTAAGGTGTGCATCCTCGTCGCCTGAGCTACGAGAAATTAAACTATCAAACACCATTTTCTAATCACATGATGTTGAATATTGGCATCACCCCATCAAATATACATGGGTGGCCCTCTTTGGAAATTTTACATGCCCACTAGTCTCCACATGAGTGAGATATTACTCATATCGAATTAGATCTTCCTTTAATGGAACAACATCTCTCTATGGGGTAGAAAAACCATCATGGTGTAATCCACTAGGATTTGTTGCAGGAGGTATCATCCTTACTCCACCTCTATTATTACATGGAAAAAGTCTATAAGAGATAGGGGAATAAGGACCTTCGATACCCCAACCCTCTCCATTAGGGATTTATCACCCTTGGGCCTCCATCCTGGTGTAATTCTCTATCTCTATATCCCTATGCTGCTAATGATTTGAAATCCAATATTACCTATTTATGATTTCAACTAATCGTGTTCCCATGTTTTCTATTTTGGATGGCAACCACAATTAATACTCAGTATATTTATTGTAGAAACACCTTTTATGATGCAATTGTTTGGTTTTTTCTACCTCTTAATTCACACAATAAGCATGAATCACTTGGTATTATAGTAATCATTGGCCATTGTATCCTCCTCGGGCTGCTAACTATGCATATGCCTCGATGTCATCTTCTGGTCAGTACCCTCTAACCACACCCTGAACTATATTGGATTGCATCCCTACCTCCAAGATTTTGTATGAAGGAATCCACCATGATGTTCTACCAAAAGAAATAGAAAACCTCTGTGTCTCGTTCACTAGGAGCCACATTTTAATCATTCTTTTAATGTTGTCATATCAACTCTCATTCCTCTAAACATGCATAAATCCATAATGTCTCAGTGTTGATGTCCTCCGCTCACACACTGACTCTTAACAACATTGAATTTGATTCCCTTTCATGAGGCTACATCAAAATCCTCTCAAAGGTTGAAGCCAATAACTCATATCTCATCATGGCCACCACCTAAACAAATTATCTCAGGAAGATCATGCCCAAACCTGGGGGTTCTAGCTCTTCTGGGTACCATCCGTATGTACATTATCACCACCTACCTTCTCCGGATTCCCTTAGCCCCACTATTTGAATTATGTGGCCATTGATTATCTGCAAACGGGATATATAAGAACCCTTTATGACTTTCAAGCCCAAATGTACTGTCACCTCCATTACAGTTACATCTCACTCCCCATAAACATCATTCAAACCCCATCATCCATTCTGATTCCAACTCGGGTAACCACATTCTGGTGGGATTATTCCATTCCATCAGGTAATTAACCACACGTAACCCCCACAGACATCCCATAACCATCCAACCAAGAATACCTGTCTTTTGATGGGTTGTATCCATGTGAAAGTCCCAACATGCCTTTAGGTTTTCCTATTAAAAATACTTGATTCCATGTATCACCCTATAAACTAACTAGGTTTTGATACTTTTATCATTTTGAATTTATTCTGGAAACCTCCCTAATGTTCAATCCCAGCCAACAGAAAAATTTGGAGTCCCCATTGAAGGTACCTAATTGTCCTCGAATCCATCTTCATTGGATATTTTGGTACTCTCATTCAGTAAACCCCTTTGGTGTCACCTCTTGAAAATGAACCCATCTAATCCACTCCTATCTATGTTCATATTAGTTTGATATATCTATCCAATATGTTAGACTCATGGCATATCCTATGTTATACATGGGAAGATAAGGAAAACCACAGGGACATGTCTACAATATATAATTCCCGCACTTGATGTGGGATGCCATGGGCATTCATGTCTATGAGAAGACCATTGATAAGATATGAAACCCAGACTCATCAGTGTTTCATCATTTAGACACACTAATGATTCTCAACATTACTTCTTCCTCGATCAAAGGTTGATTCCCTGAATTGACTCATTATAATTCCCATAAAAATGTAGTGTAATCAACCGGTATCCATGAGGATATGGCTGTGGGGAAAATTTATGATCAAAATCATAATGTTTAAGGAATTCGTTGATTATAAAATTAATTTCAATGAGGAATCCATAGAATGAGGAACTAACATCTCGTCATCCTGTTTCAGTCAATAAGAGAATGTCCCTGAATATGAAATGGATGATTCCCACCCTAGGAAAGTGGGAATGCATGGAAACAACAGACAACGTATCCCCAATAGACGAATGTGTTCCCCAATGAATGTATCAAAAATTTATATTATGTACCTGACATGAGATTATTCTCTTCAATGTGGAGATTAATAGTGCTCTAGACATTAGTGGATAATAATTTTACCGGATCTATTTATCTTGTTCTAGGTCCCACCATGAAAATAATAGGGTTTTCATGAAAATGAACAAGGACTGGTGCAGATGAACATTGGGAATCTAGGTATGTGACATTGTCATCATGGATCCTTCTTACCAATCATGGGAGGCCGAATAGTACAGGAGAACTAGACATCACTTTTCATCATTCATTGCTAATGATCTACTCTTCCTGCTTTGCAGGGCCTAAGCTCCTAAGTCAGGAAACTAATCAAAACCCACACACTGATGTAGGGTCTGGGGTCGCACCAATAAAAAAGTTCCGCACAACACTATACCCTCTATGATAGCCTCAATATCAACTTATTCTGGGATCCCAGCCCTATTTCACCATCTAAACTCTTTCAGAGGAGGGTGATCAACAAACTACTCTGCTGATATGAGTATAAAAATATAATACCATCTATGAATATGGAATGATAGGACCTGTATGATTTTCCATCACTCTATCTCCACCATCCCCTAAGGGCCATGTAGAGAGGTACTACTCAAAAATCCAACCTACTATCATTTTAGGAGCCTCTTCGTAGAATGATTTGATGATTCTCTCAATTGCGCCAATGAGGTGAGGTATGTCTGGGCCAGCCCAACTGTGATCCCATACTAGGGGCCACCATGGAGGGATCCCACTAGGCCATGTCAACTCCACCACCCTATCCCACAAGCTGAGGAGAAGGTGAGTTATACTCCAACACAATTGACCCCAGTCTGGTTAGCCCGACGCCAACATCAGGTTCAAGCAGAGGAAGTTGTCCACCAGTGAGGTCATTCTCAACAGATATAGTTGCACATGAAACCCACAACACATACCAATATTTCCACATTTATATTGATAATGGTAAATTATATGCCTGACCCGGGATGAGGACCTAACCACGCTAGGGGATGGTATGTATGACTCTCATTGTCTCTGATATAGGTAGCCCCCTCGGCAGGCCAACCCATGATGTTGAAATCCAGTACGGAGGTCATCCCCATTCTACACCAATGAGAGTGTTGGTCCTCCCTGCACCCATGCTCGGTTTAGAGGGTCTACCCATTCTTAGGTCAATCTGAGTGATTTCCTTCCCCACTAAACTGGCATCAATCATCAAGGTTTCCTTCGCACCTGTGATACAATGTTTGGTTTCGTTCCTCATGTGGCAGGTCACTGATGTGAAGACCCTCCTCACCTGTTCAACCACCAGCATTGGGGTCTTCCCCATGTTCTTACTACAACCAAAGATGGTCTTCCATGTCACAAAATTCTGAAAATTAGATGTCTCCCCTCCATCACTGGCATACAACATGGAGGTCTTCCCCATGTTCACTTTTACCAGTATGATGTCCCTCCCCGCACCGTCACTGGTACGGGAATCAAAAATTGAAGTACTTCACATGATCCCACCCACACCATCAAAGTTCATACCCACTACTACACTTCCAATGAGGATTCTCTCCCTACTCCATCCAGCAGACGCGAAGGCCCTCCACGTGTTTCTTTTTACCTTTTTCTAAATTCTTCTCTCACCCCAGCTCTTCCAAGATAAATTCATCTCCACCCTAGTACTTGATTAGTCAAAGATACTCCCATGCTGAAACCCTACCTTGTAATGAAGAACCATCCCAGGGAGGTGGGTGGGTTGTCTCTGCTAAATGAATAATACTGATAAGTTTTAATAAGTGATTTAACACGTTTGATTTTTTGATTCGGAGGTGAAATAGAATTCCAAAATGCAACCCTCACACTGATCATCTATGTCATGGGAGAGGGTTGGAACAATTCAAATAAGCCTCTCCCTTCTGAATGATGTCCACTACATTCTTTCCTCCTTATGAAGATACATCCATGAGAAATAATACTTGCCCCGTTCTGGGGCCTAGTAGTGAAATCCTACATATCGTCAACATGATCATTCTCTACCTAAAACCAAGATCATAAATAGTAATTCTATAGACCAATAGTGGACGAGCAACATCATGACCCACAGTCAGAAACTGTAGTCCCTTCATTAGAAGTTTTTGTCATTATTGATTATTATTGATATGTGGTTGCCCAATCATTGCATTATTATGAGGAAATTCCAAGATGTAGCAGTTTGTATGCTCACTCCCAATATTCTCCAATTGACAGTATATTGTCTTAGTGGTCCTCTTCAGTACCTTTACTAGTCCTTTTCTTCCTCCAATTGATGAATGGAGCAACCAAGGGTTGGATCTCGAGTCTGAGATGAGGATCTTGTGGGAAACCCTTGTATTGGATCATATCCCAAATATACTTTGTCTATTTGTAACCAAAAATTTCTGTATTCCAGAATCACATACCATAGAAGAGGTTGAATGCTTTCACCAAACCCTCTTGGTGACACACTTCGGTCTCTATCATCGATGAGTAGTTTTTGCAATAGTCAAAAACACAATGAACATATTTGCCCGGAATGTGGCATGGTTCACATGGATATGCTCCCTATAGCCCAACATTCTCATTCACTCAGTCGCTATCAGACTCTCATGTTATGATATATTTACAGATTTAAGGTTCTCTACTTAATTATAAGGGAGGATTCCACCGATGATAAGTTTAGTGGTTTGGGGTAGTTTGGAACCATTAATTTCAATAATATCTCGGGATAGCATAAATTTTTTGGTGATATTGAGGGTATTCCATATAGTATAGTCATATTTATATTGGTCAAACTATTATAAGGAGAGAACATATAGCATCCCACTATTTATTACATAACGTTTCATTACATTTTACAAAAATAGGATCTTAAAAGTCTAGTGTCATGAAAATTAGGAAGATAATATATGAAAACAACATAAAACATTATTCTAAACCACTCATAAGGCTCCATCATAGGTTTATCCTATGCAAAATAATTTCTTCTCATATCCTGGAGACCTAAATCAAAGGAAAGGGTGAGGAAATGGCCCAGTAAGGGTAAACAAGGGAATCAGTTTACTTGTGATATCAATAAGAAATTGAATCAAAACATAAGGTCATGAGCATGTGATGTATAGGCATACCATGATAAAAATAACCTGAAACATAACATGAATATGTGGATTCAAAAATTTATTTAAACATTCATGAACATATCACCAAGGTCTATCCCCATGGTCTCATTAACATTGCCATGGTTATTCACCAAGGGATCATGAAACTTATCATCTCTAGAGATTAACTTTTTACACAACACATTGGAGAACTATCAGGGTACACCCTTAATGTGTATTTACTTTCATATGATCCACATACATCATAATAAAACATTTCATGAATAACCCAAATAGAATCAACGAAATGGTTTTCAATTCAAAATCGTGACGTTTAAAAAGTACATAAAAACATTATCATTATGTCATTTATAACCCATCAAAAGGGAGTGAGGGTTATATTTATGTCAATTACAGAATAGAATACATAAATTATATATTTTGATTAATACCCATGGAAATTAAAATATATTTTCATATTCTCATTAATAATAAATGATAACTTCTTGAGAAAATGAGAGAGATTCTGAGATGAAATTTTGCAGCATAACAGCTATATAACATAGTTTTAGAAAATAAAAAAAAGAAAGTGTACAAGGGTATACCACTAATAAATAAATCATATTAATATATAAATACATAGTAACATAGGGATATGAAAACAGTATTGAAATTTTCATTACATACCACAAGAAAATGAAACTTGAAAGGAAAGGGAAGAAGCGATTGCTTTTACAAGAAATTATGCATCCTAATGGCGTCACTTGAAAATTAAGAAAATAGATTGATGAGAGAGGAAAGGGTATATCATAATTTGGACATGAAATGGACAGTAGTACATATATATAAGAATAATCCCCCACAAAATAAAATTGAACTATAACACATAACATAAAAGAATCCATGACTTAATGGGGGCTGGTGAAAGGATCCCTCACTATGATGAGTAAGATCAAAATCATGATGGTCGGGACCTTGGGGGGCTTGAGGGAACCATTGGAGGACTCCTTGGGAGGTAGGGAGACAAGAAATTCATTGAGGAGGATTTTGGAATGAACTGTATGGGGGAATGTCTTGGTATTTATTTGGGAAGTGAGGGAACAAATCATTAATTGTCAATGGACACATCATTAGTGGTATTAGAAAGATAATGGTTTATCCAATGGTATTTTCCCATGGTATTGGCCACTTGGGACACCTCGTAGAATATATTACTATTCAAAAGTCAACCAGAAATATTACACCATTATTACATCCTTAATGATGTCATTAAACACCCAAAACCCAGAATTGTAATTTCATTATTCACCAAAAATTCAACTTTCTTAAAAAAAACACAAAAATAAACATTAACATAATATCGATGCTCTGAATTCGAAGGTGTACTCCATTTTTTAGAAATAATTTTCTAAATAGTTTTTATTTAATTTATAAATTAAAAAAATTATTCACATGAAAAAACTAATACGTAACTAATAATATTCGAAAGAGTTGTTTACCTATTTTCCTAATCACCTTACTAATTCAAGGTTTCTAAATTATAATAATACATTCTTATGTGAGGTTAGTAATTCATTTGGTCACATTACTATTCATATCATAAAATCACTTTTCATAATTTACTTTTCAGAAAAATTATGTTGAACTTATTAGACTCTAAATTTCTTACTGAACACAACTGCAGAAGACCATTTTTTGAAAATAATTACACATTACTCATTATTTAAGGTCTACATAAATTTTATAAAATATTATATTTTTTCGAATATCATTAATAATATACATCCTATATTTTTCCAGACATTTGAAAATTCAAAAACATCCCCATAATAAGAAATCACAATTTTTTTTTATATCAAAGGATTACAAAAATCAGAAAAGGTATCTTTACATATCCCCTTGTAACACCTACACATGACCTAAGTGTATGGTTTGATAAGGTGATAGAATCTTGGGTCGGCTATGCTTTCATTGTCTGAGTGGTGATTTTTATCAGATAGAACTTCTCTCGAAGGCGATTCCTTTCCAGATTCACATGATGAAGTTCGCCTTTTGTTTGGTCAGAACAAATCTCATTGGTGCAACCTCTATCCCATGTTCTGTCAGATGGGCTTCATAAGACCCTAGTATACTAGATGAAGCCATCAAATCTTTTTTTTGTATTAATTAACAATGTTTACATGTATTTATAACCTCTAGTAGTAATGTTAAGAGTTTAAATTCAAATAGTCATATTGACCAATGATCATATAACAGTCGAAACCCTATTGTCTCATTTAATTACACTCACTTTGTTAATTAAGGAATATTGTGTGTTTGAGTATAAATTAATATAACACAAAAAATTAGGAAAAATAAATTATTCAAAACATCGGGTCGTTACATCCCCCCCTCCCCCCAAGAAAATTTGTCCCTTCAATTTTAACTCGTTCCCTCATAAAAAACAGGAGTGGGTTCTTTTTCCTCATAGAATCCTCTAGTTCAAACATGGCATCTTTGCATTTGTGGTTTCTCCACAACACCTTAACAAGGTGGGTAGTATTGTTACATAGAACATTGTCTCTAAAATCTAAGATCTCCACTGGCTGCACCTCATAACAGAGTTCATGTTCTACTTTTACCACCTCTGTGATTGGTACATGGGAAGTGTCGGATATGTACTTCCTCAAGAGGGATACATGGAAGACATCATCAAATTTTTCTATATTTGGAGGAAGTGAAAGCTGATACGCCACTGCTCTTATGAGATCATGGATTTCATAGTGGCCAATGTACCTTGGTATGAGCATCCCTTTCTACCGAAACCTCATGAATCTCTTCCAAGGTGATATTCAAAGAAAGACCTTATCACTGACATCAAACCCAAGTCCCATCGATGGTTGTTAGAATAGCTCTTTTTCTGACTCTGAGCATCCTTAATGTGTTGTTGGATGTCATGAACCTTTTAATTCTTCTCATGCATAATATCCGGACCAAGAAACATACTATCAACAACTTCATCCCATAATGTATTAGTTCTAAATTCCTTCCCATATTGCGCTTCATAGGGTGCCATTTGACTGCTCGAGTGGAAGATATTATTGTAAGAGAACTCAAATAAAATGATATGTTGATCCCATCCACCATTAAATTACATTTAGCTAGTTCTCAAAATTTCTTCATGTAACTGAATAGTCCTTTATGATTTTCCAATAATTTTGTGGTGATAGGACGTACTAAAATTCAATTCAGTGCTAAGAGAATGTTCAAGAAATCTCCAGAAATTTAATGCAATCCTTGGATCATGTTCAGATACGATAGTATGTTGAACTTCATGTAGACTTACCCCTTCATTCGCGTAAATCATGGCATGTTGATCAAGATATAAATCACCCTAGATAAAGAAAAAATGGGCAGTTTTGGTGAGACGGTCCACAATAACCAATATTATATTGTTTAATTTGGAATTTCTTGGGAGACCAGTGATGATGTCCATAGTGATATAATCACATTTCCATGATGGTATGGGTAGTGGTTCCAATACCATATAGGATGTTGTCATCCATCCATCACAAGCTGATATACCAGGCACCCTGAAGTTAGTTCGCAATCTCCCTTTTTATATTATCCCACGACAAATGATCACGAAGGTCCCTATACATTTTTTTGATTCTAGCATGTATAGTGAAAGTAGTGTTATGAGATTAATTGATTATCCCCTTCTTTATTTCCATAATATATGGAACACATAGTCATGTATGAAATTTCAGTACACCTTTTTGATCAATATTGAACTCAGGAAACATCCCATCCTTTATATCCCCAATCATCTTATGTAACAAATGATCTTCTTTCTGAGCTATCATGATCTTCTTTAGTAATGATGTTTGAGAAATAATGTGGGTTAGGGTTGATGAGGTCCCCTCCCTTTTAATTCCCATTTCCAGCTTTACTAGGTCATTAATCAAAGGATCCATTAGAATTCTCATCATGGAATGGACATCTGGGTTTTTCCTACTTAATGCATCAGCTACTATGTTTTCTCTTCAAGGATGATAATTAATTGAACAATCATAGTCCTTCAGATGTTCCAACCATGTCCTTTGTCACATTTTCAATTCCTTTAGTGTGAAAATATACATCAAACATTGATGGTCAATGTATATATCACATTTATCACCATAAAGATAGTGCCTCCTTATATTTAGAGAAAAAACGACCGCAACCATATCCAGATCATGCTTAGGATAATTCTAATCCTGATTCTTCAACTCTCGAGATGAAAAAGTAATGACCTTGTCATTTTTCATGTGGACATACCCAAGCCCTTTCCGAGATTCATCACTAAAAATAACGAATCCTACTCCACTTGAGGGCAGTGTTTACTCAGGTGCAATAACCAATCTCTTCTTCATCTCTTGGAAACATTCCTCACACTCATTTATCCAAATGAAGTTGACCCATTTTCTATTTAACTTTCTTAATGGTGTATAAAGTCGTAATTGTTTTTCAGAAACCTTATATAATATAATTCTTGTCCAATAAAACTATGAATCTCATTTATTTTTGTAGGTTGAGGACACTCCTCTACAACTTTGATATTTGTAGATCAATTGAGATTCCTTCAATGGTTACAATGTGCCCCAATAAAGAAACATGTTGTAACAAAAATTCACATTTTCTAAAATTTCCAAAAAGACTCTCCTTCTATTGGGTTTGAATAATAACCCTTAGATGACATTCATGCTCCTCACGACTTCTGAAATATATCAGAATATCATCAATTAAAAATATGACAATGTTATCATGGTAGTCCTTAAAGAATCTATTCATCAAATCCATAAAAAGGCAGGTGCATTAGTCAGCCCAATGGACATAACAACAAACTCATAATGCCCATATCTTGATCGTAAGGTAGTTTTTTGAATATCTCATTTCATCACCCTAAATTGATGATAACCAGAACAAATATAAATCTTAGAGAATAATTGATCCCCATGAAGTGGGTCAAATAAGTAATCAATTATTGGAAGATGGTATTTTTTCACTATGATCCCATTCAGTTATCTATAATCAGTGCGTAGCCGCATCGATCCATCTTGCATCTTCATAAAGAGAATTGGTTCTCTCCACGGAGACACACTAGGTTAGATAAACCCATTTCTCCAGAAGATCATGGAGTTGTTTCTTCTATTCCTCTAGTTCCACAATTTCCATCCTATAGGTTTTATTTGATATTGGGTGAGATCCAGGTACTAGTTCAATAGAGGACTCTACCTTTGATTCCAAGGGAGGTCCAGGAAACTCCTCGGGAAATACATTAACGTATTCCAGGACGATGGGGACACTTTCTATCCTTAAGCTTCCATCTCCTTCATCATCTTCATCGATAATCTCCATAAAGAAGCATATAGGGGGTTCTTCTAGACAACGATCTAGCTGAGATATCTCTCCTTGGATTATAGATGTAGGTTTAATATTCAAGACTACAATTATTTCCTTGCTTCTACATTTGATCATATCATTATACGTTGAGAGACAATCCATCTCTAGTATAACATCGAATTACAGCATGGGAATGACTACTAGATTTGCGATAATATTGTTCTCACCAAAGTAACTAACAGAGTTTCTAAACAGTGATGATTCTTGGATAATCCCACCAAGAGTCTTGACTCATAACTCTACTATTAGAGAAATGATGGTTGATTCTAAATTCTTTGCAAACTTGGAGGAAATAAAGGAATGAATATAACCATAATAAAACAAAGTACTTTTTAGATTTTATATAAGAACAAGAGTACATGGAACCACATCATTTTCCACTTCAACTTCAGCTATAGTGATAGAAAAATCACAGCATTGATCCCTTGGATTTTGTTGTTGCTGATGGTGGTTCCCCTCCAATGTCCTCAGATTTTGATAGTGTTTGGAAAAGAGCCAAAATTTTCCACACATAGATTAATGGACATAAGGTAGGTCATGCACCATCTTCCCCTTTTCATTTGTGTTTGGATGTTGAGGATTCACCTCACAATGAAAATTCATCCCAATATGGCCATATCTTCCACACTTGTAGCATTTTATGCTCCCGAGATGGCAGTTCACCTAATGGTTCATCCCATATTTATTAAACATGGGATGTTTCACTTTATTTCCTACACTTCCCGGAACAAAATTCTTCACTAAGCTAGGATCCATAGATATCTTCTTTTAATTGGATTAATGAGACCATTGTGTCTCACCAAACTCCATATCGACTTTCATTACACTTCGCCCGATCTCTTCATAGCTATCATTGTCTTGGTTGGCCTGATTCATCTGCAGATAAGGTCTTAGTCCAACAATGAATATATAAACCTTACAATTTGGAACCACAAAAAAGCTAGAGGTATATCGTGAATGTCGGGTGAAGTTCATCTCATAGCTTTTGACAGATTCGTTCTCCTTATGCTTCAGCTCGAGAAACTCCTTCTCCATTCTAGTTCTCATGGAATGAAGGAAAGATTTACTGAAAAAGGTCCCTCTGAATACTTCCCTCTCCATAGCTTAAACTTCCACTCTTATCCTTTTATTTTTAATCAGTTCCCACCACTCATCACCTTCTCCTTCTAAGAAATAGATAGCCAGGCTGACCATCTATTGCTCTGAACTATAGAGAACAAAAAAGATCCATTGGATGGAGCTAATCCACTACTCAGTAATCAATGGGTCAGTCCATCCCATAAAGGTTGGGGTTCCTTGACACATTAAGGACTCAACAGAATTTTGTTCCCTTTGTTGTGGTGATATCGGTCTCTCATCTTGTTTCAAGTTATTTCCCATTACGCGATTCAGTCGGTTCGTCATTCACATGAATATTTGCATTTCAGCTTCCATCGGAGGTCTGTCAGTGCATGGTCCATTGAGGTCACCTTTTTCACAGTTCTTCCTATTACACACCATTTTCTAAAAGAATAAAACCCTTGTGTGAAACTTATTTTATTTATCAATATTTTAGCTGTAAAGGATTTTATGTCTTAACACTAAATGCTTTAAACAATTACATTTCTCTATAAATCCAATTTAATTATTCATAAAAATCTTATGATTAACCCGGCCAATCCCCCATAAGTGTCATAACCAAGAGTGAGAAAATTCCCATTGTTGTGCACTAGTTCCCATTCAAGGCTCTCTCAAAGCGTTGTTTTCGAGTTTTACCCCTATGTACATCTATTCCAGAGCTACCTCTACCTGCTCGTATCCAAACATGGATGTATTTGTTCGACAAACCACATACTCAATACTCAGCAAAATACCAGGATTTTTGCCTATATTTATAATTTTCTATAGTATTATTCCTAATGATTTGATATCAAAATTTCCATAAATAACTAAACTATCTTTTTATACCAACTATAGCATCCTTCCTTTTATTACATAAATTTTCATTACATTTTAAAAATAGAGGATCATTAAATTCTAGTGCCTTCAAAATTTGGAACATAATACATGAAAAACAATTCTTCTAAACCACTAATAAGGATTAATCATAGGTTCATCCTATGTACAATTACTACTTCTCATATCCTGGGTACAGACATCAATGGAAAGGGTCAAGAGAAGGCCCAGTAAGGGTAAACAAGGGAATCAGTTTCCTTGTGATATCAATATGAATTTGAATAAAAACATAAGGACATGAGCATAGAAAGTGTAGGTATATCATGATAAAAATTACATTAAACATAACATGAATTTTTGGATTCAACATTTCATTTAGACATTCATGAACATAACACCAAGGTCCATCCCCAAGGCGTCATAAAAATTACCAAGGTTATTCACCAAGGTATAGTGAATCTTTTCATCTCTAGAGATTAATTATTTACCCAATTATTTGGATCGTTATCAGGGAGCACCCATAATGTGTCTTTAATTTCATGTTATCATCTTGTATCATAATAAAAAATTTCATAAATAACCCAAATAGAATAAAAAATGGGTTTCATTTCAAAATCGAGACGTTTAAAAAGTACTTAAAACATGATTATTATGTGATTTATAACCCATGGAAAGGGATTTAGGGTTATATGTATGTCAATTCTAGAATAATAGACATAAATTTTTATGTATTTTTGAATACCCCAAGAAATGAAAATTTATTTGGGTATTCTCATATATAATAAAAGGGAACTTCTTGAGAAAAAGTGAGTGCTTTTGAGACGAAAATTCTGCAGAATAAAAGATATATAACATTGTTTTAGAAAATAATAAAAAGTGTGTTCACAAGGATAAACCATTCATAAATAACTCATATTAAAATATAAATACAAAATTACATAGAGATACGAACATGGTATGGATATTTTAATGACATACCATAATAAAAGGAAACTTGAAAGGAAAGGGAAGATGTGATTTCTTTTAAAATAAATTCTGCAGCCTAACGGTGTCGCTTAAAAATTAAGATAATAAATTGATGAAAAAGGAAAGGGAATCTAATCATTTGGAAATGAAATGGAAAGTAGTAAAGATATATAAAAATAATCCCCCAAATAATAAAATGGAACTATAAGACATAACTTAAATGAAGTCATGTCTTAAAAGAGGAGGGTGAAATGATCCCTTACCTTGAAGAGTAAATTTGAAAGCATAAAGGTCGGGACCTTGAGAGTCATGTGGGGACCTTGGGAGGACTTCTTGGGATGTAGGGATACCATAAAATAGTTGAGGAGTATTTTGAAATTAAATGGATGGGGTAATGTCTTGGTATTTATAGGGGAAGTGAGGGAACAAATAATTATTTACCAAGGGACACCTCATCGGTGGTATTGAAAAAACAACCGGCATGCCCAAAGTATTTTCTCATGGTACTTGCCACATGGGACACCACATAGAATATATTACTATTCTTAAGTCATCAATAATTATTACACCATTATTACAACCTTAATGATGTCATTAAACACATGAAACTCATTATTGTAAATTCACTATTCAACAAAAATTCAACCTTCTTAGAAAAAAACCCAAAAAATCACCATAACCTAATATCAATGCTATGAATTCAAAAGTGGACACCATTTTATAAAAATATTTTTCTAAATATTTGGAATTTTGTATTTAAATTACAAAAAACTATTCAACTGAAAAAACTTATACTTAACAAATATTTTCTTAAATAAGTGTTTACCTCTTTTATTGAATTTCATTACTTATTCAAGGTGGCTAAATTATATTAATACTTTATTAAGTGAGGTTACTAATACATTTAGTTGCATTACTATTAATAAGCATAAAATAAATATTCATAACATAATATTCTTCGAACATTATGTTGGAATTATTAGACTATAAATTTCCTAATGAACACAACTTTAGAAGACAATTTTTAAAAAATAATTATACATTATTAATTATTTAAGGATTACATAAATATTTTAAAAAATAATTTTTTTTCATAAGTCATTAATAATATACATCCAATATTAATCCAGTCAATTTAAAATTAAAAACATCACCATAAGAAGAAATCACAATTATTATTTATATCAACGGATTACATAAAACATCTAAGTTCTCGTTACATATCCCCTTATAAAACTAGCATAAGACCTAAGTGTATTGTGTGCTATGTTGATAGAATGTTGGGGTGGATCAACCAATATTTCCTAAGTGGTGATTTCTATAGTATTGAACTTATCCCAAAGGTGATTCCTTTCCAGCTTCACACAATGAAGTTCGGGTTGGTTTTGGTCCTGAGCAAGGCCCAGTAGTGGTACCTCCTTACCATGTTATGTCATATGGGCTTCAAATGGCTTGAGTCTATAGGATGAGGCCATCAAATATTATTTCTGTATTAATTAACCAAGATCACTTGTATTCATAAACAATAATTGTAATGTTAATATTTTAGTTTCCAATATTCATATTGACCAACGGAAATATAATAGTTGAAACCCAATAGTATCAATTTTTTATAATAACTTCATCAATTAAAGAATATCATTTTTTTGAGTATAAATTAACATAACACACAAAATTATGAAAAAAAAATTATTAAAAATTTTGGGTCGTTACAGAGCACGCCAGATATCCATGATGAAAACTTACCCCCAAGGTTGTACCACACCCATTAGATCCATTGAGAAGTGTTACTCACTATTTGGAAAAATTACAAGGCCTTCATCCACCCTCAGAGTAATTAGACCATGGAAGGAATCCCAATAAGGTAAAAGGGGTTCATGGTGTTTTCAAAACCTCTGACTAGTTTGTTTAGTATAGAAAATGGATAATGACCTTGAAGAGGTCATATTATGTCAATAACTCATGGAGCATAAAATGATAGTCAATAAATTACTCATTGAACCTGTTGCGGAGCGGAGAAAAGACTATGGAAATACTTAGCTAGGGTAGCAAGGGAAGGTACACCCTCTCCCCACTAAGTTTCCTCTAGGTGACTATGACTGTCCTACCCAAAGAAGTAGGGTAGATTTTAGAGTTTAGGGTAATATAGAATTACATGCCTCTCCAAATCCACCATATTTGTATGATAACCCACCTCGGAACCAGACTCATGTTCCACCGCAGTCACAATGTCATCCCACCAGCTGCTCCAGGAGAAGTAGGGTCTGCCTATCACGTTGAAGAACCTTCCAATGTACTAGTGGATAGGGATACTCACCAATATAGTAATTCCCACTCCGATGATCCAATGTAATCAATCATTTTCAACCTCATGGATTTGGAAAAATGAAAGGAGGAAATTCCACCTGATGGAATCCCCTATCTGGTATGGGTGGATGACATGCCAATAACCCTAGTTTTGGAAACCATACCAATTTCCACATTAATTGGATGGGTTATCCGCTACTGCATTTGGATCACATCATCTCAAGGTTTGGACACATGTTGGTAACTCTAGTGCAATATGTGGCCGTTAAATACTAGTGTTTCATACAAACATTTGAACGCCCCACATTTTTTTAGTACAAAAATCTACGCATTTGCTCATTAGCTGGCTAGGATGAAACATTTAGGTAGTTTCATATACATTTAATTTTAAATACTATGAAGACAATTATTTCACCCCTCTTTATGTGGAATAAAAATCATGACTAGAATGTCCCAGACATTGTCTCTCATTGGAAAGGCCTCACCAACTTCCATGATATGCCACTGACATAGGATCATATATTGATAATTTCTTTGGGAAATGTAAAAACTTGACAATTCCCGTCACTCATCATGAAGATATATGTAATTGGATTTCAGTATTTCCAAAAATAAAACCCTTCATCTAGAGGAATCTTTACAGGAGGCCTAGCAGGTAGGTCTTTTGCCTCATATAGATCCTGCGAGAAGAGTCTCTAAGGACAAGCCTGCCGTAGTTTCCCAAATATTGGATGCTTGGAAGTAAGATATATTACTTGTGGATCCAACTCAACATCCCCTCCGAATCCCGCCACTTCATTTTTAGCCTCTAGCCCAGCAACACCGGCATGAGAAATGGTAGGTGCCCCCCACATAAGTCACTTCCACAACTGAGGTGAGATAACCATGTGCCACCTCCTCGATAAGATCCCCCATCACCTATTTGGGGAACTATATTAGAGAACAATTTTTGGATATGAGGAACTATACCTACACATTTAATGAGTCTTGGGTCCCCATTTACTTCTGAAGTGAATTGGAAAAAGGAATTCTATGGTGGGCGGAATGTTGGAGGCCTAAAGAGGCTGACCTCACTAATCACCCCAATTATTGCTCCTATCAACGGATCGTGGGGAACACCCTCAGGTAGTGATATTTTCCTAATTATAGAATATATGTCTAGGTCGATAAAAATATAGTCAGGTTAGGTATTCCTGAGGCATAGGTGGCATGTGTATTCATAAATCCAGACAGTGACAATGAAAGATAAGGTGAGTGCCAGTAAGATCCAAACCATGGGTCCCAATGACATGACGATTGGATGACCCAAAATGCATTTTCTCATTCCTATGGTATTATCTATTCACGTTTGAATCAACTAGAGACTTCATAAGCCATTTAATCACCTATAACTTCCAAATCTACATCAACCTCTCAACCATCCTTTTTTAGAAGGGTAGGCATCGACGATGCAAGGGAAAACAATGTCCCCCACCGATTATATCATCACCCCATAATCTTAGTGATTTAATTCCCATGGATATGGAGATGACCCCTTGAATCTTCTTTATTAGGATGATTCTTTTTTTGATAATCTTGGTTATGCTTCCGTTAACATTGTGGAGCTGGTGAACCCCTAAATGATTCCTGACGACAAGGAGCACAAAACAGATCCTTTGAACATCCCCAGTTGTCTACAACATCGATGGAGCCATGGTTATGTGAGTCAACATAATTTCTCGATCAATAATCCTCTCAAGGTGGTTCGTTCCATCGAAACCAGAAATCTGGCCCAACGTAGATATTCGGATTCGTAGCTATCGCATCTTGTTTCACCAGATCCACCTCTGTCACCGTTTATACTTCACGATCAGTCAAAGTAACAACAATCATTCTGTGATCAGAAATATTATGATGTGTATTGGCTTCATTCCTCTATATGTCAACCGGTAGGCACTTCACATGTTTTGAATAGAGAGAAGTAGGACATCCCCAACACCAGTCAGTTGTTGGTTCATCCAGAAGGGCCCACCATACCTCTTTCCACATAATGACTACCTGATACTATAATTTGACACATGGAATTGAATTTTTATATCCTAAATTATATCTCCATAATTATTAACTTTTTCTCTTACCTCAAGTACATTCAGTTGTCGGTAGATATAAACGAATCCCTTTAAAATTATTTATGTTTTCACCTTCAGTTTGAGATGGAGTTAACTTCGGAAGAAGACTACCATTATGTGGTAGTAGAGCATTCTGAATGTTAGGAAATAATCTCTTTATCTAGAGAAGATAATGGTTCTCACATATAGGGGAATATACTCTTTCTATACATAACTTTCTATTTCAATGGCATGGAGGTTCACAGTTATCTTGTCCACCAAGGGTCAATGATCTATCCCATTTCAACCATGACCCTTAAAAATATGGGGCACTATGAAGATGAAATGAGTCCCTATGACATTAAAATTAAAGGGTATGATAGGACTATATAGACACTGATTGGCCATATATTCATGAAGACCCTATTCAGTGGCCTGGTTTAAAACACCTATTTCATGTTTGTCTCACAAGACACCACCTGCAAAACATGATGGGTATGTCACTGCTCCAACTGAATTCTGATCTACATTTTTCATATAACCAATGTGTTATTTACTCTCTTATTGTTTTAGTAGGCATAATCCATGTTTATGTTTCTCCCTTTTCCTTGTGTGAAGCCCACTACCTGGACGTTGACTATTACAAGAGCAAGAACATGCAGATTCAGGACAATGATGTTGAACACACTACAACTATGACTGAACAATTGATATGCCTGGATGATGCCAATATTTTCTCGATAAACATATTGGAGGCCACAAACCCAAACACGGAGCAATAATGTTTTTCTAGAATAAGGGGGAAGAATATTCCCAAGACTATGGGACAATAGAATATCACCTCATATTCCTATACAAATCAATATTGGGATATCTAAGATCCCCATACACCTATATGTTTTCGGGATTTCCACCCCATGGAAATGAAAATATGCCATACTTTCTTATGTTTCCTGGTTTGGACAAACCAGATCAGGCTGATGCACCACAATTTCTTTGAATTCATCAATCGTGGCTCTTTTGGTCAAAGGCCATATGGGATATGGTCACAACATTCATTTCCATCATCTTGTAAGTACAAGAGATCCCCAATGTATGGTCCAAAGTTGATATTGTGTGTTAGAGTAAATTATAGTAAATAAATTAGTAAATATTGAAACCTTTATTCCTCATGCCACCCCTTTCCGAATATTCGATGGTCCTTTATATGGCCACTCTGGGACAATCACTCGGATCCCTCCTCACTCAGAAGAACAATTGGGGATCATAGAATTTTTTAAACTAAAATAGATGCATGTTCATTAATACAAATACTAGAAACTCATCTATCGAGATGTGTTTCAATGCTCTAGTGTTCGTAGTGTAGAAATTAAGAAATTACGCATTGCACGAAGAGATAAATCTAGTGTCCCAATGGGTTACTCTTATGTACATTCTACGCTTCTCACATGTTGATATGTCATCTAGCTCTGAGGGACGAAATTATTCTAGAAATTGACATAATTATTATTCCAAAAAAGGAAATCAAGGGATAGGAATTTGCATACTTCCTTGCTGCCAATCTGGCTCCTTTGGACATGTATCTGGATCATGATTGTCTAGATGAAGAAATACTCTCATTAGATCTTGCCATTCCATGTTGTTATATGTACTTGGATGGTGCATCACAATTCTATATTGGAAGAAGACTCAATCATCCCAGATTTAATGAAGTGGGTTTAGGTATTGTCTACATCGTGCCTGCACAAGCTATTTTTCCATAGTCATTCCTATTGTTAGAAGGTCGTACCAAAAATGAGGTAATATACCATTCTATAATTATTTGTCTCAATATGTACCTCGATATTCATATTCCACACCTGCATGTGAATGGTGACTCTGAACTAGTCACTATGTAGATCAACGGTGACTACGTCGTCGGGATACTAGAGCTCATACAACTATTAGAACATATCCTTCAACTGATGGCCCAATTATCATTTTTTCCAAAAGTTACGCATGTCCCTTAGTCCTGGAATGGTCGAGCCAATGCCTTGTCCAGCATGGCCTCATTTTATGTAGAGCCTATCCCGGATGATTTGATTATCCATGTGGTGCATTCAAGATTCATCTCTCATGTTACTCTAGATGCCAATGATCACTCACGTGTAAGACACCTTACAGTTGGTGCCTCCACGTCAGGACCCCCAGGGCCCCCTGGCTTGGTGTTAGATGTAATTATTAACTAGATGACCACCTATATCCAGTAAATCTAGCACAGTAATATCGAATCAGATCAAGGCAATCGATATTTAATCTGATGGTGTGCATTTCAATTCACCCTCATGTGTGGTCATTGAATTGAGAAGATCCTATACATATGCAGGTTTGATGGTGTTCTCCTCTGTTGAATTCATGGAGGTGATTTTTCATAGATCATGCAAGAGGTTCATGCTAGTTCATGTTGGGATCATCAGAAATGTATTAAACTCTCACACCAGATCTAGAGATTGATATATTTTATGCCTAACATGATCTGTGACATTATTGATTTTTCCAATAGGTTTCATGCATGCCAAATCCTTGCTAATTTTTTGAAAAGGCCACTAGAACCTCTCCACACTACCACATACTCTTTCCCCTAAATAGTCGGGGGACTAGATGTCATGTGACCCTATCTACGTATAATAACTCGCTTGTGTAGGGTCATCCTGACTGCTAAGAGTTTATTATCCATGTTGGTAGAGGCAGTTCATCTCATGATGGTCAAGGCCCATTATATCATTGAATTTTTGAGCTCTAATATCATTTATCGATTCACAGTCCCTCACATCATCCTCACTGATAACATAGACATCTTATGGGAATCAAAATAGAAGAAGTTGAATGCCTTGTTAAACATTCATTCTAACCATACCTCTCGCTATCACGCGCATGAAAATGTGAAGATCAATGTGTTAAAAAATAATCTATTATATTTGGTAGAAGATTGTTGGTCCGATCAAGAAGAGTTGTCCAAATAAAGTCCCAAATCCTCCCTAGGCTTATCAGAAGATGAATTGTAATTTACATAGGTGATCAGATATTCCCTAAGGTATGGAAATGAGGAATTATGTCCCATCGATATCCAGTTTCCTTAATAATGCACATCTGTCTAAAATCAACAGACACCAGATAACGTAGACGAGATCCATCTGGATGAACTGGAAGTGCACAATGAGAACATTCATTGTGCCCCACACTATCTTTATAGTTATTAGAGTAAAATATATAGGTCTTTCCAGAAGAATGTTCTCCTTCGATCATTCTTACATGGTGACATGGTTTTGGCTATATAAATGCAATTGATACCTTGTTGCAAACCACCCAAACTAGAGAACAAATGGTATAGACTATACATCATTCACAAAGATATCCCCACTGATGAATACTCCCAAGTTACCATGGATGTTGGGCATATCCCTCCTCCCACCAATGATAAATTTCACAAGTAGTACTTTTCATGAGTAATCCACATTCCCTCATGACTTCAAACTGTACTGTCTTCATAGATGGACATTAAATTGTATTTTCTATTTAGGCTAAAGATGTAAAACCACCCAGGACCCATGCTATATGAAATTAAACTACTTTATTGTTTTTCATGATATCAAATTGTGAGCAGCCGAGATATCCTTATGGACCGAGCTATATGAACATAATATAAGATCCTTCTGCATCCTTGTAATATTATATTATACTACATGAAATCTCAATTGTTATGTATGTCCTGATTCCTTCTCCCAATGAATACATAGGATGATCCGAGCATTTTTTCTTTGGGACCGACCCCAAACCTCATGATCTCCCCTTTTGTCTGACCCATTGGCCTAGATGCTTCTCAAAGCATGTAGTGGGGTGTTGTATTTGTTTTCCTTCACTTAGGGTGGGTTTATTATGGCATCACCATGTATCACCAACCGTGGATATTCCCACTTCCTTCATCCCTACTGCAAAACATTAAATTGTATGAGAATATTCAAACATCATGTGTCCCCATTATTTAGGCCTCCATCAACATTCACATCCCAAAGGACCCCAAACAATATGTATGCTCAGCCTTATAGATCACCTACCATTTCAGCTCAATGTCATGGATGGTCTTGAATGAAACATTGATATAGGTCTCGTGTTTTGACTATGATTAGCAATCAATGGTCATTTTTGTTTCCCATTTCAGGTAACATGATATTGTTGATGTGATTTGAACACGGTTAACAACCATCAACCATCATTATCACCAGACGTATATGTCCAAAATATTGGGTGAAATGATTAATTTTTTACAATTATCCCACAAAAAATCATCCTTTTTCGTGCAGGAACATTTTCCTAGTTGGGATCGACCCCAAATGATCGCTTTCCCTCATTTTTTTCTCCGTTATAAGCTTGGGAGAACCTGATCTCATTACTTGTTTCCCACACTTAGCATTTCTCATGTGGGATTATGAGACATGGTAAGTAAATACCCATATAAAGGGTCACACAATCATGGTATGTGCCTTATGGCCTTAAACTACGATCACCATTTTCCCCAATGTATGACATTAAACTGAGTGACACATTTGGGTTGAAGGGCATAAAACTACTCAGCACTTGTCCCACATGATGATAAAATACAAACTGGATGGGACTTTTCTTCCATGTCCTAGACTCAAGTCCCAAGACTTCTATAATCCCCTGACAAAAGATTTCACTTAGGATTGTGTGGCATGGATGGTCTCTATGTCCTTGTTCATGTTGGGAATTATTTTCAATTCCACAGACATCCCCTTGAGACACACCTCCTCCATTATCGTCCTTACCGCAAGATGTTAATCTTCTTGAGTACCACCATTCTTCACGGATCCCATATTTTGGTATTCCATCATTTCTCACATCCAAAATGTCCCCCACTAATGACCTGCTCTCATTCCATATAAGATCGTCTACATATTGAGGCCTATGTCTTAGGGGATTTCAAACGACAATTTGATACAAGTCACACATTCTAAATATGGTCAGCATTTGACAATAAATTGTTTGTTCATTTTTCATGTCACATGAGAGTGATATTGTGTTGCGAACATGGTCAGAAGTTATCCGTAATAATTACTGTCATTATGTGGTCTCCCAAATTATAAGGATAATGATTCTCCCTTTCATCCCATCTGTCTCATCCACATGTCATTAAACTGGGAATCTATGTTCTGATTTCTATGACTATAAACTACTATATACAATTTCCTTGTCACGTGACATTAAACAACCTAAAATCTTAAGAACTATGTATTGATTAATTATCATACACATCAGATACATAGGAAAACCTAGAGAATAAATCTTCAGATCTAGCCCTGGTTCATCTATTTTTTCTCTATCCTTGTTGGCCTGAGTTCTTGCTAGAAATTATTTATGGTGTAGAGTATGTGGGCTTATGTCCTCATTTGTGACGGGTTATACTCCACACCATATAAATTCCTCTTTGATATCCCCCTCATATCTTAATTTTTACATCATGATGTTCGACTTCCCAACACATAAAAACTATGTATGGACAGATTCCCATCCTCGTGGGATATATACGAATGGACATACAATTTTTCTTCATGTTCGACCATGTTTCTTAGAAACCACCCTTCCATTTTCCCCAAGGCCTATATTCTATGGGAGGGGATACATGGTGTAGAACGAACTTAGGTCCTCATTCACCTCATGCTTGAAAAATCCCCCCTACATACAACTCTTATAAGAGTTCTCCTACCCCCTTTCCTCCACTCATAGTCTCAAGTCATCAACTTTCAATTTATCCCACTAGGCCGACTTTGGTAATTCCCTTGCATGCCCAAAATCACTCTTGTTTAGAACATTGATTGTTGAGATCTATATAGATATGTTCACAAATTTCCATGCTTCTTGTTTCCATTTATTTTGCATCCCATCATATTTCACATTTAAAGGGACCCCCTTTATTGCCTGGTCTCATGACACATTAGCTAAACTTCCTTCATTTTCCAATGTACCTGAGGATTACAAATGGAAATTTGTAACATGTAATGACCCAACAATTAATTAAAGAAAATTATTCGTGATATTATTAAATGTCTTATTATGTAAAATTTTTATATAAAACATATGCACATAATTGGTTTTATTTTATTGTATTTCAAATTAATCTTATGTTTTGTTACCATTTCTAATATCATCGTTGAACATTGATCAAATGATTAGTATAAAATTAGGGCTTTATCAAATCCCATTTACACAGACAAATGAAATGGTGGACTCATCCTGTTGAATTTATCCATACGAATCCCATTTATCAGATCTTGGATATGAGGTAGCATCACTGGGATGCACTCTTGACCAATCCCATGATGTGCTTTCACATGTTATGTTTCAATGGAATGGACTTCAGTAGAAATATGAGTTGATAGAGATTACCACACAAACAATGTAATCTAAGACACCCCAAGAGTGTGTCACTATCACACATCATACAAATAGGTATTATCCTAGTGTTTTAATGGATTATTTAACAAGACCACAATATTAGGATTATGTGTATTATATTTTTTATAGGGAATCTACATTCATATTATTATTGTTAATTTGTAAATATTTTGTAAATCAGAAATAATATTTTTAGTTAATATTAAAATATAAAATACATTTTTATGAATTAATTGATTTTTTAATCAAATATTTTTTATAATTTAATATTGTTACTAAATTAATTTTTATTAAATATAAATGATTGTATAATTTTTTTGATTACAATTATGATTTTTATCGATGTTTGAAAACTGTTTTTGTCAAAACCCATGAATTTTTAATAAATGTCGGCTTTTATTTTAAAAGTGAAAATGAAAATATTAATAAAAATTATATTATATAAAATGAATGTTTTTCTAATCAGGATGTCAAAATTTTACAATGGTGAATGTTTCAAAATTTTCTGAGGAAATAGAAATTTGGGGTAAAAATTAAATACTGTTTAAATATATAATGTGTTTTATTACATCATAATGACCTAATAGTGATTAAATAAAATAATAATAAAAATTCTCCCAATATTTGTTTTACCTTAAAAATAATGTGATTTTATATTTTCTTGATTAATTTTATGGTTCCTTAGTAGAAAATTCATGAAATAGAAAATATTTTAACATCTACAATGATTCCCTTGAGATTGTGACTAATATCATCATAAGAAATACTTATATTTTAATAGTATTGGAAAATGTAAATTTGAAATAATGTTTTCCACACTTATATGGAAAAAACCATGGGCAATAACCCTGGTTTGGATTTTGGTTATGATTAGATAAATGCAAAGTGTCCAAAACCTAAATAATAAAGAATTACCTCTCTTTTCCTATAAAAACTCACATAATCTCCCATTCCTATTCACAAAAAACATTTTTACCTCATCCAAACCATTTCATCCACTTTCTAGAATCTTCCAACTCTCCCTATGCTCCCAATAATCCCCTCTCAAGACCCTCAAAAGCCATTGGGATCACACTTCCAAGTAAGGGATTTTGTCCGTTATAATTTTTTTGCAAATTTAAATATATTGTTTTGTGCTTTTATTTTCATTCAAAAGAGTTGGAGTATAATTTCTAACCTTCCCCATACTGACCGCCTTATTTTTGAATGATGATATACCTCATTATATCTCATTAATTACAGTGATGTACACATGTTACCATGCTGAAATTCCGTAATAGATTTCTTCCATTCTCATTTTTGTCTGAATTTCATTAAGTTGTTATTACATTTAATTTTCAGATAAAAATATTTGTATATTATTTCTCAAAATACCTATACATACTTACAAGTTAATAATTTTGATATACCCCTTTCTCTCCAATTAATTCTTCTCGTGTACACCTGCCACCATGCCAAAATTCCGTTAGAGATTTTCATCTCCTCAATTACATTAATGATATTCTTTTATATATATTAATCTATATTCCATTACATATATTGGTACATGTATCTATATTACACCCATACTGTCCATTTCAAGCACATATGTTGAAATAAACATTTCTCCCCCATAAACAATTTTAATGAATTCTTATGTCAAGTCGTTATGCTGCCAAATTTGCAACGCGATTTTCCAAGCTATAGTATTATGTAATGAATACCTTGAACTATTATCTTATAAGGATATTCACCTTTATTATATATTAATTATTGATTATATAGTTTAATTTATGTATTGTAAATTCCATTATCATGGAATAAATGATGATGTTAAATAATTCCATGTTGAAAACTTATGCATGAAATGAAATTATTTACAAGTGTGCACCCTAATAGAATTCAATTGCATTTAATAAAAATTGGAATCATGATATGTCAATTTCCATGAGTTTTTACTCAATATAATTCCATTTAAATGAGGTTTTACTCCTTCTCTATGTGAAATGAGCCTTAGATCATGCTTATACCATGTTAAATGTTGTTACCACATTTCCATGTTGGGATTATCATGATAAATCATGTATTTATTTTCATGTTCTCTTATTCTCCATTAATATTCATATTTCATAACATGTCTTGTATTCATCAAGTGATTCCATTCTTACTCCCTTATTAGTCTTTATATATCAACTTTTTCTTAAGAATGTTTACTGGTTATCCCATGAAATGATATGTTCGAAGGAATGTTGTGGTCATGTAATAGAAGTTTTCAATAAAAAATGTTGTGATTTATATTCTATGTTGTTATGTAATTTTACAAAAATAAAAATATAGTAGACCAATGGATATTCTGGGTTGTATTAAGTGCAATTTTATATAATAAAACATGCTACCATTTTTTATAAACAGTAGTGTTGTGATATAAGAAGTCCCACATTGTGAATATGTTCAGTAGTCGACGCTCATTTATTTGTTCACATTTTCAGTCACATGATATGGATATAGTGTTTAGAACTTGACAAACATCTATCCTAAGTAGTTATTCCATTCCCATTAAGCCTAAAATATTTTTCACATAATTCACATCCCTTTCCATGCCATTATGTCTATGTGAAATTTCGACACACTTGGTGCAATCCATCAGTGTGTGTTTTCATTTTTAGAGGATGAATCCACGTTGTGCTTTCATTTTAAGCACTTTACTGTTTTCCCCTTCTCTGTATTCCACGTTTTTTGAAGACCATATCCCACCTTGTTTCACACACTGAGCATGGCTCACTTGCGATTAGGTATATGATCATGGTTAACACCTACTTGGAAGGGTCTCAGTTCATTCCATCCAATATCTATGACCATAAATTATGATCCAATTCGTCCTTATATAATGATGTTAAACTATATGAATCCTCCAAAAACGTTGTACAGCCTGATTCCCATTCTAATGGGATACAGAGGAACGCTAGGATATTTCATCTCTAGGTACAGCTAAGGCTCCACTAAGTGTCTTCTCTATTAAACCTTTAGGACCTTCAAACATTTATATAATTGTATAGTGTGGTTTATGGTATTATATCTTCATTCACATCAATTTTCAATGATTTTCACCACATACTCCACATTTAAGAGCTAGTATCTCTTTCTCCTCGTCCTTGTCACATGATGAAAAACTGATTGTTATCCTCCAGAACTATGTAGTGCGTGATTCCCTTAGTCCTGTGATACATAAGAAATCATAGTCATATTGTCATTTTGTTCAACCCCATAACCTCTGATCTTTTCTTTATCCTTGCAATTAGGATACTCACATGCAATGTGATGTGGACCAATTTCCTCATTTTCTCCAGATATACTTTATCGCCCCTTACTCATTCCCTTTAGATCCTCGTTCATCTGTGAGAGTCTAATACATGAGATTTTAAACATTAGTCTCTGGTCTAATATGAAATTAAGCTATTCCATCTTTTCCTCATGACATTAAAATGTGTGGGATAGTGTCATCAGATGGACCTAAACTAGGACACTATCGTCCTGGCCTGACAATGGAAAACATCACTGCCTTGTGATGTCCTCACTTGAGGGGACATCATGTTTACTATATGTCATCTACCAAGACATTTTTTACATCCATTATATGGTTTTATTCTTTCTACAACACTCATATTCTTTGTCATAGGTATTTTTCATCATAATAAAATTCACATCCACCCTAAAAATCAAACCATATTCATCAAATCTGCTTATTTTGGTGCATGGGCCAGACCTTCATGATAGTATTCCCCCCAAATTTTGTACCTACAGTTCCATATTCAATATATATGTGTTTCTTTATTAATATAGTTTTGGTATATGTAGAAACATCAAGAAATTTCATATTTGGGTTTACCCTAGTAATATCAAATCCTTCCTTCTTTTGGACCCCCTTGGTTCAAAATCTATTTGATGCATGTGGTGTTCTTAGTTCCTATTGGGTTCTAATTCATGTTGGGATCATGATAACCATGCCCTATATTTCCCTTCTTGAATATTCAATCATTCCTCCTATCATCATTGTCATATGATTATAAACTACACAAATCTATATAGACCTATGTATGGATTTATTCCCCTCCTCATGGAATACATAGGAGAGCCCGTGCAATTCATCTCTATCTCATCCTAAATTCCACCTTTGGTCGCCTGACCTATGGTTTACTGGAGGATTACGTGATGTGGTGTGGAATTATAAAGTCATCATTTATGTCAAGTCTGTAAAGGCTGTACCATGTATTCCCCATTAGGGATCTCACAATCATCTCTCGATCATCACTGAACCACATAATGTATTGTGTCTATCATCCCCAATGGAATGCCATAAAACTGTGGGGCACTTTAGTTTCTCACCAAAGAGATCATTTCATGAAATTAGTATGATAAATAATTAGACCAATGCTCTCACCTAATGTTTTTGTAATCATGGTGGTGTAATTTGAAAAGTGTTGGAATCCATTTGATCGACCCATCACTCCATACTCCATTCATTTCATTCACTTTATTTGGATCTCCGTCTCATTTCATGCCTAAAAGAACCCCCTAACAGTATGGATTCTTTTTCTTTGCCTTGCCTACGGTCTAGTGTGAATGTTCAGAAAGACTATGGATGAAATTTTGAGTTAGGCCTCATGTTTCGAACATGGTCAACGTTCAACCATCATTTGTTATCCATATTTTAGAAATACACAATAGGAATACCGTGTTTCCATCATGGTAAATAGTTATCCTTCATTTTAATTCCATTAATATCGTGTTCCTTAATTTAGGTATAATGATTCACATGTTCCAATCCCCTCTATTCATATTTATTTTAATGTCCCTAGTGTTATCCCGCATGTGCACTAGAGCATGTTGGGAAAATGGAAATTCAACTTCTTTGGGTACTTCATTACCCAGTCAGGCCTCCCCCCTTCTTCTTGGATTCCCTAACTTTTCGTAAAAACCCGAGAATCAAGATGATTGGTTGTCATGATTAGCTAATAAAAACACGTATTTAGATTATATTTTAAGGGTATTAAATTTTCATTTGTGATATTATGGGCCTGAGTTAGTGGATTTTAATTTTGACCATTCTTTCTCATCATTTGTGCACTTCATGCCTAGTATGCACCAATTTTGGCCCAATGTTTCATCTGATTTTAAAGAATTTAATTATCCATATTTTAATTTGATAATTTTGTAAATGTATATAAACATAAATATGAAAATTTTTCATTTAGGGATCAATGGAGTATTCATAATGTATGAGGAGGATATTTGGCGATGAAAAGAAACAATTCTGGAGAATGTAGATTGGATATCATCCCACCGATGGGAATGTGGGGCCAACAATACAGCCAAATGAAGCCCAAAATTTTTGGGAGACTAGAAGACATATATAGGAACAAATAATTCTTCTGGATACAGTGCTAATTCTTCCTAAATGGTGGTAATTTAGGCGGCCCAAGATGAAGATTCAATTCTGGGCCAGATTCTACGGCCTAGAAAACAGCCAACTATATTTATCATATCTCGCGAAAGGTTTATTATTTTGGGCTGCAATTTTACAGGAAGTTAGGGGACATCCGGAGATTAATTTAAGTATTCTAGGGCACACTCAAATTCGGCCTTCTAGAAGATCCTTTAGGCGCGTCTTTCTGGTGGATGCAAGTTGGATGCAACTTCGGGGAAAGAAGTGGAAAAGTCTCTCAACATTAATGTTCCACCCACCATTCCCCAACACAATTAATTAAAGGCACATGAGATGTTGGGGGATCGTCCAAGACTTTATTGTTTCCTATTTAAGGCAGTAGTGGTGGAGGATTTAGGCATCTTGGAGCTTTGTTTTGATTGTAATGTTATTATGCCAAATTGTCTTTGTAGCATTTACCTTCCCATGAAAGTTGTTCGAATCACCTTAGTTTTTAATAAAAGTTCATCTTCTCCCTTTTTGTGTTCCTCCTCTTATCACCTTGATACCGTTGCCTCATGGTGTGAATTTATTCACACCAAACCTTGGTATTTTTCTTACACAACGGTGGAGTGATCATTTCATTGTTTTATTTTTCTTCTCTAATTCTGCTTCATTAAGTCGACTTCCCAATTCCATTTATTTAGTAGCATAAATGGAGGGATAACCCCTTATGGGTTGGTCCTAGGTATTTTCATGGGGAATATTGGATGTTATTTTATTATCTAAAATTCTGTAATCATTTCATTAATTTATGATTTCCATTTGATAATTAATTTCTTCTTCATCTTCGCCAACTTTAACAATGACACATTTCGAGTGATAGTACGATCCAATTCCATGGAGTGGTAATTAAATTGACACTATAAGTGCCTTGGTGATTAGCCTTGGAATGGTGTAGGGATTAAATTGGTGAATGATTGTGAAGAATTATATCATTTTTTGGATACATCATGAATTACTGAAACAAATGTTATAAGAAAATAAATGCATCCAATCTAACCCTAGTAACAACATAGGATCAACTCATCTCCATTAATTGTTTTAGACTAAGTAATTTTATGTTTTAATTTATTTTCATTAGATTAAATTAGTATTTATTAAAATCAAATCAATCCATATAGTTGGACACTCCATAGCCAAATCCTTCAGAAATCAAAGTGTCTCTCGGTTTCATCTTCAGTCCCTGTGGATTCGACCCCTACCTGTACTACAACGACCGCATACCTGTAGGGTTAATTTGGGCACAACCAAATTTTGGCATCGTATATGGGGAACCATGTAAGTACCTTGACACGTATCATCTTTTTCTCACCCTCATCTCTCTTATCTTTACCCCTATCTATTTGTGTGTGTTCTGAGAATATAGAATCCAACTTTTTATCTTCTCCAATGGAGTTTCTTCCAAATTATCATGTCACAAACTCATGTTGGAATCAAATGGAAGATCAATATTGGGAATCCCCTAAATTAAAAATTTCTTTGATCAACGCTGGATTAATTACCACACAAATGATGATATGTATAATCAATGGGATGATGATTGTTTAAATGATCAATTTCTAGCCCTCTCAAGGATGGTTGAAGAGATGAATCTTAGGGATGTCCATGATGATCAACCACATACAAATTATATTCCTCAAACACTAATTGAAAAATTGTGTAATCAAATGGATATAATGAGTTCTGAGGTATCATCTTTGAGATTACAACTACAACACATTAATAATTCTAAGGAACTCTTCCCCACACCAATTTTACCTTTAAAAACCTTATGTGGAGTGTCTAGTTTCCCACAAACCTCTCATGAATTAATTGAAGAACCGGCCTTTGGATTTGGGGTAGGGGAAGTGTATCAAGAAATTGGTGAAGGGTCTTTAAATTAGGAGGAAATTGATTTCATGTATTCACAAGAGGTGAATTTGACCTCATGGATTGAGTCTCCTAAGTGTAACTATATTGATGATTTTTCAAAAAAACCAATCATTGAACCACAGAGAAAAATCAAAAACATCGAGTCCATGCCCATTACCAACACTATTCTTTCCAATTTTTTGGTTTAATCTTCTGTTCAAAATGAAACAATTTTTTCAAGAAATTTGGAAAATGAAAAGGAGTTGAATTCAATTTCTCAACCAGTTTCTAACTGTCCTATTCAAACCGAGCTCAAAATCATTGTCCTTCATTCCCCACTCGAGTACCCTATAATTTTTGTTAAGCAAGAGCTTGGGGTTTTTATTCATTCATCTCATGAAACCCAAAAAGGGGGGTTGATCTTTGGTTTATTAGGAAAGACTACAGAAGAATAAATATCAACCATTTCTGATATTCCTTGGAAATTTCCATTTATTTTAGAAAATAGTCTTGTTCATGAATCAAATTACAAATATTCTTACCAACCTCAAGGGATACACATTCTCAATCATGTTTATGTGGAGAAATATGAGGTCATTAGAATTTTTAAAGTTGGAATTGGCTAAGTTGGGGGGTTCAAGTCGTGCTAAAGACATTAAATTAAGCGTTGCATGGCAGGCAACCCGTGGTTTTCAAGTTTCCTAACATTTTGTTATTTTAATACACTTATATTTAAAATATGATTAGTGGATCATTTTGATATAATTTTATTATACCTTAGACTGTTGACGTATTCTTCTTTTATTTGTATGGATGGGTATGAACGGGTATCACCGTATTCATCCATGTCACGCGGTGTAATCCATGAGTAATACCTTACCCAGAAAATAAAAAGAAGGCAATATATCATTAGTTTATTTTATTTTATTTTATGTTTTTGTAGGTATTTAAAAAAAATAGATTTTTGACCTATTCTTCTTTTACGAGTAAGGATGGGTATGAAAGGGGAGCACCATATTCATTTGTGTCACGCTGTGTGATCCCTGAGTAATACCTTACATAGAAAGTTAAGAGAAGACAATGTATCATCAGTTTATGTTATTTGTAAGTTTTTTAGGTTAAAAAAATACAAATATATATATATATATATATATATTAAAAAAAATTAATGGCCTGTCATAGGTCATTGGGAAAAGCTGGCCACAACCATCCATGCCATTGGGAGACAAACCCGAACTGAAGGGAGACATGGGAATGCATTTTCAACATCAACCACCAGGTGACTTCATTCCATAATTTTCATTTTCAATGTCTTCATTGAACTTCTATCCTGCCCCTTCTTTGTTTCAATTCTTTAAACACTAGGGACAGTGTTATTCCATGTTGGGGGGGAGATGAAAATTTGTGGATGGAAAAATTTCATTAAACTAGAACATGATAAAACACATTCCAAACTCTAAATTTGGATATCAAATAATTTTTCATGCCTCGATTCTGATTTTAATTATAGTTTATGTTCATGTGCATAGATATTGGAAAGTGCGGTTGTCCGGTGTGATTTTTCACTGTTATATTTTCATCCATTTAATAAAAAAACACAATGCACGTCCTCTAGATTCTGGGGTTTTAGTTTGAGTTCTTGGGTACCCATATTAAATAGCATAGTAATGGGGATCATTTTAATGTTAACATGAGTATTAAAAAACAAATCAATTGCGCGTAGAGCAATGAATTGACCAAATGTGTGGCTTTCAGCACTTGGGGATCATGACTCAATAGTTTTCTGGCCCAGAGTTGGGAATTTTATCTCTATTTGTGGTAATTTGAACTTGTTTTTGATTGATTTAACTCGAGATGATTCCCGAGTATGTGGGCTTCACTTGGTTCCCTAAGGTCATTGATCCTAGGAGTCATCGGCAAAGTCTTACTACATGGGTTGAATCAATTGAGTTCAATTTCAATTACCATGGAATAATTGCAAATAAAAAATCCAAAAAATCCAAAAAAAAAAACAAATAAAATAAAAAAATGAGTACTCATCTTATTATTAAAATTTGATTTTTCCCAATCCTTCCATATTTTTTCCATCGAATGAAAATGAACCCCCATGTCTATTGTGATGCAAAACACATCATCATGCTTAATTGAATTTGGATGAAATATGGAAATGAATTTGAACAGAGTAATGGGGTTGGGCTTGAGATATGACTATGGAAATATCTTGTTTTAAATGATTTTTATGGGTTTCATAATTGTTTGGTATGTGATATTTGGGTGAGAAATGTGTATTAAAATGTTTTTGGGAAACGTCTTTTGAATTTCATTTTTGTGAGATATATTTTTCACGGGACTAGAAAAAATAAAGTTGGGGGTGTGATTATCCAATAAAAACACATCTTTTTATTACATTTTAAGGTTATTATATGTTCATTTTTGATCTTATGGGCCTGAGTTAGTGTATTTTAATTTTGAACATCCATTCGCATCATTTGTGCACTTCATTGCTAATATGCACCAATTTAGGCCCAATGTTTCATCTGATTATACAAAATGTAATTATCCATATTAAAAATTGATATTTTTGGAAATGTATATAAACATAAATCTGAACATTTTTCATTCAGAGATCAATGGAGGATTCATAAAGGATGATGATGATATTTGGCGATGATAAGAAACAATTCTGGAGAAGGCATATTGGATATCATCCCACCGATGGAAATGTGGGGCCCACAATAAAGGCCCAATAAAGCCCAATATTCATGGGAGACTATAATACATATAGAGTAACACATAAGTATTCTGGATCTAGCACTAATTCGTCCTAAATGGTGGTGATTAAGGTGTCCCATGTTGAAGATTCAATTCTGGGCCAGATTCTACCGCCCAGAAAAACAGCCCACTATTTTTATCATATCTAGTGAACGGTTTTTTATTTTGGGATGAACATTTACAGGAAGTTAGGGTACATCTTGGGATTCATTTAATTCTTCTAGGTCCAACTCAAATTTGGCCTTCTAGAAGGTCCTTTCGGCGCGTCTTTCCAGTGGATGCAAGCTGGCTGCAACTTCGGGGAAAGAAGTGGAAAAGTCTCTCAACATTAATGTTCCACCCACCATTCCCCAACACAATTTATCAAAGGAACATGGGATGTAGGGGGCTCGTCCAAGACATCATTTGTTTCATATTTATGGTAGTAGTGGTGGAGGAGTTAGGCATCTTGGAGCTTTGTTTTGATTGTACTATTATTATGCCAATTTGTCTTTGTAGCATTTTACCTTCCCATGTAAGTTGTTCGAATCACCTTATTTTTTAATAAAAGTTCTTCTGCTACTCTTGTTCTGTTCTTCCTCTTATCACCTTGATACTATTGCCTCAACGTGTGAATTTATTCACACCAAACCTTGGGATTTTTTTCACACAACGTTGGAGTGATCGTTTCATTGTTTTATTTTTCTTCTCCAATTCTGCATCTTTAAGTCGACTTCCAGCTTCCATTTATTGAATAAAATAAATGGAGGGATAAACCCTTATGGGTTGGTCCTAGGTAGTTGCATGGGAAATATTGGATGTTATTTTATGATTTAAAATTCTATAATCATTTCAATAATTTAATATTTCCATTTGATGATTAATTTCTTCTTCATCTTAGCCATCTTTAACAATGACACATTTTGAGTTCTAGTACGATCCAATTCCTTAGAGTGGTCATTAAATTGATCCAATAAGTGCATTGGTGATTAGCCTTGGAATGGAGTAGGGACTAAATTGGTGAATGATGTTGAGGAATTATATCATTTTTTGGATACATCTTCAATTACTGAAACAGATGTTATAAGAAAATAAATGCATCCAGTCTAACCCTAGTAACAACTTAGAATCAACTCATCTCCATTAATTGTTTTAGACTAAGTAATTGTATGTTTTAATTTATTTTAATTAGATTAAATAAATAGTTATTAAAATCAAATCAATCCAAATAGGTGGCCACTCCATATCCAAATCCTTCCGAAATCAAAGTGTCTCTCGGTTTCTTTTTCGGTCCCTATGGATTCGACCCCTACCAGTACTACAACGACCTCATACCTTTAGGGTAAATTTGGGCGCAACCATGTCACTTTAACATTCAATAAAAATAATTATGAATCCATCTGTTGGTTCTCACATTGGGCACGACCCACGTGAGATTAGGTATTGATCACTGAATATATCAAGGAACTAATGAAAATGAAAAAATAAAAATATATAATATAAATCATGCACACAACCAACATAAAAAAGAAAATAATGAAAATAAGATTACGAGTTCACATAAATTAGAGCAATCAGGGGTCGACCCCTCCCATATATGGGTTGGCCTCTTTAACAGATCATCCCAACTCCTCTACTCATTGGCTCATGTTGTCAGGGATCTGTTATCGCCTATTAATCTCTTGCTCCTCCACGAAGGTGATGGGGTGTAGCTCATCTACCATGATTCAGTAAGTATTTTCATTGGCATGGGTGATTGCCATCTCTTCAGTAGACCACCTCATCTATTATTCATCCTCTACAATCCAATCCTTCAGTCCTGATATGATACCTGATTATGCATCGATGTAAGAGGACTAATATATATCCCATGCACTCAAATATGGGATCTCATGCTCAACATCATGGAGTCTTTGTATATTGATGTCATTCATCTGATTCCAACCAACACTGAGATTACAGGAATCCTCCTGCACCCACTCAGCATGGTAGTCCTGAATAAGAACCTGAGTGATTTGGAAATTTTCTCTTCTTGCATATTTCTCGAACATTCTAGAATGAAGCCTCCCAATATGGTATATCCATTATAGTTGTGGGGTATCCTTGAAAAAATGTTTGATCATCTTCCATGACAGAAGATGAATGAACTTTCTATCCTCATCACCAGAAGCAGTCTCATCCTAATCCTCAGGTTCAGTGGGTTAATATTCATATAATTCCTCACTTATTTTTGGAGCAGGGTCCACCTTGGGTTGGTCACCATCACTAGATATGAATTAAATTATATCCACTATTCAATTCAAGACGTTTTGTTTCTCTAGTGGTATTACTCACCGCCACATGCTAATAATAGTGAACTATGGATTTGTCAGTTGTGGGCACTCAATACTATATGAACCGAAACATTTATTTTTATTCGATCCTTGGGTATTCTCACTATTTTCATCTATGACATATGCACCATCCATGAAATATAACAGTAAGGGGTCGCAGTAGCCAATTTGAAAGGCCAAACACCGGGTACTACTCTTGAGTCCGAGACATACCCTAGTCATCCACATGATCTCCCTTCGGGTCTTCCATCACTGGGAAGACAATTTGTGGCATTCCATATACGATTGTGGGATTTGAAGATTTTGAGGATGCCACCCATTCTCCCCCAGCACTACTGGAATCTGAAACAACCATCTCTCTGGCTGCAAGTCAGGGTGTTTAGTTCTCTACACATGTCGATCCTTCTTCCTCATTACCAAGAGGGGTCGATTGATGATTCTCCTACACAGATAAGTGTATGTTCATAAAACAATATAAGGTAGGAAGGGAACTAGTGCAATGAAATTTAGTAGAGGATCACCTCTAAAGTTGTGGCGAATTAGCCCAATGTGATTCCCCCCAAGGCCGGTATCTCATCGTCATTAGGAGAGTCTACACTAGATGACCCCTCTATTGCTCCTCATAAATCTGCCTCCTTAAATTCTACACTATTATTCAACTATGTGGCTGAGCATGGAGAAATGCTCTGCCAATTGAGCCACCATCTGTTATAGGGGACTGTTTATGTTCATTATCACCCATTCTCGAGTGACAACAGTCGCATGTCATCACATGATTGTATTACATCTTCTAGACCACTTAAAAACATTATTCCCTCAGTAGGCGCAGCATTGAATCTACCCTTTTCAATGCCCATCTCCCCCAGTGACATAATATGCATGTTAAAATTACACAACAAGCCATTAATGTTGATGTATTGTTTTCTCTTTTCGCAATATTTCTATGCCTCTGGGACAACAACATCAAAGGGGATCGATACTGGACGCAGTTGATTCTGAGGAGCTTGAGGAGAGACCCTACATAATCCCTATGATGATTCACCTCCTTCCTTGGCCTTCCTAGATGGATCCACGTAGCCCAGCACTACCACATCTCCCACATCACTCCCAGCAAGATCTTTTCTGGGGTTTTCTGATTCATGGACTCCTGCCCCTTCTATTACAGCTGTGATGCCTTGGATTTTGATCACACTGCCTTCTTGTTGTCCCCCTGTTTTCACTGTTCAGCGTCGAGGTGTGGGAACCCCCTTGATGGACCAGATAGTCCATTGCTTCTTCATTTCAATACTGTAGGAAACCTTCCCAACTCAAAGAATACTCATGAATGATTCCAAATGAAACATCAGATAGTGGAATACTAATATCCATATTCCCATCCTCCCATTTAAAGTATTTCCAATGATTTCACATCACTCATGGGTGATTCCCCTGGAAAAGAATTGTATACACCCAGGGATTCAGCGTCCTTATACACTATTGTTATCAGGAAAACCGGTGCGGGTATATGGTTGACATATGGGTTCACAATCTACATGTGCCACCATCACACTACCACGAAAGGATTGAAGATAAAACCGCTTCCCTTTGTTATTTCTTCCATAATCAGTAGTGGTCCATATTAGTAAACGAAATGGGTGGAAGATGAATTGTTCTGCATGCGCCATCCTACACAACACAACCATCACATTCTGCTTCAATGGGGTGCTACTCACAGTATTAAAAATTTCCGCTCAGGAATGAATCCCACGGGGAGAGATGGGGTTATGATATTCATAACCCACCATGTGGGCCCCTATCCCACTATACAAAAAGGGGGGCGGCTCACACACCTGCAACTACCTCTTTCCCTCACTAATGTGCCAGAATATATGGTAAAAATATTCCATGCCCGATATACCCAGGTTAATGCAGTCTCCACAATCTAGTTGATCGTCCATAGAAAATGTACTTGGCCTCACCCCCATGTGGGAATCATCGACTGATAATATCCACCAATAGATCATTGTTGAGATAAACCAACTAGCATGACTATCGGCCACTTCTCAGTCTTTTTGAAGTATCCCCACTGTTTCGACTAGCTATCATCCATGATATCATGTATGAACCCTCTTTGCACCACTGAGCTCTTTATTGGTAGATGGGGGGGGCTCGCTGGTATTGTTCCCTCTTCTTGGGGGAAATTCAGGAAATATCTAAACCACTGCTTAGGGTGGATGTCTTGGGTATTCTGTTTGTCATCGTACGTGTATGGTACAAGCATCATCAATTCCATCACCAATGGTGGTGACTTCTCCCTATCATCCCGGATATTCATGGTATGGAGGAACTCATTATACATCCCTCCAAGGATTGGGATGCTAGAAATATGATTGACGTCCCAGATGAAAATAGAATCCTCCCCATGATTCCAATTAAAGGTGTTGGTATCTACTGACCACTGGCTCATCAATTCCAATATAACTTCCATTGTATGGGAGATGCTAAATTGGTAGGCCTAGGATGCTTCATACAAGACCACCCACCTCATTAAATTTTCAAACACTTCATAGGACGTGCATGCATAGTTGGCATAGGCCCAGTCATCTGTGATGTTTCCACCCTGGTGTAAGTTTTAGTTGGCAATCCACCCATTGTTTGGAGTTATAATCCCAACAATGATGGTCATCATATACAGTGGTAGGTATATCTCCATTGACAATTCATTTCAATGGATACTTCTAACATGGTTGTACAAACAAGGTGTTTTGACCTGAGTATGATCTTTTATGATATGCCCATCCGTAGAACTATACCACCAGTGTTTCCCAGGGACACTCCTAAACTAGTACGACGACACGTCGTTATTGGTGTCGTGGGGGAAGAATTCATTCCTCAATCAAAAACTTTGTAATGGTTGGCACTTTCATAGTGAATATTCCCTTTGCACCTCGGTTAGCCGCTATGTCAACTATTTGTGAGCTAATGTACTCCATATGTACTCACCTATTTTTACACAATTTTTCAAGTCCTGCCTCCAAGAAGCATTGGGACGAACGTGTATCACAACCAACTGAGTGACCATTTGATCCATGGGATTAGATAAATTCTAGATGGGGTAGGAAAAATGAGAAAATCATCTTTCACGAAGACTCTTCGTGAAAACCATTCAGGAAGATGATCACAAACATCCTCTGCCCTGCGAAGATGGCTTGGATTCGTCCTCCGTCATAAAGGAAGAAACATATCACAATTCCCTGTTACACTAAATAGCATTTTCAATGTACTAGAAAAATGAACATTGGTTCTATAATATATTCACAATGATGATCGGTTCATGAAGAATGAGAGAATGCATTGTCGTTCAGATAGATCCAAATGCGAACAAAACACTCTCAGAACCTATATATGGTCGTGGGGGGCACCAGCTTCATGGAGATTAGTGGTGGTTCTTTGTGGATAAAAACCTAAGATCTTAAGGGTGCCCATCATCCCATCAGAATGAGGCCACTTCATGATGATCCCTCCAGAAATCGGTGTTGTGCCGACCTTCACGATGCGCCTTCTCACCCGCCTCACCGACCCATCACTGTGATATTCTACGAGTTCAAATTTCAAAGTATATTCATCCTCATTACCTAAGAATTTGACCTTCATTTTTTCATCGAATCAAATTAGGAGGGAATAATTTGTTTGTGCCGAAAAATTCATCCTGCTCAGTTAGCGGACATAAGGATGTGGTCGAGTAAATCAACACTCTAAAGGGGCCTATGTACGTCCAAGCTCTCTCAATGGTGCCCCATCCTGAGGATCTCCGCACGGATTTCCCGTTTATAAAATACCACCTCTTTGATAAGCTATTTGGCATCATGTGTGGGTGAGAATCTGATGCACGACATTAGGCCCACCACAGTCTCCTGGGCCCCCGCAGCTCGCTCCGCGGTGGCGGTTTCGACAGAACACTTCGCGGCATCAAACTCCCATTGTGAGGCCAACGCTAGTCGACAATGAAGCTCCTCAAAGCAGTGTCACTCATCTATGCAGTGGGTTATGGGACCCTCGTAGACCATGGTATCTAATAAATATAAGGCTCATCAACCCTTCCAAACCAATATGACTCCACTAATTCATCTTCCGAGCTCCCGTATCGTATATACCATTGGGAAACCCTTAGATGGATTTTCAATGGTACTTGGGCTCTATAAGTCATTACACTATGTATTCCATATAGCCTCTCCCTATGGTGGGTATTCCCTTCATGAAGACATAAGGCCTTCTCAGAGGAAGGGTCAACTTCCGGGTGCTTGAGGTTTCGTGATGTGTAGAGCCTTCACGAATCTCTCTCCAAATAAAGAGACATTTGTTAACGCAAAGCCCTTCTCCATTTAAGGCTCCCATTTTTTTGTGGCCTCATTCTTCGCAAAGCCCCTCCTCTTTTTGGAGGCACCATTTTTTAAGAATCCCATCCTCTTTCCAAAGCAATTTCCCTTTGCGATGCCCACCCACTTCCCAAATCCCATTACCATTGCGAGGGCCATCCTCTATACGAAGCATCTGACCTTCACGAAACTATTCCTATATGTAATGCACTGATTTCCAAGATCACATGCCCTACTAACCCCTTCCCCATATGGCCCTCCAGACTCCTGCGAAGTGGGTTCATGATCCATAGGGTGGTTCTTCATATGGAGTTTCTTAGACTCATTCTAATTCACATATATATGCTAATAGATACTACTTCTTCATATTTCTATGCTAACGTGAACAATTAAATGGATCACCACATAACCTCGTTTCCATTTGGCATTACCAGTGCCTTCCCTTCACTAAGGGTTAATGTGAAACAATTATTTTCATACTAGGGGTGAGGAGTGGATCCTCAGCTTCAGAGCTATATGATGTTGAAATATTAATCACCATCGTCCCTAGAACATGATGTTAAACTATGGCCTCACCTCATGCAATATAAATGGGGTGCCCTTATCGTACCACGATTCACTGTTACATTTTCACCCTTACACCGTTGTGCTAAACATATTTTGTATTAAAAATTATAAAACTATTATCAAATTTTGCTTCATGTTTGATTAAAAAATTTTGTGTTTATCACTGTTAAATAGGGAAATGATACTGGTTTTGAAAATTACAATGTAAGTGGAGGTGATTTGGAGGGCCCATGTTGATGTCCTTGAAAAATGGGCCAAACTGCGTAGGATCCAAGAAGTTCAGTGGAATCAAATTTATGCTGATACTTCATCGTGCATCCAAATGGGCTGCTATTTTTTTCGAATATCCAATATTCATTGGGATACAATTTTTAATTAATAACCCAAGAGTGATTCGGCCATTAAGGGGCCTAGCCGACCTGATCTGTCCAGCACACCCAATCTGCTTGAGGTCAAACGTTGTGTGATGTGATCTGTCCATTTCTCACGCTACACTTGTTGAAATGATGCCCAAATTTCGGTGGAGATAGGTAAGACGTGGGGCTACAACTCTTTAGTTTCCCAAAAAACGTTTTATGACTTTATGGTGGGCTAAAACAATGTGCCAAGCAGTTTTAGTAAATTTGTGTGCCCAAAACCACCTCCCACATTTCCTATAAAAGAGCACCTTGGGCTCCTCATTTGTAAGTTCGAACAGGAGGCAAAGCTCTAGTATTTTTGAGACCAAAGGGACTACTCTCATCATCCAAGAATTTATGGAGTCCCCTATCTTCAGTGGGGGATCAAGGATGAAGAAGGAGTTTCACCCGAGCTTCCTCCTCCTCACGATGGCGAGCTAAACGGTGGGCAATCATTTCGAGGGAGCTACACTTACTTGGGAGGGCATTCCAACACTTGTTCTTCCACAGGCATTTTATAAATTGTGTGTTAAATATTTCACTTATGATTATTCTCTATGATATTCTCTTCTGAATGCATTTTTGTGGTTTAATTTAAGTGAATCACTTTTTATCTCAACACCTATTGTGTTGAGATTTCAAGTGGGGATCTTGGTTTCTTCCGATAGGACAAGACAAGAACTCTATTAATATCACACATACATAAGATTTCAGTATGTTATGGTATCCTTCACTCTGTTATTGAGATCCAAACCTTGAAAAAATGATTGTTTTCCCAAGGGCTGGTGCTTTGTGAAACGTTTTAAGAGGAAAGAGGTGAATCTAGATCTTGACAACCCTCAACCAAAGAATTGAACAAAACCATGTAAATATTTTCAGAAAAATGAACTATCCATGTTGTGTAGTGAAATTGAAATGATATCCTTTATCTCATAATTGTAAAACACCTCTTTTATTTTTCAATTATTAAACTCTTTAAATCAATTCATTTTCTTTAAACTATTTTAAAAAATACCCCCCTTTTAGTCCCTTTTATTAAGAACACACACTCTAAACCTACCAACGCTCCATGAGCGATGACCTAGGGTCTTCCCTAGACTATATATCATTCTCAAAAAAATAATCAATTTGAGAGAAACATCTGAGAGTTGTGAGGTAATATTTCCAGGACGCCCCTTTAACCAACCCTTTATGCAAGAACCATACTATCCATCCAACCAAGGGTGGAAGGACAACCAAGCCTATAGGCAAGGTGGGTATTCAAACCACCCTCAACAGCAATGGAACCAACAGGGTCAGAGTAGTCATCCACCACCACCCAGAAATCCTCAACCACCCTAAAGGCCATTCCAACCACCCCTCCAAAATCCGAGGCTAGCCTAGAAGATATGATGAAGCAAATGGATGGAAATAATAACAAATTCCAACAAACCACCCATGCATCCATACAATACCTAAAGACCCAACTAGGCCAACTTGCGAACTCGGTGGGGGAAATCCAAAGTCATGGGTTGGGTAAACTACCATCTTAACTAGTAGTAAACCCTAAGGATAAAGGAAATGTTAGTGCCATCACCCTTAAGAGTGGTACACAACTCAAACGATAAATGACCCCTCCATTAGAGTCCTCCCATCCAAAGGAAACCACCATCCCAACTTCTAAAAATGGTCCTGGAGAAGAAAACCCTTTTCTTGAGAGAAGCCCTTCCAAAGGAAAGACTGTGGATGTTGATGATCCACCTATCCCAACCACTCCTCTTACATTTCCTCAAAGGGCTGCCCAACCTAGCAAAAAAAAAGAAATCATACCTGATAAAGAAATCTGTGAAACATTCAAGAATGTACTGGTTAACCTTTCTTTGATTGATGCTATGAATCAAATTCCACGATATGCCATGTTTCTGAAGGAGATGTGTACACACTGAAGGAGGCTTCATGGTGTTGAGATGGTGAGCCTATGGAGGAATTCTTCAGCATTGATAGAACCATCACTTTCTACCAAATACAATGATCATGGGATATTCTCAATTCCGTGCACCATAGGGGAGTATTCATGTTCCAACACTATGCTTGATTTGGGTGCTTCTATTATTGTGATGCCTCACTCTATTTAATCTTCATTGCAGGTCGGTGATCTGAAGACCACTGGTATTGTCGTTCAGCTAGAAAATCGGAGTATAGCACACCCCTCTGGTGTGTTAGAGGATGTTCTTGTGAGGGTGCAAAATTTAATTTTTCCTGCTGATTTTTACGTGCTTAAAATGGATGATGATAGGATGAATGGACATGCCCCAATTATATTGGGGAGACCTTTCTTGAAAACCACAAAAACCATAATTAATGTCCATAATGGTATATTATCTATGGAGTTTGGTGGTAATATTGTCCACTTCAATATCCTCGATGCCATGAAGCACCCCTCAGAAGAATACTCATCTCTCTCTGTCAATTCAATTGATGTTCTCCCTTCCACTGAAAAAAATTATTTTCATTCACCTGATCCCCATTCCGAGTTTTCTTCATTTATTAAAATGTTAGGTAATGAATCATGCATTGATTGTTGTAGCGGTCTAGAGAAATGTCATTCATGTTTGTTAATTGATGATTTCTTGAACACAAAGGATCACATGACCATCGATGATACTGCTAAGCTTGTAAAAGCTCATTCCTCATCTGAAGATGTTACCATTAAGTAGTTAGATTAGATCAGTGACATCTCACTTTCACACACACTTCCGTCAATCCAAAATCCCACATAATTGGAACTAAGAAAACTGCCTCAAGATTTAAAATAATCATATCTTGAGAATGGAAACAAGTTGCCCGTCATCATTGCTAGTTCACTCCCTCCTGAGCATGAATTGTGACTGACTGATCTTTTGAGGAAGTATAAACACGCATTGGGATGGACACTTTCTGACATTCCTGGCATTATCCCATCAATTTGTACACATAATATTTTATTAAATGATGAAGCTTAACCAGTGAGGCAGTCACAACATCGACTGATCCAAAACCTACATGATGTTGTTAAAAAATAAGTAAGAAAATTGTTGGCTTCTAGAATCATTTCTCCTATCTCTGACAGCCAATGGGTCAGTCCAGTTCAAGTAGTTCCTAAAAAAACTAGCCTTACGGTAGTTAAAAATGAAAACAATGAATGGTTCCAACTCGTGTGTAGAATAGTTGGCGTGTCTGTATAGACTATCGCTGACTAAACCAACACACTAGGAAGGACAATTTCCCATTTCCATTCATTGACCAGATGCTAGAGTGGCTAGTAGGGAAGTCCCATTACTGTTTCCTTGATGGGTATTCTGGATACTTTTAGATCCATATTTCCCCTAAGGATCAGTAAAAGACAACCTTTACTTTTCCCTTTGGTACATTTTCTTATAGAAGGATGCCATTTGGTCTGTGCAATGATCCAGGTACATTCCAACGATGCATGGTTAGTATTTTTTCCTATTACATGGAGAATTGCAAGGAGGTTTTTATGGATGATTTTACTGTTTATGGATCCTCTTTTGATGAATGTTTGAGTAGTCTTGCTTCTTTCCTACGTCGCTGTATTGAAAATAATCTCGTATTAAATTATGAGAAATTCCATTTCATGGTGAGACAAGGCATAGTTTTCAGACATGTCATTTCTGGGGATGGTATCCAAGTGGACAAATCAAAAGTAGATATCATTTCCTCCCTACCATTCCCAAAAAATGTTCAGGATGTGCGGTCTTTCCTAGGTCATGCTGGATTTTATGGTCATTTCATTCTTGACTTTAGTAAAATTTCACTCCCCCTCTCCCGATTACTCCAAAAAGAAAAAGAATTTGTTTTTGATAAACAAATGTGAGGAATTTTTCAATAAGTTAAAATGGAGTCTCACGTCACCCCCGATAATCCAACCACCTCGGTGTGATTTACCATTTGATCTCATGTGTGATGCCTCTAACTATGCAGTTGGGGTAGTCTAATCACAAAGGGTCGACCGAGCTCCACATGTCATAGCTTATGCCTCACGTACTCTGGACCCTGCCCAAGGAAACTATATCACAACTGAAAAATTATTTTGTGCCATTGTGTTTGCCTTGGATAAATTCAGGTCATACCTTCTAGGGTCCAATGTCATTTTGTTCTCAGAACATGCAGCCCTCCGGTATCTCCTTAAGAAACTGGAAGCCAAAACACATCTCATTTGCTGGATACTCCTCCTTCAAGAATTTGATCTAGAAATTAGGGATAAAAAAGGAGCATAGAATGTGGTTGCTGACCATATCAGTAGGATTATCCCATCAACGAACAATGACTCATCCCCTTGTATTCCCATAAATGAATTTTTTCATGATGAGCAATTGTACCGAGTGTAAGATGCTATTCCTTGGTATGCTGAAATTGTAAATTATTTGGAAGCATCTTTCATTCCTGCTGATTTCACCAAAAACCAGGACGACCATATAAAACATGAGTCTCGTTGGTATATTTGGGATGACCCCTACCAATGGTGCACATGTAGTGATCAAGTTATTAGGCGTTGTGATCCTGATAGTGAGTTTCAGTCTGTCCTTAGGTTTTGCCACACTTTCTTGTGGGGGCCACTTTGGTTCCCAGAAGACTGCTCGCAATGTCATAGATTCTGGTCTCTTTTGGCCCACATTGTTTAGGGATGCCCATGAATTCTGTAAATCATTTCCTCGTTGTCAATGAATGGGGAATGTATCTAAAAGAAATGAGATGCCCCAACAGCCCTTGCTCTTCCATGACATTTTTGATGTTTGGGGCATTGACCTTATGGGGCCATTCCCCAATTCATTTTGGATCCTTTACATTCTTCTGGGAGTGGATTATGTTTCAAAGTGGGAAGAGGCACGAGCCACGAGGACAAATGATTCCAAGACAATTGTGGAGTTTTTGAGAACCCAAATATTCTTGTTGGTTTGGATTACCTAGGATTATCATTAGTGATCAGGGTTCTCATTTCTGCAACTGCACAATGAAATCTCTTTTGCGAAGGCATGGGGTTAGGCTCGAGTGTCTACTGCTTATCACCCACAAATAAATGGTCAAGCCGAAGTGTCAAATAGAGAGGTAAAACCGATTCTTGAGAAAACTGTTCATCCAAACAGAAAAGACTGGAGTCTTACACTCGATGATTCATTATGAGCTTACCGTACTTCATTCAAAACTCCAATTGGTATGTCACCATATCGGCTAGATTTTGGGATGATTTGTCACCTACCTATTGAGGTAGAGCACCGGGCCTACTGGGCCATTATACAATGCAATTCTAATCTTTTTGGTGCAGGTATTCAAAGGAATTTGCAGATTCAGGAGTTGGAGGAAATGAGAAGAGATTCATATGAGAACTCCCGGATTAAGGAGCGAACCGAAGCTGCCCACGACCGTATCATCCTTCATTGTCAATTCCACACCGGGCAGAAGGTCGTCCTCTACAATGCAAGGCTGAAGTTGCACCACGGTAAGCTTTGTTCCCGTTTTTTTGGACCTTACATTGTTACTAATGTCTCTCCATTTATTGTTGTCCAGGTTCAAAATAAAATTACCAAGAAAACCTTCACTGTCAATGGGCAGCAGTTGAAGCACTTCCATAAAGCCATACCAGAGTCCCCAATGGAGGAACTCCATGATCAAGAAGCAGTCTATGAATAAAACTCACCAGGTTTTATCCTTCCTTCCCACAGTCTCTTTTATTCCAGTGAGGACACTGTACTCTCTAGGTGTGGGGGGATGGGTAAATTCCTGTGTTAGTTGGGAATTTTTTATTATCTTTCCTTCTTCTTCTCTTTTTTTCTTGTTTCATGTTATTTTCACTTCCCCCCTCATGGGTACATCCCTGTGTTTGTTAGGAATTTTTCATTGTCTCTCTTCTTTGTTCACTTTTTCTATTGTTTCATGGTATTGTCATGTTCCCCCCTATTTCCCCCCTCACTTATGGGCTAAAATGATAATTTTTATGCCTAATTTATCATGGAAAATGATGCCCTTTTTATCATTGAATTTATTGATAATAAATGAGGAATTTACCATTTTCAAGTTGTTTTAACATTAAAGAAAAAATTATGATGAAATGTGCATTTCAGCATGAAATCAACATTGTGGTGTGAATTTCTCTTGAAAATTGGTTGTTGGTCGATGATATGAATGGTTGTATCATTTTTAAGCCATTGAGAAGAGTGGTACACTTTTTGTGAATAGTTTAACGGAAATTTGTGTCATTTAATCTCTCCACAAATTTTTTCACCCAACCATGTAGTGTGAATATTTTTTACTTTATTGAAGGTAAATATAAGTAAGGTTAATTTTTCTCTACTTTCCAAATGATCTTTACATACGTTCATTCCTTATCCGATCTATTTCATTACTGTACTAGATTGACCTACGCGTGTGTACCTGTTATCCGAATACTGTACGACCTCAAAAAAAACAAAAACAATTGGGTTGTATTTTGGGCAGGTCATAAACCACCCTTTCTCGACTTTTGATGTTGTTATAACTATTACAATTAGTGTCGTGAGGACATCAAAAATGGGTTGAGATAAGAGTGTGAGATTTTTTCCAAGTGCAACTTTTGAAAAAAAAAATATTATGGGGAGTGATTAAATGTACAGCATATGGTTATATCTATGTCGGGAGCTTTAGGTTTTACTTCTGGGAAGTCTTAATTGAGTGGGTCTTGTAATTTGATTGGAAAGGATATAGGGCAGGTTCGGTGGAAAGATTCAAGTCAGTAGACTAATTTTAAAATAACTTATATTTATTTAATAGAAAGTGGAATGAATAGAATGAAATGGTTGTCACACACACACATGGAGAATTGGTGACATGATTAAATTTTTCATTATTTTCTTTGATTGGTATCATTAGTCTCCTCGAATTTCATTTGGATACAATTTTTGAGATGGCTTTTTTCATGATCACTGAGAATAACTCCTCGGTGTGATTTGTGCTTTGATCACAATTCAATCAGAAATTAATTTCTCAAGAATGTTAAATCTTCATGAAGTTTGGAATATCTACATGCATAATTTTTATAGATGTGAATTTTCCCAGGAGTGAAAACATTTAGGTGTGGTGGTGTGATCGTACCACAATTCAATTTTTCATTTTCACCCTTACACCGCTGTGCTAATCATATTTTGTATTAATATTTATAAAAATATTATCAAATTTTTCATCATGTTTGATTAAATAATTTTGTTTTTATAACTTTTAGATAGTGCAATGATACTTGTTGTGAATATTAAAATGTAGGTGGAGGTGATTTGGAGGTCCCATGATGAAGTCCTTGAAAAATGGGCCAAACTACGTAGGATCCAAGAAGTTCAGTGGACTAAAATTCATTCTGATACTCCACAGTGCATCCAAATGGGCTTATATTTTTTGGAAAAATCCAATATTCATTGGGATACAACTTTCATTTAATAACCCATAAGTGATTCGGCCATTAAGGGGCCCAGATGACCTGATATGTCCAGCACACCCAATCTGCTCGAGGTCAAAAGTTGTGTGATGTGATCTGTCCATATCTCGTGCTCCACTTGTTCAAATGATGCCAAAATTTCGGTGGAGATAGTAAAGACGTGGGGCTAAAACTTTATAGTTTTCCACAAAACGTTTTAAGACTGTATGGTGGAATAAAATAATGTGTCCATCGGTCTTACTAAATTTGTGTGCCCAAAACAACCTCCGACATTTCCTATAAAACAGCACCTTGGGCTCCTCATTTTTAAGTTATACCAGGAGGCAATGATCTGGTATTTTGGCGACCAAATGGAGTACTCTCATCATCCAATATGTTATGGAGTCCCCTATCCTCAGCAGGGGATCAAGGATGAAGAAGGAGTTTTACCCAAGCTTCCTCCTCCCCCCGATGGTGAGCTAAACGATGGGCGATCATATCGAGGGAGCTACACTTACTTGGGAGGGCCTTCCAGAACTTGTTCATCCACTGGTTTTGTATAATTTGTGTGTTAAATATTTCACTTATGATTAATCTCTATGCTCTTTTCTTCTGAATTCATTTGTGTGGTTTAATTTATGTGAAACACTTTTTATCTCAACACTGATTCGGTTGAGATTTCAAGTTGAGATCTTGGTTTGTTCCGATAGGACGAGACAAGAACCCTATTAATATCACACATACAAAATATTTCAGTATGTTTTGGTAGCCTTAACTCTGTTATAAATATCCAAACCTTGATAACATGATTGTTTTTTCAAGGGCTTGTGCTTTGTGAAACATTTTAATAGGCATGAGGGGAATCAAGATCTTGACAACCCTCAACCAAAGAATTGAACAAAACCATGTCAATATTTTCAGAACAATGAACTATCAATGTTGTGTAGTGAACATGAAATGATCTCCTTTATCTCAGAATTGTAAAACACCTCATTTATTTATCAATTATTAAACTCTTTAAATCAATTCATTTTCGTTAAACTCATTTCAAAAATACACCCCTTTTAGTCCCTTTTATTAAGAACACACACTCTAAACCTACCAATGCTCCTTGAGAGACGACCAATGGTCTTCCCTAGACTATATATCATCCTCAAAAACCTAATCAATTTGGCGTGTCATGATAGCACAGTCAGTATATCCGCCAGTCACGTGGATGACCAGTGTCCCATCCCTGGCAACGACACCAAAATTTGACCGTGCTATCGTGACACGTCAAATTGATTATGATTTTTAAGATGATATATAGTCTAGGGAAGAACCTAGGTCGTCTCTCAAAGAGATTTGGTAGGTTTAGAGTGTGTGTTCTTAATAAAAGGGACTAAAAGGGGGGTATTTTTTAAAACAGTTTAAAGAAAATGAATTGATTTAAAGTGTTTAAAAATTGAAAAAAAAGAAGTGTTTTACAATTATGAGAAAAAAGAGATCATTTCAAGTTCACTACACAACTTGGATAGTTCATTGTTCTGAAAATATTGACCTGGTTTTGTTCAATTCATTAGTTGAGGATTGTCATGCCCCACCTTGGACATTTTTCATGCACACTGGTCTCCAAAGGAGTGAAATATTTATCATATGGAATTATATCCTCATTGCATAGAATTACATAAGTCCGAGGGTAACGGAAACCAAAATGGTGTTAGCCCCTATAATTTCTTGTGGGTGATAACATCATTGTTCATATTTATTCTTCCATGAGTAGATAATTTAGATAAAATGGGCACATGGACCTTTGATACCACATGCCTCTACATTTTGTCTTTATCGCCATCGGGCATCCATCCTAGAGTATATCCAAATCTCCATCTCCATGGGACACTAATTAATTGTAATGCCCTGTTACCTTATTGGGCCGCTAACCAAGTGAAAGACAATGTTTCCTCTTTGGGTCATCAACCCTGAAAAAGTACTACTCTATTTCCATAGGAAGCACCTTTCGTGATATGATCATTTGGTCTTTGTATCCACTTGCTTCTCAAACCAACCATGAATCAGGTGGGCATAGAGTAAGGATCAACCATGGAATCCTCCATAGGCAATCTTAGTGAATAATCCCTATATCTTTTTCTGAACTTCATGGAATTTGATAATTCCATTTTCCTAGCACAGTACATAGAAAGCATTCTGAAGGTTCATGACCATCCCCAATCAGTATCGACCACTTCATGTCGGTTCACACTCATCATACATGACATTAAACTGTAGGCTCCTCTCACCCCTCATGATGATAAACTATATTTATGTGAAATATGTGTGATTAGATCCATGTATTCGAGACATGGTATATAGGAAGCCTCCTCAAGGTTTAACCCCAATCTTTGGTAAGCCATTTTATCCACCTTTGTTGGGGGTATAACACTCTAGTTTTCCTTGCAGGGAATTAGATATATCTTGGGGTTCTAACCATGCATAGGCCTCAACATCATCTTCAAGTCGCTATCCCCAGTGCATACCCATATCCAATGCCTCTCCCTAAACTACACGAGTATTGATTCCTACATCCTAGAGAGGGTATGTAGGAAGACTCCCTGAGGTTAAACCCCAAAACTAGTAATAATAGATGTGAAATTTACTGGGACACACATATTAGATTGTTAATTACTGGTGTTAGACTAACTCCCATTCCATTATCCAATCGAAACCTCATCACGTCGTCAGGTCACTTTCCTCTATGCACACCCTGACTCTGAACTCCATGGACTTTGATTCCCAACCACTGAGAAATATAGGAATCCTCTCTATGGTTCAATAACCTCATTCAAATCTCATTCAATCTTGAACCATGGTCCTTCATCTCGGGAAGATCTTTCCCCAACCAAGGGGTTCTACTTATTCTGTGTACCATCCAAGCATCCATTCCCACAGGCCACCTCCCCAGGTGTCCCATCACCCCACCTGCAAAACTATGTTGATATTGATTCCCAGCCACATGGATACGTTTGAAAAATCTACGAGGGTGAAGACCAACACTACTATCACTTCCATGATATTTTTATCTCTCTCCCCATCCACTTCATTCCACCCTCCATCATCCATCCTGATTCGTACTTGGGTCTTCACATACAATTGGGATACCACCATTCCCTCAGTTATTTAACCACGTGTAATCCCCACAAAAAATCCATAACCTTCTAATAAATATCATCCCTCTTGCGATGGGATGATATCCATGCATAACACCCAACATGCCTCCAAGATTTCCTTTGAATGAGCATCTATTTTGTTTCTATCTCTCTGAACTACATTGGTTTTGATCCATGTCTCCTTGACAAGGTATGTATGAAACCTCCATAAGGTTTAGTCCTAGCCAACCGAAAACTGTGGAATCCCCATTGTAGGTACCCATGCATCCTTAGTTTCATCTTCAGTGGACGTTTTGATCCACTCATCTAGTGAAACCCTTAGTTTCTCTCTGTTGGGGATGAAACTATATAATCCTCTCTTATCAGTGTTTTGATCAGTCTAATCCCCCTTTTCTAGAAGTTGAATTCGTGAAATACTCTATGTCAAACACCAGAGGCTCATGGAAATCTCAAGGCCACTAATGTGGCATATAATTCCCGCAATCGACGTGGGTTTCCTCGGGCTTCCACACAATCATGTTGCCCTATCAAAATATGAATAACCCCAAACACACTAGTGTTTCCACATACAAACATTATAGTTATGTCCAATGTGACAGTGCGTCCTCGACAGACAGATGATCTCTCTAAAAAACGTGTCAAAAACATATCATCATAGCCTATAATCAATTAATGGTTTTCTTTTAAAAATTGTGTTGAACCATACACTAATTTTTTGTGCTCTCAAATGGGTCTCTGGAACATTTTATGACCAAACCATTATTTTCTAACCTGCTTCACAACACCATAGTTATCATACATAATATCAATGTGATATATCTGGATAGATTACTAGTTCCTATTATTGTAATAAAATTTATACATTTCTATATGATTATACAAAGAATCAATAATATTGAGTAAAAATACCCGTATAATATCCTTATGGAATTGAATGATAATATCTTCAACAACATATGTCAAAAAAAGTTAAGAGTTACTAGGTTTACTCTATGTCTCAACATCATTTTAAATTTCTTTACAAAATAGGATTTGTAGCGTGTGTGAATTTTATAAAGAATTTATGATGGAATTCCAGCAATGTATATAATCATAAATATGTACAACCATTCATTTATATCTTCTATGTGAATCTCGTAGAATATAAAAAACAAGAATTTTTTTTTAGCTGATATGAAATATCACAAATATAATTATATTTTTTAGAGTGACTATATATTAATTATCAACTTAATTGTGAAATCATCCCACTTACACAAGGGATCATAAATTTGTTAGAGTAAACTAATAGGATGTTGGGGCATGAACCATAACCTATAAGATGTAATGCATCCTCAAATGAATCCTATAATGTCCATATTTATCTCTATCCCTTAAAAAATATGTGTAATTCAATGAAACATCATTGTGTCCCAAGGATTAAAAACCCACATTGATATATGAAAGCATTTAATCATAATTTACCATTCAAAATCGTGGACTAAAATAATAAATGTACCGATATCACATCAGATCTATATAAAAAACACCCTCGTATTGGTTCCCCACATGTAATATATTTGTAGATCTTGACACTCTTTGGGCTTTATTCTTAATTATCCTTCACACAAGATATTGAATATTATTTATTAACTCAAATAGTAAATTTAATATATCATTAGTCTCCAAAATCAAATAACCCAAATATATATATATATAAAATATTCCTATATAGAAAAGTCATCTTAATGAATATTAAACATGTAAAACTACAATCCACTCAAAAATATATATAATTTTTCTGTATATGGAATCATGTATAAAAAAATTCATTTTAATATATTATTTATATAACCCCCACTAAATTCATCATAACTACCACCCTTCATATTCATATCACAATTATGACCTTTCAACACACTCTTGTTAAACAAAATATAATCAAGGGTAATGTTAGATGTTCATTAAGTGTAAATAAGGTATATATCAATAATCCCATTATTCTAAAATGATAATAAAAGTACGGGAACATGTTATTGGAAATTAAAATCCATACCGAACATATCATATATCTTAATATTTTTTTATATCATAATTTTTTTTGTAGATAATTAGACATGAACTATAATATAATAAAAGACCATGGCCCATGGTAATAGATAATTATGATAAGGATATATTTTATGGAATCAATATAATTATAGATAATAATTTCCTTAGTTATGGTGCATGTTGATGTATAATAGCATGTATTTGTTTCAATCATAATTAAATTATATCCTCAATCATTGTTCACCCCAATGAAAATCACGGTGGACATAGACCCTTACTAAACGTAGTTCAATACCAATTATTGTTCATATTATCACATGAAATATTAATATTTTCCATGTATATTATAGGAATATATAATTATATTCCCTCAAAAAAAATAATAATAATCTATTAATTTGTGTTGCAGATGAACAGAAAAAATTCATCATGTGTAATAAATCATATAAAAAATGGGTCTCAAAGATCATTAATCATTTTAATATAATAAACCATTTGAAAATAATAGAGGTTTTAAAAAGAGCCATATTCCTAATAAAAAATCCTATTAAAAAAATAATAATAGAATAAAATGTTCATATCCATCCGGAATCATAATTGTCATCTAATTTTTTATTCTATGTTGAATATAACATTAAATGATCATTTGGAAGGATTCCTTAAGAACGTACCTGTGACATACAATGATATTAAAATGAAACACAATGTTATTATGTGAATTACTAAATATTATTTTACCATTATAAGAAAACCATAATACATAACTTTTTTTCTTCTGTGTTTTCAATTTCAAAAAATGGACATATACGGTTGTTATAAGTAAGTCATTTGATGTCTGATAGAACCAACATGATTTTTTGGTGAATAGTATCATAACCATATGAATATAAATATCAAAAGTAAAATAACCTTTATTAATAGTAATCAATATAAATATTTTAATTTCATAGGGTTGTATGAAAATGATTTCTTGATTAATTTTTCTAGGTTATATGAAGCCAATTTTTTATTAAAAATTGTTATTTTTGGTATAAAATATGATTTTATTTATAAAATAAATCAATCATAATTAGTAAAGTATTTTTAAAAAATAGGGTTACATTTTAATTAAAAAATATTGAAAATTGGTTGGGGTGATGTTTTTGAATTTTTCGGAAATAAATAAATTTTTTATGGATACTAAAGTATTTTAATTATCATAATAAGATTAATAAATGAGTTTATGGATCATGATTTAGTAATATATGATGTAATTGGACAGTGTATATAACTCAAATGAACATATTACTAGTTTTTTACATTAATATATAATATTCATATGCATGAGGTAAAATATCAAACTAATAATTAAAATAATCCAAACACCTTAACTCCTTAACTATAAATACCACCCTCACACACCTCTTTCTCTCACACCAATATGATCTTGTAACATATCTATGTTATACCAAATATTCTTACCAAGGAACTTCCCCACATCCAAGACCTACTGGTCTCACCAAAAGGCCATGTCCGATGTCCTTAAAGAGGATCAAAATGAGAAAATATCAAAAGTTAAAAATCCTCTTCTATTTTCATGTTATTTCATTTCACTTAATTTCATTATTATACTATTTTAATATCCCATTATCCAATAGTAATAAAATATAATTTATATTAAATATTCTCTATGTTATCATGTTAATGAGGGAAATTAATCAACTTACTTCTTCTCCTCTTCCTCTTATTCAAAAAATTAAAATAGTATTTGTGATGTGTCGATTTACCAACATCCTGGATGATATGTATTAAATTTATTTAATTCATTAGAATATGTTTGTAAAACCATATTAATATTTGAAAATGATATTAAATTGTATTATATATCATCATTAATGTTTTTTAGATAAAATATATGAACAATATTATGATATATAATGAAATCATTTCATTATTATCGATGAACTGCCAAAATGGTCTAAACAAATATCAATAATGATTTATCTACTGATTAATCATTATACCATATATCTGAAATGATTTATTTCATCATTTAATATTCATGAAACATATGAAAACTATTTCATTACAAATGTATAATTTTATTTCTATATGACAAGAAAATCAAATAGAAATCTGGCCATGAAAATAATGTAAAGATTGCACAGAAAACAATGGATCAAACCAAATTATAAAAATAAATGGGTGAAACGACGTTATAAAATTATCATATAAGGTGTTATAAACATGAATATGAATCTTTAGGATATTTATATCACTATTTTATCCATTATAAAATATTTTTAAAAGACGTTTGAAGTAAGATGAACCCAAGGCAAGGGAATTCATAACCCAATTTCCATTCGTTTTGTTGACCTTCTTCTCCATTATTTATTTCATATTAAATTTGTTCGTGTGATGAATTTTGTGTATATTCTGTTTAATTATGTGTATTTAATGATAATAAACATATTAAATTTACTCTATTAAGTCACTCCTCAATTATATGACATTTTCAAATGGAATTTCTTTTAAAATTTTCCTTTAAATATTGTGTTTTACAAAATTCAAAAGGTATTATTTTATGAGATTATTAATGTATTATGATTTTGTTATAGATCATGTGAAGTCTTTATTAGGATTTTTGGGACCTATATCCACCTTCAATGATTTGGGTGTGTGTCTGTTGTAAGTTTTTTGTATGGTTACTCCATGTTTATCAATGATGGTTACATAATAAGGTAGTTGTGAAGTTTACATTGTATGGTAGTTGTGATGGTTAAAAATTATATATTAGATAAGATGGTCAAAAGATTATGTATGTATTGAACTATGAAAACATTATGGATTTATTTATGATTAATTTTTTATGTAAATCACATGTTTCACAATGTATGTATATGATAATTTTTGGTTGAGAAGTAATTCTTTTCAAAAAATGAATTCATACTTTTAGAAGTATTAATCTTATAAAGACATATATCATTAATTTATGAAAATTTCTATGATTTTAGGCTCATCCAATGTTTTTAGAATATTTTTCACATGATTCCTTCTAATTTCGAAGGAAATTTAAGGAGTTCATGCAGTTGAATCCAATTATTTATATTGTATTTATTTTTTAAAACAATAATTCAATGAATGCATGTTTTTGTCTAATTCTCCTAAACCTAGACCCGAAAAGGTCCTCAATTGTATAATTTACTCAGTATTATTCTATAATATTTTATTAAAAAATTGTACATGATGTTTTTGTACTAAACCAAATAGTGTGGGATCAGGGCTATACAATTTGTATCAGAAGAACAGTCTATTTAACATTGTTAAAATAGAATGTATATATATATGCCTCTTGTGTAATAGTCACTTTCTCAATTTATGAATGAATTGAGGGGACTCAATTAAATTACGGGGGAGAGTGAAACATCTTGATATTTCAAAAAGGAATGATATCTGCAAAAGTGAAATACTAAATACTATGTGACCTTCATAAACTAACTATAAAACATAATTTCTCTACATATCTATTTTGAATATTAAAAAAAAGTAATTTGACGGTTGTTATCAGTATGTTATTTAGAGTCCGATTGATCCAACATGATTTTTTGGTGAATAGTAATACACTTATGAATAATAATATGAATATTATTATGACCCTTTTGAATAGTAATTATTATTATTACCACTTTTTAATAAGATTATATGATAATGGGAACTCGATTATTTGTTCCAAGTGGCATAAAATCAATTATAGTTTTACAATTGTTATTTTTGGTATAAATTATGATTTTATATAAAAATTAAATTAATCATATTTAATAAAATATTTTCAAATAATGGAGTTTATTTTAGAATTATACACTTTGAAAATTTTATGGGGAGAATTTTTGGGATTTTTTGGAAAAAATAGAATTTTTTTAGTAGTGAAATACGATAATTAATAATATATAATAATTAATTGAAATGTTGCATGATGTTTGAGTTTTGGATGATATACATGGCCATTTTTTGGAAATCACTTGAACTTATTAATATATTTCATCACATGAATCATGAATATTCATATTCTAGAGAAAAAATATTAAACTAATCATTAGAATAATTTAGAACCCCTCCTCTCCTCCACAATAAAGACTAACCTCACCCCTCTATTACCCACAAACCACTCATTCCATGAGAATTGTATATGATCTACCAAATATTCTTCTAAATTCTCATCCCCATGTACAAGACCTACTGGTGTCACTAAAAGGCCAAAACCAGAGGCCATCATGAAGATCTAAATGAGAAGATATCACAAGGTAAAAATACTCTTATATTTTTAGGTGATTTCATTAAAATTGTTTTCTTTTCTTATACTCTATTCTGCTCCCCTCATCCAAGACACATGAAATTTTTATAAAATTATATATCATGGATTTTATCATGTTAATAGATTAATTCATAAACATACATCCAAAACTCTTCATCTTATTCTAAAAAAATAAACATCTTGAATGATGTGTCAATTTACAGACGTCACAAATGATGTGACTTAAATTTATTTTACATCCATAAAATTTGGTTTTCATATCATTTAAATCAATGAAACATATTTTAAATTTTACTATATAAACCCTTTCGTGTTTTGTAGTTAATATATATTCATAATATTATGTTTCATAATGAAACCGTATTGATATTACTAAAGAACTGTCACGAACCGTCCTCTGGGCCCGTGTCGTGACTACCCCATGCCTGCCTTACATAGGCTAGGGGTTGGCGACTAGCACCAAAGGCGTAAATCCCGAAAAAAGGGGAAGGCATTTTCTTTATAAAGTAAACAACCACGACATAGTAAGCTAGCAGAAGTAAACAATATGTAAACTGGAGTACAAAGTAATTGCGGAAATTAAATTGGCCAGAATACAAACCCAAACTGAAAGTAAAGTACAACAGGAAACAACGTACATCAACTGAAAGTAAAGAAGAAACTGGAAATCCCACCTATAGGGTGGGTACAGATAGCCTCCTCAGCTCCTCGGGTCTAGCCGTCCACTCCGTGTACATCCCACCCAGTGGTCCACCTCCAGGTACCGACTTCCTCCACAAGCCTCAACCACGATCAACGTTGTCCATCGTCTGCATCCAACACAATGTAGTGCGTGCATAGCGCGTGCATGGGTGAGTATACGCTACCCAGTATGGACCCTGAGACCCCCGAAGGTCTCTCAGAATCCACAAAGGATAATCCACAAAAGAAAGATACAATCACGAAGTAACATCCAACACTCTTTAGGTATATGCCCATACATATACCTAATTCATCAATTCCAGTTCGGCTCCATCATCCGAGCCCAAGTTCGATCATGTCCACACATGATAGTACAACCCAATCCACATAGGAAAGCACAACCCAATTCACATAGGAAAGCAAGTCAATCATATCAAAAATAATTACTGAAAGTCAATACTCAGCTCACACATGAATACATCATTTGTAAAGCAAAAAGAGATGATCAGATGTAGTTACTAATTCATCTAGCTGGGACCCATGTAGGATACAAGTACTGTAGTCATCACCACCGAACCCACAGAGGATTCCAGAATGGTTGTCGTCGTTGTCGAACCCACGGAGGATTCTGGTATGTTTTTTTTCAGCGTTGAACCCACGGAGGATTCCAGTAAGATAGTCTTCACTGTCAAACCCACGGAGGATTCCAGTACGTTTTCCATCCCCATAGAACCCATAGCTGATGTGGAACTCCTCCTCTATCGAGTATAGTGGGCCTACCACTACAACCAATCACTTCCCACTAACCTTGGACTGCTGTAGTACTCCACCTGTCGAGTACTGTGGGCCTGCTGCCACAACCAAGCGCTTCCCACCATCGGTCTGCTGCTACAACCAAGCGCTCCCCCTCATATCCTATAGAGGTACTCCTTCTATTGAGTACCGCGGGTCTTCCGCTACAACTAAGAGCTCCCCCACCATGGGACTACCTCTAAAACTAAGCACTTCCCACTGGGCTATCGAAACACTCTGATTCGATCGGTCAACAGTCATCCAGTCATAGCTAGCTCTAGGGTTTCCGCACAGAGAACGCTCATTATGGGAGGGTCCGCCCCACGAGCCAAGTGGTCGATACACCAACTGTCACGTAGACTAGAGTTAATGTATCGCAATGTTCCGCCACGTCAGAAGGAAGAAAATGTGATAGACAGCGCGTGAATCGGACGCCTGGTCTGAGAGTTATTGGCTTTTTTTGTCCCAGGGGCCTGGTAGGTTTTTAAGCTAAAACCAACTCTATTGTACTCAAGCTGCGTCCAAACCTTGAGTGGAGTAAGCCAAATAAACCATCTCACTAAGAGGAATCCAAAAAAGTCGACGACACGTCAATCGGATGTCCGAAGCTCAAGTTATAATTGTTTCTCCTCCGAGGGCCCAGTTGGTTTCATGTTCAAACCAACACGGCCGTACCCAATGTTCTCCGAAAACATGAGTGTAATAAACCAAACCGGACGTCTCGATCCAAGGATAATATCGCAACTGACTGTGCTTCGATTGGAAGTTCGTAGCCCATGTTACGGGTGTTCGAATGAACCTGTCCGTTTTTGGGGGTTTGGGTCCCGGACCAACCCGATCTGAGACCCCCTGGGTCGTCCCGAACCGGGGCGACCAGACTCAGGTCCAGGTCCAACCCATTAGGGCACGGCCCGGCCTGGCCCGGTGCGGGCGTCCCGGCCCAACCCGATGCGGCCGGTTTGTCCTGGGCGGGGGCAGCCCACTTGGCTGGTCAGCTCGACCGTTTCGGCCGAGCGGGAAAGGGGGGGCGAGGGAGGCACGGGCTCCCCCCATGATTGAAACGGCGCGGCGTAACACCACTCCCTCCCCAAAATGTAGAACATCAAAACCGTTCCAGCCCGCCATGCTGGGGGGGGGGGGGCGCCACCGCTCTCCGCGAACCACCAGACTCGGGCCGGTGGTCCCTTTCAGCTGCCGTCTGCATCTAAGGTCTTCCTGGGACCCGATCATCACTGTGGAGGTATCCAATCGCCTTAGCGACCCGTTCCTTCATCGCTCGTCGATCCGCATATCAATTAAACAATCTGCAGAGTCTTCAAATCTCCTTTACGGACCCATTTCATTATCGCCGTCAATTCACACAACGACAACAATCTGCAGAGGGTGGTCGGGCCATGTTTGTTCAGCCCGTTCCCTCCGCATTAGGAGTTATCAATAAACTATGATTACACATGGTTTATAAAGATAAAACAATAAATTTAATTCAAATAAAATTGAATCAATTCATTCCACGATCTCTTTAATAAATTCTAAGCATACCAAAATTCCCTACCCGTAAATAAAACATTCGTGGATCAAGATGATAATAAGTTGATCCGCGTTCCTTGTTTTTCTTTAGAATGAATGAAACATGGGAATTCAATCATACATAATAAAAAACCCTACCTCGAAGAAGACGTCGATCGAGGTTCATCACGGGAAAAAGACGTCGCGGAAGATGGTGTAACGGGATGAGGCTCCGTAAGCGTCGTCGGTGTTCGCCCGATGAAGGATGCGGCGTCTCGCTTAATTCGACGCAGAAATAAGATGCAAATATGAGATGGAGTTATTTGTCGAAGCATTATTGTTGTTCACGTTCTTCGACGAGGAAGTAGATGTTCTTCAGAGCGCAAGAGTCCTCTCCTTCTTTCCGCACAGCGAATCAACCCACCAATTAAATAAGTTATTGCCTTATTTTATTAACACACACAAGCAATTAATTTTAAATTCAAAAAGATCCCATTCAATTAATTTACTTAATTGAAGAGTGTTCAATATTCAAGTTAATTTTTGAGGGTTGACTTGCCAATAAATTGGGGTGTGGGTGAGTTACATAATTAAGTGCATATGGGAGGTTTTAAGGTATTTTAGGGGTGGGGCTCTTGTGGTCCCCACTTCACTAATATCCTACCTAGTGGAGTTAAGATTTAGTAGGTCCCACTCCAACCACCATGCCTAGGTTATCACTACATAGAAAAGAAATTAAAAATTGTAGAAATTTTTTTTATTTCATTATTTGGTTAAACCATTTATTTAATAACCTCACCGAAGAAAACACAACTCCAGAAAAGGTGTTCCGAATCAATTATCGGCACTGTGATTTTATCAGTTCCCTCAGATTTTGATTCCGAGTACCGGTTCAAAATTTAGAAAAACCCGCTCGTTCGTTTGCTAAATGTACCTGAGCAAAACATCAGAAAATGATTTCGGGCACACCGGGCCTCATAATCAAGATCTATTTGAAACTGCGTACTCGTAAAATCCCAAAGAAAATTAAGAAAAAATTTACCTTGAAATTTAAGGATCATTAAGTTACTCCCACCTCATGGCTTTACGTCCCCGTAAATAAACATCACAAACTAGGGAAACAAATGAGGGTACTGAGCACATATATTAGCCTCCCGCTCCCATGTGGTCTCCTGGAGATCCCCGTGCTATCATCTGATGCACACTAGTGGAATCAACTACCCACGTAGGACCCACTCCTGTCGATCCTCAATCTCCACCGGGACCTCCAAAAAAGTCTCCCCATCGTCAAAGATATGACTCGAGTCATGCATGTATCTCCTCAGCTGAGATATGTAGAAGACGTCATGCAACCGGTGCAACTAAGGTGGTAGATCCTGGAGGAAAGTCACCTCAACTATCTTGCGGAGAACCTGGAATGGTCCGATGAAGCGCGGAGATAACATGCCTCCCCGGCCAAATCTCCATAATCCACATCGAGGTGAGACCTACAAGAAGACGTGGTCTCCATCCTCGAACTCTAGTGGTCTCTGCCTCCTGTCAACATAAGCCTTTTGTTGGCTCTGAGCTATCCTCATCCACTCCTAGATGACTTGGACCTTCTCTGGTCCTACAAGAGCTGCTAAGATTTCTTCTTTTCCGATAAGAGAAAACCTGTCTGATCCCATGGATGAACCACGTTCATTGCCTAATACAGTCAATACCGACATGGATGACATTAATCCACACCATGGATGATGTCGTAAGGCGTTAACGCTACTACCAAGAGATCCAACCGTTACTCTCGACTCTAAGGGTTGAGTCACACTGTCGGCATCAGGGTGTGGTCAATGGGTTTCCTCCAGTAGGAATCTCAAAATTGAGGGTCATGTCAATAGTTTAAATCAGAACCTCTTAGTAACAACATAATGAGAGGACATGAAAGAAAATGCCACAATGAAAGGTGTATTTTTTAACTGCCGCTCAAAGTAAAAAGACACAAAGAATCTACAAACAAACATAAACAATGCTAGAAGAAACATCAAAAAAAGTCTCCACGTTAGGAGCTAGTCCATATCCTATCCATCTTCTCCTGGAGCTCCATGATCGTAGACCTCAGCTGCCTAAATCTGAGCTCTCCCTTGTCCACCCGTTCCCTGCGGTCGGGGTGGTCTTCCTATTGGTGGTGGTGGTATGGCCTCAAACCATCGCCCACCAATCACTGCGCAACCAATTCCCCTTCCGTAGTCTCCTGCTCCTTGAGATCTGCCCCGATCGAACCTCTGCCTCTTCCTGGGAAGTCCTTCGTTTATCCGTTGGTCATCTGTATGGCGGTTCGGACAGTCACATGCCATGTGACCAACCCCGCCACAGGAGTAACACTGTCTGCTCCTTGTAATTCATTCTCCACCCAGGGTTCCTTACACACATGATCCTATGTCATGCGGTCAATCACTTGTAGGTATGGTCCTCTTGGACCTCTGCGTCATCTGTCTATTGCCCGCTGCAGAAGACTCTGCCGCATGCCGACTAGTGGTGGGTCCTGCTGATGGAGACTACTCAGCAATGAAACTCTCCACTAAGAGGGCTCGCTCCAACACCCATGTCTTCATCGGGATGCTGTGAGAAACAAATTAAGCTCTAATCTCTCGCTTGAGCCCCTTATTGAAGGTTCGGGCCCTGAAGAATGGGTCTCTTACCATGTCCGTCGAACAACGGGAGAGATCAGTAAATCTCGCCGAGTACTGGGCGACCGTCATACTGCTTTGCCACAGTTGTAGTAGCTGCTAGATGCGCAGCACACAGAGGGTGGCTGGGACATACTCTGAGTGGAAGAGGCTCTCAAAGTCCATCCAGAGGATAGATGCCTCGTCTTGCACCTAGAGCATCGAGTTCCACCATCTTGCTGCTACCGCTTGCAGGAGGCTCGCTGCAAGGATAACCAAGAGATCAGCTGGTGTCCCCACTAACCTGAAAACTCGAACTACATCCTCCAGCCAATCATCGGCTTCATGAGGGTCCATCTACCCACGGAACCTGGGCGGTCATTGATGCTAAAACTCATGCAGTTCACTAAGACGATGTGCACCCTCAGAGGCTGGGGCCGGTGGAATCAGTGTCTTGGCGGGTAGAGATAGCGCCAGTGCCCCCACTGTAAAAGGGCCCTGCACCGAGGGCTCGTTGCTCGGTGGGATTTCATCTCGCACAATGATCCGAACCCTAGATGGCTACTGTCGTGGGGCCTTCCTGGAAAGAGACTGGTGTGCAATGGTCAAAACAATATACCTGGGGAGATTAAACAAAGTAATCACAAAAAAAACTTTTGAAACATACATGCAATCAGTGTTTTCATGCACTAAGTCGGAAATCAGAAGTCAGGGTCCTGGTGTACAGATACGTTGGCCTCCGCACCAGTACTGGACTCCCTGGACTGATAACCACACTAAATACCCCTAACAATATTTCTTCACATAGATGAAAGATAAGAGTCCTGAGTTCTACGGTAGAACCGAACTCCTCTATTACCAATTTATCATGACCCGTCCTCGAGACCCGTGTCGTGACTACCCCAAGCCTGCCTTCCATAGGCCAGGGGCTGACGACTAGCACCAAAGGCATAAATCCCGACAAAAAGGGGAAGGCATTTTTTTCATAAAGTAAACAACCACCACAGAGTAAGCTTGAAGAAGTAAACACTAAGTAAACGGAGTACAAAGTCAGTGCAGAAAGTAAATGGGACAAAATACAAACCAAAACTGAAAGTAAAGTACAACTGGAAAGAAAGTACCACAACTGAAAGTAAAGCATCAACTAGAAATCCCACCTGAATGGTGGGTACATATATCCTCTTCAGCTCCTTGGGTCCAGTCATCCACACCGTGTACGTCCCGCCCAGTGGTCCAACTCCAGGTACCAATTTTCTCCACAAGCCTCAACCACGATCAACGTTGTTCGTCTTCTGCATCCAACACAACGTAGTGCAGGCATAGCCCATGCAGGGCTGAGTATACACTACTAAGTTGGGACCCCAAGACCCTCGAAGATCTCCCAAAATCCACAAAGAAGAATCCACAAAAGAAAGATACAATCACGAAGTAACATCTAACACTACTTAGGTATAACCCCATACATATACATAAGTCATCAATTCCAGTTCAGCTCCAATATCCGAGCCCATGTTCGATCACGTCCACATAGGATAGAAAAACCCAATACACATAGGAATTCACAACCCAATCCACATAGGAATGAAAGTCAATCACATCGAAGAAAATGTTTGAAAGTCAAGACTCAGATCACACAGGAATATATCATTTGTAAAGTGAAAAGAGATGATCATATGTAGTTACTGATTCATGTAGATGGGATCCACATAGGATAAATGTGCTGTAGTCATCACCACCAAACACACGAAGGATTACAGTACGTTTGACATCATCGTCGAACCCACGGATGATTCCAGTAAGATTGTCATCGTCGTTGAACCCACTGAGGATTCCAGTACGATAGTCTTCACCGTCAAACCCACAGAGGATTCCAATGCGTTTTCCATCACCATCGAACCCATAACTGCTGGGGAAATCCTCCTCTATCGAGTATAGTGGGCCTGCCACTACAACCAAGAACTTACCACTAACCTTGGACTGCTGTAGTACTCCACCTGTCGAGTACTGTGGGCCTGCTGATACAACCAAGCACTTCCCGCCATGGGTCTTCCGCTACAACCAAGTGCTCCCCCTCATAGCCTACAGAGGTACTCCTTCTGTTGGGTACCATGGGTCTACTGCCACAACCAAGTACTCATCCACCGTTTGTCTGCTGCTATAACCATTCTCTCCCAACTGAGCTATTGAAACACTTAGAGTCGATCGGTCAGTTGTCGCCATGTGTCAGCCAGCTCTAGGGTTTCCGCACACATCACGCTTGTTCTGGGAGGGTACACTCCATGAGCAAAGATTTCGATACAACAAATGTCATGTAGACCAGAGTTGATGTATCTCAGAGTTACGCCACATCAAAAGGAACAAAACGCAACAAACGATGCGTCTATCGGGCGCCCGATCTTAGAGTTATTAGCTTTTTCGTCCTAGGGGCACTGTTGGTTTTTATGCTAAAACCAACACGACCGTACTCCAGATACATCCAAAACTCGAGCGAAGTAAGCCAAACGAACCGCCTCACTAAGAGGAATCCAACAAAGTCAACGAAACGTCAATCGGACGTCCGGAGCTCATGTTATAAGTGTTTCCGTATCAAGGGCCCTGTTGGTTTCGTGTTCGAACTAACCCAGCCATACCCAATGTTCTCCCAAACCTTGATTGTAATATACCTAAACGACTGCCTCGATCCAAGGATCACATCGAAACAGACGTTTTCAACTGACGACGCGTTGATGGGAGGTCCATATCCCACATTACGGGAGTTTGAATGAACCTATCTGTTTTTAGGGGGTTTTAGGCCCGGACCGACCCGGTCCGGGTTCGGCCCTGCCGGCGCGGGTAGCCCGGCCCAGCCTGGGTTGGCGCAGCCCACGTGGCCGGTCAGCTCGGTTGTTTCAGCAGAGCGGGAAACGAGGGGGGGTGGGGGAGGCTCTAGCTCCCCCCTTGATTGAAATGCCACGGTGTAACGCCACTCCCTCATTCAAACCCGTAATGGCAAAGCCGTTCCGGTCCACCGGGGCTCATCAGCGGTGGTCTCCTCCGGCGGCGCACCGCCGCCACTCTCCGCGGACCACCGGACACGCGCCGGTGGTCCGTTTCGGCTACCGTCTGCGTCTAGGGTCTTCCCGGGACCTGATCTTCATTGAGGAGGTTTCAAATCGCCTCAGTGGCCCATTCCATCATCGCCTGTCGATCCGCACATCAATTAAACAATCTACAGAGTCTTCAAATCGCCTCTACAGCCCCATTTCCTTGTCTCCGTCAATTCACACATAGACTACAATCTGCGGAGGGTGGTTGGGCTGTGTTTGTTCGGCCCGTGCCTTCCGCGTTAGGCATTATCAATAAACCAAGATTACACAGGGTTTATAAAGAGAAAACAATCAATTTTATTCAAATAAAATTGAATCAATTCATTCCACGATATTTTTAATAAATTCGAAGCATACCAAAATTCCCAACACTCAAGTAAAACATTTTCGGATCAACATGATAATAAGTTGACCTTCGTTCCTTTTTTTTCTTTTGAACAAAAGAAAGAAGGGAATTAAATCATACATAATTAAAAACCCTACATCGAAGAAGTCGTCGATCAAGGTTCAGCGTGGGAAAAAATACGTCACAGAAGACGGCGTCGCGGGACGAGGATCCGTAAGTGTCTTCTGTGTACTCCCGATGAAGGATGCGGCATCTCGCTTCCTTAGACGTAGAATACAGATGAAAATATGAGATAAAGTTATTTGTCGATGCTTCGGTGTTCTTCACGTTCTCCGATGAGGAAGGAGATGTTGTTCAGAGCGCAAGAGTCCTCTCCTTCTTTCCACAAAATGAATCAACCCCCCAATTAAATAAGTCATTACCTTATTTTATTAACACATTCAAGCCATTAATTTGAAATTCAAAAATATCTCATTCAATTAATTTACATAATTGATGATCGTTTAATATTCAAGTTAATTTTTGAGGGTTGACTTGCCACTAAATTAGGGTGTGGGTGAGTTACAAAATTAAGTGCACGCGGGAGGTTTTATGGGATTTGAAGGGGTGGTGCTCGTATGGGACCCATTTCACTAATATTATACATAGTGGAGATAGGATGTAGTGGGTCCCACTCCATCCACAATTCCTAGGTTATCGCTACTTATAAATGAAATAAAAAATTATAGAATTTTTTTTTATTTCATTCTTTGGTTAACCCATTTATTTAATAACCTCAACCGAGAAAACAAAACTCCAGAAAAGGTGTTCCTAAGCAATTAATGGCGCTGCGATTTTATCGGTGCCCCCAGATTTCGATTCCGAGGACTGGATCAAATGTTAGAAAAACCTGCTCCTTCATTCACTGAACGTACCCGAGAAAAACTTCGGAAAATGATTCCGGGCACACCGGGCCTCCGAATCAGGTGCATCAGAAACTGAGTACTCGTAAAATCCCAATGAAAATTAAGAAAAAATTTCTCATGAAATTTACAAGTCTTTATAAGAACAACCAATATGATCTAAATAGATATCACTAATGATTTATCTAATGATTCATCCATATAAAATAAAACAAAAATTATTTATGGAAAAATTTAACATTATGTAAACATATGAATACATTTAATTCAATTTTTGTAAATTAATTTCCATTTGGAAGGAGAACCAATCATAAAACTACCCATGGAAATAATATAATATACCCACACAAAACAAAGGATGAAATAAAATTCTTATAATTATAGGGTGAAATGATGTTTCAAAATGATCATATATAGTGTTATAATAATTAATATATTTTAATAATATCTTAATAACACTCTTTTAACCATTATAAAGGATGGTTAGAAAATGTTTTATGATTGATGGACCTTTGGTAAGGGAAATCATAAAATAATTTCCATTCATTGGGTTAACCATATAATTCATTATTAATGCGTTATTAAAATTTTTGGTGTGATCAATTTTGTTTATATTAGGTTTAATTATCAAATTTATAGTGTATATACAAATTTCATAAACATTATTAATTCTTTGTTCAATTATATAAAATTTATAAATGGATTTTCTTTTAATATCCCCTTTTAAAAATTATATTTTACAAAATTCAATAATAATATTTTAATGTGATTATTCATGTATACTGATTTTGTGCTGGATCGTGGGACTATTTATGATGAATGGAATTACATATATCCTCCTTCAATGAATTGGTTATGTGTAATTTGGTGTTTGGACGTATGCTTACTCCATGTGTAACAACGATGGTTACATAATTTGGTATTCGTTAGGGTTATATTGTATGGTATCCATGTGGGTTAATAATTAAAAGGTTGATGATAGAGTTACAATACTATATATTTAATTCCACAATATACCATTATGGTTTTATGTATGATTTATTTGTCTTATAGAAATATCATTTTTCACAAATTATATGATACTTTATTGGTGTTAAGTATGCCTTTTCAAAAATGATTTCATATGTTTATATGTATTCATTTGATAATGGTTTATCTATTTTTTTTAAGACCACTACTGACATTATTATGCAAATACAATGTTTTTAATAGTTTTTTAGAGTATTCCTTATAATTGTAAAGGATTGTTAAGGTGATAACACATATGAATCCAATTAGTTAATTTTTAATTAATTTTGTAAACTATGATTCAATTTATTTAAGCTATTGTATAATTGTCAAGAACCTATATAAGAAAATGTCCTAGATTTTCTAATGTATGGTGTATTTCTATGTTCTATTTTATTAAAAAAAATTAAACGTCATGTTTTTTGTACTGAATCTAGAGGAGTATGTTCAAGGAATTATAATACCTTTTCAAATTGAAATTAATTTTTTAAAATCTAAAAATTCCAAAACATTAACCAAGTAATATTCCATAAATATAATATTTGATACATGTATACTAATACATGAAGAAGTGATCATTCCTGAATTTTATTGAATCTTAATAGAAGTAATGGATATAGATAAAAATCATTTTTCATATAACAGAATATAATGTAATATTTCCTTAGTAAATTATTAATATATATTTTGTATTTAATGAATATAAAATGAATATAAAACATTTAATATGAAAAATTAATCAAGGTGTAATATTTTCAAAAGGATTATTTTGAGTATGGTCATAAAATTCTTTCATTGGATTCTTGTTCATAAACAATAATGATAAAAAGAAAGTGAAACATAAATCTCTTAACACTATTGTAACTCGGAGTAAAAAGGTAGAGAAGGATATAACCGTATATGGAAACTTATATCCAAAAAATTACACGAGAATCATAATAAGAGTAATTAATGACTATTGTATACACTATATAAAATAAACTTGTAGTGAATATCTAATGTGTATCACTAAAAAATGATATATAGTAATGTAATACTACATGTCTCTTCATTCACAATAAGTTATTATCCCTCCAATTTCATAAATATTGATTTATTATACATGTATACCATAATAATAACTATACATATCATTGAATAATATATTTACATATATAATATTATTAACAATTTATTTCGAATTATTTATCAATATAACTGTAAAAGTTTATAGGTGGAACATCTTTAATTCATGTTTCGGTTTAGATGAATAAATTCCAGTAATATGATAATAGATTAATGATATTAATATTTTTAACCTTTAAAATAACGAAATACATTTTTTACTTATATATTTATGGTTTTCTATATATTTCATAAATATAATAAAATACCCTTCATGGATATGGTATCTTTTTTGTACACATGGATAATATTTTGAAATTTGAATAAAAGGAAAAATGAAAGATAAATTAAAAATAACCATTTTACAATTATTATTAATGCATATATATATTATATAAATTTAAAATTTATCAATATTTCTTTCCCAATAATGTGGAATCGAAAACCATATCATATCACTTCATGGAGGTATTAGCCAATATATACACAAGAGAAACATTATAATTTTATAATAGATGGGAGTGTATGATGTTTAATATTATATTAAAACTCTATAAGACTATCTATATAATAGATATCATATATAAATATTAAACTAGTAATAATAACCATCCATGAATGGTGGTGATGGAAAGTTAATCTTGTCCATTCATGACAGTGGAGTTAATTAATTAGTCATCATAGATACATTCACGAAACATATGAATGAAAACATGTTAAATAGTGTTGTTTCTATAAAAATAGTAACAATTCACAATATTTTGGATAGTAAATTTATTATTTTTTGAGGAATAAAATACATTTGTAGGAGGTATAAGATGAAAAAAAAATAGTGTTGTTGGGTATGAAGATTAACTATTAATTAGAATGTAAATTTTTTTCTCTTATTGAGGACCACTTTTATTATTATCAAGGAGTCTAAATACTATACAATTTGGATTGACATGTTTATAGGAGTATTTTATATGATTTTTTAAATCTATGTCGCTTAAGATGGTGTAATGAAAATATGGAAGGTGTGTCCTTTTATAAGGGAGTTAAAATAAGCACTTTGAATTAAGTAGAGTTACAAATATAATTAATTTATCTGACATGTATAATAAAAAAATAAGGTTTCATTTGAGTAAAAATTTTCTATTATAGAAATACATGAACTAGTAATATTTATTCTATTTTTAGTGTCATTTCAAATCTTTTCTTTTCGTAAAAGAAATTTGATTACAATTTTTTTTAACTATGATAATAACTATTTAATCATAATGTGACAAAATTTTACATATATGGCTTAAATTGGCCAGAATTTTAAAAGGAATTAAATTTTATACAATTTATGATTTTTCATTCCCCTATATAATATATCTATGATTTAAAAATCAGTTATTAAAATAAAAGTTTCATTAAATAATACTAATTTCATTTTTGATACTATTTATTTTTAACATTCATCACAACATGGATGAAATTTTAATATAAAAAATTTAGACATCTATAATTTGTAATATTTTTATATGTTTTTTTGGAATATAATAAATCCCGAAACTTAAATTACATTAAAAAATTTCAACTCTATCAGTATATTTGTTACATTTTTTCAGTTAAATATTATTTTGATTTAGCAATGTAATTTAATACAATTATTCAATCAGTAAAATTTGTAAATAAATTTACATGAAAAAAATATTATTATTTTAAAAAATTAATTAACTGATATTATGATTTTTAATTATAAAAAATAGATATATTAATGTAAAATACTTATAATTTTTTTGTAATTTTTTTAAAATAGTATAACTATTATAATCCAAGGAAAATAACACCAATTTCCAATATATTGAATACACAATAGTATATCCAAACATCACTAATTAAATATGATAAATTAATTCTTATGTGGTATTTTAATTACATATCTTAATGATTCGACTATTATTTTTAGTCATTGCCAATAAAAATGAGACATAAATATAATAAGTGTACAATTCCATATATAATGAAAAAAATATTACTATTTTAGAGATTTCCATTTTCTTATTTAAATTATTTATTACATCTTATGATATATAATTTTTTAAATTTAAGTAATTCAATTTTAAAATTAACATGAATTTTGAAACGAAGTGTGTTTTTTGAAATATATTTTTTATGTGTAATTCTAGAATTACTCTTATACCATGAATTTTAAAATAAAAAAAATTTATGTGTAATAATTGTTTTTAATAATTTAGTATATAAATTACCTTATAACCATTAATGTAATGTAATTTATTAACTTAAATGAGATAAAATTTCATTTGACGGAGAAATTGGGTTTCTAAAAAAATGTTTTTTCAGATTCATAAGGAAATAGAAAATATTAAAGATATAAATGATCACTTGGTAAATAATTTTATTATAAAAAATTATATTCTACATGATTCATTAATGTAATAGTAATAATAATTCATAAAAGGATATCTCAATTAAAATAAATGAGTTTTTTTCAATTTTTTTTTCACTTTTCAATGATAAATGAATATTTTCATAAAAATGAAAATAATTCACCATTATTTATTTATGAGAGTATTATTCATTATAAGGATAAATTTTTTATCAATTAAACTTTATAATAATTTAATAAATTAACTATAACATTCACAGAAATGAAAAATTTAAATAATTTTTTAATAAAATATTTTGTTGAATTATTAAATAACATTACTGATATTATAGTACATATATATTATGAAAGAACATAAAATTTTTCATTAAGTAAAAAATTATATTTATTTAATAAATATTTTTAATCATATACTCACCCATAAATTTAAGGGAAATATTACAGTAACATTTATTTTATATTAATCAAGGGGTTATATTCAATGAAATATATCAAAAACATTAAAATATTAAATTTAATATATATTATATACTATTTGAGTGATATACAATAATAAGATTATAGAATTTCCCAGTAAAACCATTTTTCATTATGAAACTTTTTCTATTTTTTTGAAACCCCACATCCGAAAAATGGTTAATAAAATATCATATGAAAAGGGTTAGTGGTAATGAAAATTTGATTGAAAGATATATTATATTATGTTTCTTTTATAATCATAACATTGATGGAAATATTGAATTCCAAAATAAAGGACAAGATATGATAAATTCACTAATGTATTACAGTTGATTATAAGGTCTTGGAAAATATTACAACTAAAACCCATAAATCCTAATTTCATTAAAAATAAATGTACGAAATATAACATTTTATTTTAACAGCCCCATTACCAATGATTAAGGATTGATTTGTTATGAGGTATTAAACAATACAAAATGGAATTTTTATTATTATTATTATTTTAACATCCTAAATTCATCATTTTAATTATGGTTCAATGAATTTCCACAATATATCTTACTCATTGAAATAGATATTCAAGATGAATGTTCCATGACTATAACACTAATATTACCATTAAATGACAGAAATGAATTATAATTCCTTCATTTTTTTTAATAATTTAGGAAATAAAAAATATTATTATATTATGTTATACAATATGGATAAATACATTATAATTATATCTAAAACAACAACATTAATTCCAAAAAACAAACAATATCCATTGTATAATGAAAAAACATTAACAAATATAAAAAATATCCTTAATCACATTCTAATATTAAATATTTTATATATTTCATCATATTTTTAGTAATATAGTTTTTTATATTTAGTCTTTAAACACATAATGTTTATAATAATGTCATATATAGAACATGTTAGTACATTGATAAAAAACACTATCATAATAATATTTAATATAATCAACATAAAAATTAAACAAAAATGTAATTGCGTCAATAAATTAACACATTATGCTTTTATCATAAACAAATAGAATATTATGTATTATATAGATCTAAAAATACAATAAAAATCATTTAATGCGACCTAAATAACATTTTCAACAAATAAACAATAATATCATAGTTACCAAGTTATAAAATTTACTTTATAAATATTAATAATATATTAATATAAATTAAACATATTTATATCAAAATTAGAAACATGTTTTGTTTAATATTTCCCATAATAATATTTTATTTTTTAACATCCACAATAATTTTAGATTTATTTTAACGGTTATTGGCACCATTCATTATGAAATTTCAATTAAAAACACCAAAACTACTTCTGAATAATATTATATGATTCATGATTCTTTTTACAAGAATATCATTGTTAAAACATATACATCATAATTCATGAATCAATAAATAATAACTATTTAATCATTCCACTTAAATTATCATTATTGTATAGTCTCATCCTTGTTCTGTTAGTTAACTATAAGATTAGATCATTGAATATGATAATTTCCATGTTCTTGAAACTGTATACATTGATTTTTTTAATCCATAACTTTATTACTTTCATTTATATAAATAAAAAATAACCCCTTACATTAGTGAAGAATGATACATTTTCCTTCCAATATTGACGAAAAAAAGACATTTAAACATTTATTTTTGTAACATAATTTCAACATGAACATTCATAAATGTTGATCTTCCAAAAATTTGTTTTAGGAAACACCATAATTGATACGTCAATAGTAATATAACAATATAGTTTGTGATGAAAAACCATATGATTTCACCTTCTAGTTCATATTTCAATTAGTTTATCAGGAGTAAAATCAATCCACTATTTCACAATAATCTGACATTGAATTCTTGTAGATCAATACAATTTCTAAACAAAAGATTATAGTCTAAAAATCCTTATACATAGTGATAGATTATTAAAAATAATTTTATGAATTTTAAAATACGGAATGATTCATTCAAATGAATGAAACCATAGGTTTCATCTATTTCTTCTTTTTTATCATCAATCAAAATACATTGTAATGGATTATACTAAAAATATAAATTAACCCAATCATATCCCTAGTTTGTATAAAATATGTTACACATTAATAGAACAATCAAAATCTAACAAAAATATGGTTGGTATATACTTATCCTGGTCATTTTTGGGTTAATATCATTATATTTATTTGTGTGAAATCCATGTATAATAGTATTACACATTAATGAATGATTTCATTGGAATCCCTAATTTTATATTTAAATTAACATTTTAAACTCTATCATTAATAGGATTATACTTAGGATTCAATGTTTTAATTAAACATTTCAATTTCCATAAGAAACTATTCATTCCTCTAATTATAACAATATAAAGCAATAAATATCATATATAGATTATAGGTTGTAATATAATTTTATTTAATACCTATCATTATGATCCATTATATAATTATATATTTTTTGTCCTTTATAAACATGAATAAAGAATATACCTAATCACAAGAGATCAAAATCATCTTGTATTATGATTATTATAAAACAAACCCTTTATATATGTATATTTCTTAAAAATATTTGCTATATAATGGGGAAAATAAATAGAGGAATGGGTCAGCATAGTGTTTCAAAATGTTTAAATAAGTGATATTATAACGATTACATGAACATAATATGAACTTAATGTTAATGAAATATTAACATAATAATTTAAAATCGTACCATTTATATCATACATGATACTCATGATTCATGGAATAATGCATGGTAATTCATAGGTTATGAGTCATAATCGATTCAAATATCATTTTACATAACAAAATAACATTAAATTTGGCATATACCATTATCGTTTTCATAATCGTATTGTAGTGTTTCATTAGTCAAGTCTCTCAGAAAATACTATAATAGTGGATTGGGTTAACACCACATTCCTTCAAATCCAAAGTAATGTTTCACTCAACAGACTTTCCTTATGAGTTTAGTCTCTTAGTGAAATAGGCTCACTCCATATACTGATAAATACTACCCCATGATATATTTATCTTTAACCAAATTATTGGTCTAGTGTCATCTCCCAATTACCAACCAATACTTCCTTATTATAGTGGGCTACATGACCTCACACACATATATCAAAATGATTAATTATTTTAACATGTAGTGAGGGCTTATGGTGTGTCTGTGGGGAGACTATTCACTCATTTATTCGAGTGTACATAATGATAAACAATAATCAATGAATAGAAAAATGAAAATAACATGAAGAAAACAAAAAAATGTACTGAAATAAACTAAGATGAATAAATTACTAGAGGAAAATGAATAAAAAATGGATAGACAAGATGATGTACCCTTCATGATTCAATCAAAAAGTGAGAACTAGATGAACATTAGATACAAAAAATATAATTATTTCTATAAAAATGGAAACAATTTGAAAAACATTATTCACAACATCTATAGAATTAGATTGGTATTTTCCACACATCCTTTTATAGATACATATAATCATATTGTCTACGAAGTACCAAATGACACCTAATTTGGGTGAGAGATGTAATCTATTTAGGTTGGAGCACATGGTGTATATGATGATCTATTTTTTGAAATATATAATTAATGTCACGAACTGTACCATGGGGCTATGCCATGACTACCACAAGTTCAACATCCATAGGCTAGGGGCTGGTGACTAGCACCGAGGCGTATTCCCTTAAATTGGGAATGATTTTCCTTTATAGCCTGTAAACACATTCATCCAAGCACACAACATGATACGAACTCAAGTAAACTGAATAGTAAACAAAGTGAGTATAGTAAGTGAAAGGGGCTAGAATACAATAAAACTAGAAAGTACAAAAAACTAAAAGTACAAGTAAACTGGAACAACTCTTGCGATCACCTGCCAAGGATCCTACCTGAAGGGTATGTATAGCTCTCGAAAGGTCGTATCTGGGGTACGGACTCATCTAAGACCACCTCCAAGCATCATCCAGTCCTGTTACTCCCATCCCCAGTAAGCGCTATTCATTGTCTGCATCAAAATCAACATGGTGAGGGCATAACCCATGTATGGGTGAGTATAACGATAATCATTAGGGACCCAGAGACCTTCATGGTCTCCGAAAATACACAGAGGGTGAGCCACAAAGCATGAAATCAACTAACAACAAAACTTAAGTATATTCTCATACATATAACTAAGTTATCAAGTATTCCCATTTAAACAATGAGGAAACACAGGTTCAAACATAGAAGCTCCAAGCTCAAATATTCCAAAATGGATGTATTACCATGAAGGTAAGTATCCCAATGTACAAACTCTACTCACACAAGAATTTATTTGAGGGGTAGTAACAAGTAACATATCAAGTAACATCTTCAAACACCTTCGATTATGGAGAACCCCTCTTTTATTGACTATAGTGGACCTTCCACGTCAAATATTGGTGCTTCCCACTATGGTTAGACTACTGTGGTACTCCTATTGTTGAGTACTATGGGTCTGCCACGTCAAACCGAGGCGCTCCCCACCGTGGGTCTGCCATGTCACATAGAGGAACTCTCCCTCATGGGCTGCTAAGGTACTTCTCTTATCGAGTACCATGGGTCTTCCATGTCACACAGACGCGCTCCCCCTCATGGCCTATAAAAGTACATCTCCGGTCGAGTACTGTGGGTCTTCCGCATCACAGAGAGGCGCTCCCCACTGTGGTTCCGTCATGTCACCTAGTGGTGCTCCACCTCGTGGACTACTGAGGTACTCCTCCTATCAAGTAACTTGGTCCTACTACGTCACACATAGGCACTACCCACCATAGGTCTTCCACGTAACATAGAGGCGCTACCCATAGGGTCTGTCGAGTCACACCAAGTCGAAATGGTCAGCAGTCATCAAGTCTTATCTAGTCGCAGTGTTTCATATGTATAACACATGGGAGAACTAATCCCCAATCCATAGGTCAATACCTCAACTACCACAAAGACCCACAAAAAAGTTTCCCAAATGACCACCACGTCATAGGTGTCTCAACGCAAAAAACAATGCGTCAAATATACACCCGGTCTGTATATTATTAACATTTTAGTCTTAAGGAGACTGTTAGATTCTTGCTCGATCCACCCCAACTGTACCCCAAGATTATCAGAATCTATAGTGGGGAATACAAATGGACAGTCTCATTCAAGGGTTTCCAGAATCGCAGACGGTCGGTCAAATAGACACATGATGCCAATGTTATGGCCAAAAGTGAGTATTGGGTTGAAACTGGTCTGGGTCATGTCCAACCCGGTCGGACTGACCTGACCTAGGCTGACCAGATTTTGGGTGTACCATACCTGACCCTCTGGGATTGGCCCAGCCCGCCCCACTGGGTTCGACCCGGCCCGCGCTGTGTGGTCTAGCCCACCGGGCGGCCCAAGCTGGGCAGTGTAAGAGTCCACAGAAAGAACATGTCTTCATTGGCTATGGGGGGCACAAAGTGGTGGAGGCGGGGCGGTGGGAGCCGTTGTGGAAATAGGTAGAGTGGGGAAGGGAAGGCAGCGGTCTGGCGGAGGCCATGGGGGACATAGAGCGGCCTATGGCCCGGGAGGCTGTGGGGTGACGGAGGCCGCCAGGGCGGCGGACTGGCACTGGGCTGCAAAGAACATGGGGCAACAGTCCATTAAGGCTGTCCAGATGGCCAACCGTCCTCTCTGTGGGGGGGGGGGGGCAGTCTTGCGTAGCACATTCGCCGATGGCCGGTTCGGCCGGATGCTCTTCATTCGCCATCTTGGCACAAAGCCACATTCTTCCATCAAGAAGAAGATATCATTCATGAAGAACAACAGAGGGGTCAGGCCATGATTTTTTGGCCCGCACCATCCATGTTATAGCGGTAGCAAGCGACACAAAGGGGACAATTCGATGTGAGGGTAAAAATTAACATTGATCAATTTAAAACACACCCCTACCTCATTTTTTTGTTGACCTCGATGAGGATGGAAGAACGATCATCAATTGAAGACATCCCACCCTGGAGGATGTCTTGAGGAAGAAGTCAACGATGTTTGGGAACGTTGATGTTCTTCATTGGAGAAGTGCTCTTCATTATAGTAGAATAATTCCTCCAAAATATCTCTTCTTCCAATCCTTTCTCCCCATTCCACTAAAAAGAAAATTTTTCCAATATGATGTGTTCCATCAATTAAATTGTTGGAACAAAATTAAATTGGCAACTTTAATTATGAAGAGGATGGCATAATTAATTTATTTGAAACCTAGGGTCACCTCCATCATTTATGTGGGAGTTTAAATGTTTCCACCCATTAAAGGGGGCTCGAGAGGTCCCCTCCACTAAATACAAAATGGGGTTAGTTCAGTTGGTCCCCAAATCATAACATTCACATGGGAGGTTTAGTCTCGTGTGGTCCCCACAGGCATAACCCATGTTGAGTGGGATTCTAATATAAAAATGTTAGACATTTTTATTATATTTAATTCTTTCACGAAAAGCACAAAATTTTATCATTCACTCTCAACACACTGTGGCTGAGTTGAAGATCTATTTAAGGGAACAGTAGAGATGTGAGTTCAACGGTGCCATCATATATCAATTTTGAGCACCGTTTCAAAACAAATAAAATTCCCTTCGTACATTAACTGAACTTATCCGAAAAAAAGATCAGATATTCATTCCAGGCACACCGGGCCTCGAAATCACACACCGTCAATTTTCACAGACTAATAAAATTCCCATATATTTCAAAAAACTTACATGCAAATTCTGGGTATTTTCCTTCTCCCCACCCCAGGATATTGGGTCCCCATAAGTCACAACTCACACTAAGTGAATAAGTGGGGGTACTGAGCACGTATCTGAAATTCCTATTCCCATGTGTTCTACTAGAGTTTCTCGTGCTGCCAGCGAATGTGCACAAGAAGTATCGGCTGCCGATGAAGGACCCACTCTTGTCGATCCTCAATCTCCACTGGGACATCTGAAAATTTCACCCAATCATTGATGTGTAGCTTTCCATGGTCGATGATGTGATAAGTTTCGTGCATGTATCTCTTTAGATGGGATACGTGGAAGAGGTCGTGCACCCGGTGCTTGTGAGGGGGAAGTTCAAGGCCGTAATCCAGATCACCAACATTGCTGAGGACCTGGAAGGGTCAAATTAACCTCAGATATGACTTTCCAACTTAACCAAATCTCCACTAACCTCGTCGTGGTGAGTCCCATAGAAATACTTTGTCACCATGCTCGAACTCTAGAGGTCTCTATCTCCTATAGACATGAGGCTTCTGCCTGCTCTGTGGAGTCTTCAACTACTCCTGGATGATCTGCACCATCTCTGTGGTGGCCCGTACCATCTCTGGTCCCACTGGAATTGACACTCATTGGCCAGTCCATCACAAAGGTGATCTACATGGTCACCCGTACAATGCCTCCAATGGTGACTTTCCAATGGTGGAGTGATAGTTTTTGTTGTATACAAAATCCAAAAAAGGGATGTGATCCTTCCAACTGTGTCCTTATTCAAGGATGAAATCATGCAACATGTCCTGGAGGGTGTAAATGGTCTACTCGGTCTGGCCATCTGTTTGAGGATGGAAGGTGGTGCTCAAACGAAGCTGCATCATGAAAACCTCATGCATCCCCTTCCATAGCTGGGAAGTTAAACACGTAACATTATTGGAGAAAATTGTCGCGGTTTGTCCACGTAACCGCACAATCTCCTAAACATAGAGGTGTCCCAAGATCTCTATATAACTCTGCTCTCTGATCAGTAGGAAGTGTGACGACATGTTGAGTCAGTAAAGAATCACCTAGATAGAGTCATGAACTTTGGATATATGTTGAAGTCTTGTCACGAAGACTATGGATATACCATCCCACTTCAACTCTTGGTCCTCTAAAGGATGATCCAAGCCTTCTGGTACGTGATGCTCCTCCTTTAGTTTCTGCCATGTGAGGAACCGAGAGACAAACTCTGCAAATGATTTCATCATTCTCGGCCACGAGTTCTATCGTCAGAGATCCTGGTATATCGTCACCACTCCTGGATGTACCAAAAGACAAGATTTGTGTAATTCCTCATCAATTCCTCCCAGAGTGGCATGGGTACCATGGTACATCCTCTGAAAAGGATGACATGCTCCCCAACATTAGAAAATCAATCAGGTGCATGCCCTGTGGGTATATGAGAACGTCGAGCATCATAGTCAGTTTCGACATGCTACACCTCCCTAACTTGATGAAGATGTTGGGGAGTGAATGTAAGAGACTGAATAAAAGCTGCTCCATCTTGATCCACAATGGATATCTACAAAGTGGCCGACTGCTCTGTCTCCTCGCATAGAAACTCTATACCAAACCATTTGTTGAGGGAATCTACTACAACATTCCACTTCATCAGAGTATAGACTATCTCGATGACATTGTCCTATATGAACTCAATCCAACATTGATGTCTCAGGTCCAAGTCTATCAGAGAGAAGATATAATTGAGAATCTTGTAATCAGAGTACATTATAAAATGATCACCCATCATGTAATGTAACCACATCTCCAAAGCGAAGACCACTGATGATAACTCCAATTCATGGTAGCGTATTTCTTCTCTTGATATCTCTATTGCCGAGAACCATATGTTATCACTTATCGCTCCTACATCAAGACACATCTGAGTCTGGTCCTTGATGCGTATTACTAGACTACGTACCCTCTGCCCCCTCCGGAAGCCTCAAGATGGGAGAACAAGTCAGCCTCTACCTCAGCTTCTTAAAACTATGTTGGCGTCTCTCCAACCACATGAAAAGTTTCCCCTTACTCTTCAACACTGATAGTGGTGCTGCAACTCTAGAGAAATCTATCACAAATCTCCGATAGTGTCTGGCCAAACCTAGGAAACTCCATACCTCTGTCACACTCCTGGGTGGATCCCAAGAATGTACCGCCCCAATCTCCACTAGATACTGTACAACACTAGCATCCAAGATGACATGTCCCATAATGTGAACATCTCAAATTCAGAACTGGATTTTCATGATCTTACCATAATGCTGGAGCTCTCGGAGTGTGTCCTGTAATAACTACAAATGATAGGCATGCTTCTCCTAACTACTTGAGTAGATCAAAACTTCTTCGATGAAGATTACTGCAATGAGATCATGGTATAACTGAAGGATGCATTTCCTGACTCCCATGAACATAGGTGTATCATTGTTCATGCAGAATGGCATAACTAGGAAATCATAATGGCCGTACCAACATCCGAAAGTCATCTTCAGCATATCCTCGTCTCGTACTCTGAGCTAGTAATAGCCTGATCTGAGGTGTATCATCGAGAAACATTTTTCACCCATCAGCTAATCAAATAGTTTGTCAATCCTCGAGAGAGGGTACTTATTCTTCACGGTTACCTGATTCAGGAACTAATAGTCAACACAAATCCAAAAGATCCCATACATCTTCTTGGAGAAAAAAATTTGCGCTGCCCAGGGAGAAATAGTAGCCCGAATGAATCCCTTCCCCTCCAAGTCTTCTAGCTATACCCACAGCTCAAGATTTACGCATGAGGCATCTATGCGTTGGGGAAGATATTAGTGCCGTCCCGGGGTACAAGTCAATGTAAAGGTCCAAAAATATGTGAGGAGGTAGACCTGGAACATCTTCAAGGAAGAAATCTGTGTACTGGTCCACCACTACAGGATCACTCGGACTCACTACATCAACCGCTCTATGGGTCAAGCTGGCCAATTGAGGAGTGTTCAGAAGCAGTATCTTCTGTGCAAGTCCATCATGTGCTGAAAAGGCTCCCTTCTCGTTGGTGAAGGTATATATTGTCCATCTGTGTCGACAAACCGCAATTTGTGCCTAATACAGTCAATATGAGCATGGACAATAGATAACCAGTCCATACCCATGATGACGTCGCAAGGCCACAATGCTGCTACTGGGTGATCTCAATCGAATCTCTCGCCTCCTAGAGTAAGCTCACACTTCATTCATCAGTGCTTAACCGTTGAATCCACACCCATAGGAGTCTCTATCTGTAAGGATTGTCCCAATGGCTGTGTAGGAATCTCTGAGCTCCAAATGAGGGAAGTGGAAATAAATGAATGACAGGAACTTGTGTCTATAATTACTGAAGCTATGGTGAAGTAGACACAGATCATACCTCGTATCATCTCCCATGAATTTTGATTGTAGGACTCAGTTGCCTGAAGATGAGCTTTCCCCATTCCTCTTGCTTCTTGTGGTCCATGTGTACCACCTTGTGTTGGTGGTGGTAACATCTAGAATCATCACCCACCGCTAGATACACAACCACCTCCTCTTCCATGTCTCCCAGCTCCACACGGACCTTCTCGATCGATTCTCTATCTCTACCTGTGCGATCACTCAACTGTCTTCATATCATTTGTATGATGTGTCAGATAGTCACGAGCCATGTGACCCTACCAACCACATGAGTAACAACGCATTATCCTTACATGTCCAACATTACCTCGAAAGCCTATCACCATTGACCCTCGGTCATACGGTCATCCACCTATAGGTCTAGTCTTCTTGGACTTCTGTGACGTCTGTCTACTGTAAGTTATAGAATAACCTACAACGTGACTTCCTGTGTTGGGTATCACTGCTGGTGACTTTTCAGCAAAGAAATTCTCCACTAAGATGGATCACTCTAACACCCCCGCCTGCATCGAGATGCTAATAGAAATCATCGAAGCCCTGATCTACCATCCGCGTCCCTTCTCAAAGTTCCAGGGCCTAAGGAATGGGTACCGCACCATATTAGTGGAGTTTCACGAGTGGTCAACGAACCTTGGTAAGTACTGAGCCACAATCAGGCTTCCCTCCTGCAGATGAAGTATCTTCTATATGGGAACTTCGTGTAGGGTTTCTGGGAGAAACTCTTCCCAAAACAGGCCTTCAATGTCAGCCCAGAGAAGCGTCACCTCATCATGAACCTGGAGAATCAAGCTCCACCATCTGCCTGCTGCTTCCTGTAGAAGACTGGTGGCAAGGAATACCATGAGATCAGCTGGTGTCTCTACTTGTCAGAAGACTCTCACTACGGCCTCCATACAATACTCATCAACCTATTGGTCTATCTCTCCCCTGAACCTGGGAGACCTATGGCGCTGGAAGTCATGCAACGTGCTCATGCGGCGTGCACCGTCTGCTACTTGGGCTGGTGTCATCAGTGGCCCAACGAGTAATGGTTCTGTTGGTTCCTCTGATGGTGCCTCAACATTAAGAGGGCCTTTCCCAAAGGAATTGTTTCTTTGTGGGATATTAGTGCATACTATATTCAGATCCATAGATGGTTGTCTTCGTGGAGGCATCCTAAAAAGAAACTGGGTTTCCATAGTCAATAAGTTATACCTGGTGAACTGATATCTAATAGATCACAAAGAAAAATCTTGACAACCCACACATAATCAGTTTTTAGTGTTCTGAGTCTGAAATCATAAGTCAGGGTAATGGTGTATAGATACGACAACCGACATACAAACACTGGATTCCCATAACCAATAACCACACCCACTACACTTAACACTATTATCGTTAAACAAAATGATTAAAGTATAATGTTCCATGGTAGAACCGACTCCTCACATACCAATTTGTCCCGACACGACCCCCGGGTCACATGCCATTACTACCCCCAGCCCACCTTCCATAGGCTATGGGCTGGCCACTAGCACCGAAGGTGTATTCCCCAAAACTGGGTAAGAATTGTCTTTATAAACTATAAACACACATAACCAAGAAAAATCAAGATATGAACTCAAGTAAACTGAATAGTAAAAAGAGTGAGTACTATATGTAAGAGGGACCAGAATACAAGAACAATTGGAATGTACATTAAACTAAATGTACAACTAAACTAGAACAACTCTTTTGATCACCTGCCAAAGATCCTACAAGAATGATGGGTACGACTCTCGAATGGTCGTCTCTGTGGTATGCCTCATCTAAGTACACATCCGAGCAACCACCAATCCTAGTACTCTCATCCTCAGTCAATGATATCCATCATATACACCAAAAACAAAATGTTCCATGTATAGCCCTTACAGGGGTGAGAATAATGATACTCAGTAGGGACCCCGAGACCCTCAAGGTCTCACAAAATCCACAAAGGATATTCCACAATGCATGAAATCAACTGAGAAACCATCTTAGTTATATGCCCATAAATATACCTAAGTTATCATGTATAACCATATCAATCGTGAGGAAAAATAGGTTCTAACTCAAAAGATCCACGCTCAACTATTCCATAATAAAATAATTACCATGAAGGTATGTACCCCTCAGTACAGACTCAGCTCACACTTGGATTTATTCTATGGGTAGTAACATGTAACATCTCAAGTCACATCATCAAACACCTAGGATTATAGAGAAACCCTTCTATATCGTGTTTAGTGGGCCTCCCGCATCACAAAGAAGTGCTTCCCAATAACCTTGGACTACTGATGTACTCCTCCTGATGAGTATCATGGGTCTGCCACGTCACACAGAGGCACTCCCCCCCGTGGGTATTCCATGATAGATAGAGGCGCTCCCCCTCATGACATATTGAAATACTAATCATGTTGAGAACCGTGGGACTTCCACGTCACACAGAGTCTCTCCCCACCGTGGTTCTCCCGCATCATATAGTGGTGCTCACCCTCCTGGAAAAATGAGGTACTCATCCTGTATAGTACAATGGGTCTGCCGCACCACACAGAGGAACTCCCCCCCATGGGTAAACCTCGTCAGATAGAGGCTATCCCCACTAGGCTTATCGAGTAACTTCGAGTCGAAACGGTCTATAGTGGTCATGTCTTTTATAGTCGCAGGTTTCTATATGTATCACACTTGGGAGTACCAATCCCCATTCCATAGTTCAATAATACAACTTCCATGAAGTACCATGAAGATGTATCCCAAAGGACAGCCACATCATAGGGGTCTCAAAGAAATAGACGGTGTGCCAAATAGATGCTTGGTCTGTAAGTTATTAGCATTTTTTACCTGATGTCCCGATATAATTCATGATCAATCCAACTCCACCGTACACCACCTTTATCAGAATCCTTAGTGGGGTATAAAAAATGGATTTTCTCACTCCAAGGTTTATTGTGTCACAAATAGTTCATCAAATAGACATTTGGTGGCAATGTTATGGATGTATGAGAGTATAGGGTCGAAACTGGTCCGGGTTCGGTCTGACCCAGTCGAACCGACCTTGCCCAGCCTTTTGGGCAGCCTATCCCCATTGGTCCAGTCCGACCTACACTATGTGGTCCGGCCAGATGGGCATCCAGACCAAGGCAGTGCTGGATGTCGTGGGGGCCGCTGAGGCCGCATGGCGGTTGAGGCTGTGGAGCAGCGAAACTCATGAGGGTTGCAGGTGGTGCATGGGCGTGGAGTTTGCGGTGCAGCGGTACCCATAGGGTCCGTGGAGGCCACAGGCGGAGCGGGGCCAAGGAGGCCATGTGGGAGTGAAGCCTGGGGGGTTGCGAAGCGACGTGGGGCCACGGAGGCCGTGGGGCGGTTGAGGTTGCGGTGGCGGTGGGGCAGCCTGGTGCGGCGGGGCAGCCGCGATGTGTACAACATTCCTCTTTGTGTGGCATGGTCGTGCACCGCTCCTTCACCAGTGGCCGGTTCGGCCAGCCGCACATCATTCCACGTTGTGGCACAAAACCACATTCTTCTATCTCGAAGAAGACACCATTCATGAAAAACAATGGCGGGGTTGGGCCATGTTTTTTTGGCCCGCAACCTCCACATTAGAGTGGTATCAAATAGCTCATTTTGGATTATTCAATGTCAGGGAAAAAATTTAATGTTGATCAATTTAAAAGACACCCCTACCTAGTTTGTTTGTTGGAAATGATAAGTAGGGAAGGACGGTGGTTGAATGAAGATGTCCCACCTTATAAGATGTCTCGAGGAAGAAGTCGAAGACATTGGATAACATCGACGTTCTTTTTTGGAGAAGGATTCTTCGTTGGAGAAGAAGAATTCCTCTAAAAATTTTCCTCATCTAATCCTTTCTCCCAATTCCACCAAAAATTAAATGTAGCCAATATGATGTGTTTCATCAATTTAAATTTTGGCACAAAATTATATTGGCATAATTAATTATGATGAGGTTGGATAAATTAATTTTGAGGAATCCTAGGGTCAACCCCTTCATTAAAGAGGGACAAGAAATATTTCCTCCCATTAAAGTGGGTTTGGGTGGTCCCAACCTCTAAATTAGAAATGGGGGTTATCTCTGGTGGTCCCCACCACATAACATTAACATGGGAGGATTAGGATTAGTTTTTCCCCACCACCATAACCCATGTTGAAGGGGATTCTAAAATAAAAATGTTAGACATTTTTTTTATTTAATTCTTTCATGAAAAGCACAATGTTTTATCTTTCACTCAAAACCCACTACGGTCAAGGTGAAGGTCTCCTTACGTGAACATAGGTGCTATGAGTTCAACAATGCCCTCAGATTTCATTTCCGAGCACCGGTTCAAAAGATACAAAAAACATACTCGTACGTTTAAAGAATGTACCAAAAAAATACGAAATTCATTCCAAGCACATCGGGCATCAGAATCACCTACGGTTAATTTTCACGGACTCATAAAATAATCATATATTTAAAAATAATTAAATAAAATTCTTGGTCTTTAAATATAAAATAGTTCGATATTATGTAAATTATGTTAAATAATCATTCTAAATCACAACCACCTCATCTCAGGTACCTATATGGACACTTGATTGATACCACTAGATTCAACCAATGTCAAATGTCTGACAATATTCCACATTCATTTCCATAAATATAAACAAGTAATATTACAAATTAACCATCCATGTTAATTGGAGAACACCCCAATATTATTCTTAGTCCTAGATTCTTACATTTCAATGCCATTAAAGTAGTGTTCAAATAAAGGAAAAGGGGACATCAAAGGTTCTCAAGAACGATCATGAAAAAAATTAATGATGCATCACATATGAGATAATAATCAATCAGTATTTCAATTCCAACGGCGAGGTCCTCACTTTAATACCCTAGGATTTAATGAGATAAATTCTTATTAATTTCTTCGATGTCTTGTGTTATACGGTACTCCAAGATTATCTTTCACTATACTCAACACGGTATTAGCTTTCAGTATACAGAACACTATTTTTGGATTTTTTTCCACACTATTTCATGTACTATTTATTGAATTCATTTCACGAAATATCAATTATAAATGAGACCTAAATATTTTAACATAGTCATTACAATGGAGGGTCTGAATGGTATTAACTTCTTTATAAAAAACTATTTAATTGAAAATAAGTGAGTCTATAAATAATAAAATACGTATTTAATGATTTTATAAGTGAAATATATAGGTAATATATTCAATTTAATATATATAATTCATAATATATATTATCTAGTAATTATATAATAAAAAAAATTATTTTAGAAATAAAATGAGTGTTTTTCTAAAAATGCAGTTTTACCACCTTTTGATGGAGAACCCATATTAAATATAGTTTATTATAATTTTATGAGTTTTATTTCACAAAATAAAATTTTTATTTAGAATCAGGAGATAAAAATTTACATTGGATGAAATTTTGGTATTTTTCTGATGATATTTTTATTTTAATGAATTGTGATAATTACAACAATTTTTTATTGTATTTACTTAAAAAAAATTCGTTTTGGATTTGACAAACAGAGATTAATTATAAATTAATTACTAAAACTTTTGTGTTTTGAATTTTGAAAAATGTATTACATATTTGTAATCTATGTTTACAAATTATTTTAATAGGTTAATTTTTTTGATATAATGAATAGTAAGTACTGTAATTTTTATTCACCATGGTTAATGGTAAATCAGGTAAAGAAGGGTAACATAGAATATGATAATGATAATAAAAATTACCTTAACAATTTACAAAATAATATTTAATGAATTAAATTCGGCCAATATAACCTAAGGGTTGAAATCGATTAATTTTATTGACTTCCCGCTATGAAATGTATTAACATTTAATCAAAACAAAAGAATGTTACAACATGTCACTCTTATATATCTTATATGTATAATAATTTTAATGTTGATATAAACATACTGCAACATAAAACATATATAGTATCAAAAAATATAAAGAAATTTTCTACCTAATTTTAATTTATTTATAAAATTTATAGATTAAATAATGACCATTAAGGATGAAACGATAAAGATATTGAAATTATTTTATTAATAGAAGTATCAAAAAACTGTTTTGAAAAATATGAAAAATACAAATCATTAGAACTAATTAATGTGATCCCCTAATTTTATAGGATGATATGAAATGTTAGGAGTGTACTAAATAATTTTTTTTCAAATTAATATTCTGTGTGGATTATATATAAAGTAAAATAAATGATTAGCGTAAAAATTGACCATAATGATTTTTCATAAAAATAACGTAATATTAAATTATTTAAAAATAAAAAAATTATTTCAAAAATAAAAATTGAAAATTATCTGATATAAAATGTCTTAATGTGTCTAGGAATGGGTAATTTATTATGAATAAGTAAATATTTGTAACCATTTTATAATTATAATATTATTTCCACAAATAAATTTAAATTTATTAAATAAGGATAAATCAAAATTATACGTTTTAAAATAAAATAAAACATTTCTATATATTATTGGATGATATTATTTAGACCCATATGCATCTTTTTATAGAAATAAATTAGTTTGGGACCATAATAAACTGAATATCAATTTATAATGAATTAATACTTCAAGACCTTCATAATGCGCCGATAATCCCTATTATAAATGGCCACCAACTATTCACACATAATAACACCATTAAATCCATTTGGATCTTCAAAGATATGATCAAATAAGCTCCCGACATACCACCCATCCTATTAGATGGAAAATATCGGGCATAAATCCATCCTAGGGAGACCTTTTGTGAAAATTAAACGGAGATACTCTAAAAGGATGTTATTGTTTTATCACATATTTTAGAATTAAATTATTCTTCAACATACTATTCTTATGTATTTATCATAATAAATTAATAAATATAGTATCATATATATTATTATATGTTATTATAATTATTTTACAACTTTATACCTCCTTTTAGCCATCCTATGAATAACAATTTCACCATGCGTGCATACGTAGAACTTATCGTATCCACCTCGTGGTGTAAGTTTTTATTCAAAAATATTTAATTTGGATGATTATAATAAGTATAATAATTGATTTAGATTATGAATATGACATTATAATTATTATTTATAATTATTATGCAATCCAATTATATTCCATTTAACCATTATCTGAATGACATCATCACTCATGCATACGTACAACCTTCCTTCTCCATGACGGGGTGGGAATCATTCTCTATATTAAAAATTCAAGAATGTTTATAGATTATATATAATAAATAAGAATGAAATATTTGAAATAATAATTGTAATTTATTTATGTATATATATATATATATATATTACTTTCTTCCATTTATTTCTATAAGGAAACAGAAACAACATTTATTTGTATGCATGACCCATTGTCTCCATGAATGGTAAATTCCATTTCATATATCAATTTTTTACATATATTTATATAATGAATATTAATGATATATAAATCATTTTTTACATTATGTGTCTAATTAAATCTGGATCTATGTAATAAAATAAAAAATAACCATTCTAAGCATTTACGATAAGTAAAATGATTATTATACAAAATGTTTCATTAACATAGAACTGATTAAAAAAAATATGTAATATAAAGTCATAAGTGAATCATATTGGTTATCATAAATATTATAATGGTTCTATTACAAAATAATAATATGTTTAAAACCATTATATAGTTTTTTCAGACACATAGTGAAGAAATCCAACCTAAAGAAAGTGATAATTTTTCAATCTCATTTTTTCTGATACTGTATATATATAAGTATTTAGTGGGGGACTATTTACATTCCAATTAAATGTTTTGTAAAAAATATTGATATTCTTCTATGAATGATTAAATATTTACTCATATTTTACTATTACTACATGGTTTGTAAGGAATCATTCTTTTTTTACCAAACGTTGTAATTTTTGACATTTCCGTAAAAAATAAAAGTCGGTTTTTGTTTTTAAATTATATGAAATGAATGGATTATTACGTATTCATAATGAAATATTTAAATGAATATTCATCTATTTGATTTAATTTTAATTTTCAACAGAATTATTTTCTTTAAAAATTTCAAGGAATTTTGAGAAAATAAAACATTTTGGAAGAAGAAATGATATTTTACTCAAGAATTTAGGTCAAATTTTTTGTCAAAATTAGTTTCCATATATGATGAAATTATTTAAATTAGATTATGACTATATTAATATTATTACTATTATTTTATTGTGTTAATGATGGAATGATATTTTATATAGATTATGTTATGATGGAATGAAGTTTGCAAAGCCCATTTTATTTCATGGGTTATGCTATGATAAATGATTTATGTTTTTGTGGAACATGATAGAATTATTTCATATGTGATGGGTTGGAAATATATATACCTCATATTAATTATGTAATGATTTATATCTCATGTGATATATATGACTAGAGTGGAAATTATTACTAGTTCAGTAATACATGGCTAGAACGACATGTAAATCCAAATCAATAATACATTGATGGAATGGAATGTAATCCCAGTTTAGTAATAAAATATTCCCACATTGATGGTCCAAGATGTAATGACTGGGATACTATTGAAATCATATTATTTGATTATTTTATTTTAATAATTCCTTGTTTTACTCCAATTCTAATTTTTCATGGTACGTGTTCCTTTATTAATTATGCCTTACATGCTACAAAGATTTATTTAATATCTCATGATTTTGATATTAAAAATATATTTTAAAGTTTTTATGATTTTAAATGTTTGATTTTTTATTTTCTACATGATTACCATTAATAAACATTGGATCTCACACTTTTTATTTTTTATTTTCCCCATGATATAACAAATTTTTTTAGCAATGTAATTTTTAAGGGGAAAATATTTATAGGAGTTGTTGAATATCATACACCATGCTATAAGAATGTGTTTTGAGTTTTCAAATACACTAAGCTAATAAATTAGTTGTTCATATGTTTCTGTAATGTATTATGTATTCCTAAAAAGTATTGTAATGTACATATACATCATGTTTGGGTCATTAAAGTTGATATCAGATTGAAGGTTTAGTCATCCATTGGAAACTAAGATTGGAAACAATTATTGATCCATAAGGATATTTCTAAGGTTATTCATTGGAATGTCGTATTGATAACAAAACTATAGGGTACATTCCTAGGGTTTTGGTTATAATCAGGACTATCCTTGGGCTAAACTGACGATATCATTGATTGAAATATTATAAATAATTTAGATTATTTATGTTCTTCTAAACAGCGATATGTATCTCTCAAACATTTCATTCTAGTCTTAGTCAATATCCATAACTACATAGAAAATAGTTAATCATTATATGTTTCAAATGTGAATACTATGGTAATTATGATGTGTGATTTGTTATGTGGAAACATCATTTAGTGAATCATGATGATGGTATGAGTACTGGTAATACTTTTGAGGATAATAATCTTATAAATGACTAGTGAAAGGTATGTGATGTTTTTATAGTATTATTTTACATTAAACCTAAGAATATTGAGGTTGAGAAACCCTATACCATGATTCATATTTTATAAAAGATGAAGAAGATGGATCTTGAGTAATGGCTTATGAATAATGATGGACAATTGAGGTGTATATGTTTCTATATTCCATGATCATGATATATAAATCATTTAATATATAAGTGGTTTCCATATAATTTTTTCATTATGTATTTTGAATGATATGTCGTATAGTTATAAGGATACAAAATGTGATTTATGTGTAAGGAGATATACTTGGTGAACACATGATTAATGTAAATACAACCCATAAAATCTGTTTATGTTTAGATAATGATTTTTTGATAATCATATTTAGGTTTCAAATAAGTTAATTATATGATGTTTTTTATGTTGAAATATTTATTAACTTTTTGACAAGAATATTATGCCATCATGGATAAAGTATACAAATTTTTCAGAATTAATAAATAATCCACTATGTTTTCTATCAATAAAACATGAATGTTTTCAATATGGATAATTGACTATTCATGTAATTAATGTGACTAAAGATATTACATGATGAATGTGTTTTAATTTTATTTAATTTGTCCAATTAGAGATACCTTATGAAATACATGGAAAAAATGATACCCTAAATTTTGGAAAATTTGACAATATTTTTGGATTTTTATATTCTCGTATATTTTAAGGTTGTCAAATTTTAGGAATTTTTAAGTCAATAATTGGATGATGTTTGAAATAATAAACTATTATCTCACCATATAAGGACATATTTATGTTTTATAATGTTTAATAACCTTTTTTAGATAGATATAAAGACCTATAATTCTATTTATCCACCGCCTGATCTGTAAAAAATTCAAGAATGAAAGATTCAACTTCATTTCATTGAATAATAGATGAAGTAAAAATTGTTCAAGGCCAGAAAAACACTAATATTGTAATGAAATAAAATATGTTTTTCATCTCATATTCATTTACATCAGGGAAAGGATCTTGAAAGTAAAAAAATTTATTCTAGTACCTTCTTATTCGATGAGTCCAATGCCCCCTTAAATTGTTACATATTTATCAATTTTTGGTTGTTATCATTATCCAATCATTGTTTTATATCATTATCCATTTGAAAAATATGGTTATATTTTTCTTCAATATCCATGTTTTCATTTAAAACATATGTTATCATATTTGGAAACTCAATGATGAGTTACATTGGGTAACTATTATATTTGTATCATTCACTTGTTAAAATGAAGTTGTAGTATCCCTTTTAACGATATGGGTTTCTAAAAATGAAACACTCAAGTAATAAACCTTTTATAACCCCACTAAATTTCAGGGGATAAATTCAATTTAAGGGTTTATAATGTACCATCCGAATATTTTATGAGATATATTATTTTTAATTTTTTTGATGTATTGTGTTGTATGCTACACCATGATTACTTCACGCTATACACAACACTGTATTAACGTGAAAAATAAGGAACACTATTCTTGACTTGTGTTAAAAACTATTTAGTGTTATTTTATTGGAATTAATTTCACACAATAACATTTATATGTGATAACAAAATATTATAACATTGTCATTATATTGGCAGGTATTAATGGTATATACTTCCTTCTAAAAAACTATTTCACTAAAAAAAAGTTATTCTATAAAATAATAAAATCAGTATTTATGTATTTTAATAGTGAAATATATATGTCATATATTTAGTGTAATGTTTAATATTTATCATTTAGGTTGACATGATATAAGAGAAAAATCAATTTTATGGACAAAAAGTGTGATTTTTTAAAAATGTAGTTTACCTCCATTTGATGGAGAACCCATTTTAAATATTGTTTTTTACACATTATATTTTAAATTTAACATTATAATATTTTTATTTATAATAAGGACATTAAAATTTTCCTTGGTGGAAATTTTATCATTTTTATGATGAAATTAATATTAATATGTATAGTTAATAATACTGTAATTTAATTCAAAAATGCATTTTCATCATATTTATTTTTAAAGTTAGATTATCTTTTAAATTGACTTTAATGTTTAATTGGAATTTTTTTTCATTTAATTAAATTTGGTCAGTGGATGTAATTTCACATTTAAAAATGACAAAACCTCAAGCCAATCTTTTCATAGTTTTTACATCTTAAAAACATGAATTCTGGTTTTGAAAAACATGATATTAATATTATATTAATAACTGAATCAATTTTGTATTGAATATTGAAAAATAGATTACATATTTGGAATCATTGTGTTCAAATTATGTCAATAGTATATTGTTTTTTTGGATATTATGAATAGTACCTATGGTAATGCTTTGTTAAAATAGTTTAAGGTAAAGCCGATAAATTATGGTAACAAAAAATATGATAAAAATTATAAAAATTACCCTAACAGTAGCCAAAATACTATTTTAATAATTACATTCTACCATAATGACCAAAGGGTCAGAATTTTTTCATTTAATTGACTTCATTCAATGAAAGTGATGTAATTATATTTATTTCAAAAGAATGTGACAACAAGTCACAGTCATATATATTATAAGTAAAATAATTTTAATTTAGTGATAAAATTGATAAATCATTGAAAAAATTGTCTCAAAAAATATAACGAACATATATATATATATCATTTTAATATATTTATTATTTTTAGAGATTAAATAATTACCAATAATGATGAGACAACAGTGATGTAAAAAGTATTTAATTAGTAGAAATTTCCAATAAATTGTAATTAAAATATTCAAAAAAATCCCTATTAACTAATTAATGTTATCAACAAATATTCTATGTGACTCTGACATTTTAGAATTGTATGAATTTTTTTTAAATTTTTCATTTGTTTGGAGTTTATTTAATGTCAAATAAATGAATAGTTTCAAAATTGAAAATATTGATTTTTTATAAAAATTTCATATTATTAAATTATATAAAAATCAAAAAATTATTGAAAAATTTAAAATTTAAAATTATGTTATATAAAATGTGATAATTTGTCCAATTATTGAATATTAATGATAGATAAGAAAATATTTGTAACCATTTAATTTATAGAATATTATTACCACAAATAAAATTGAATAGATTAAATAAGTATGAATAAAAATTATATGGCTTAAAATACAATAAAAAAAAGACTAAATTGTATTTTTTGAGTGTATTTAAACCCATACAGATCTAATTTTGATATAATGAGTTTGGGACCATTATAAACCAAAAATAAATTTATAATAAATTAATATTTAAAGACTTTCATAAAGTACCCCTCCCCCCTTATAAAAGTCCCCCAACTACACCCACTTATAAACACTATTAAATCCCATTAGATCATAAAAACATATATTAAATAATCTCCAATCAACCCAACCTTCCTCCTATATGGGACACATTGCCATAAATCTATCATAGGGTGACCTTGAAAATCAAAATAAGAAACTTGAAAAAGTTGTAATTACTTTATCACCTCTTTCAAAAACAATTCTTCTTATACATACTCAAATTATTTTTCCTCAACCTAAAGTAATAAATACAGTATCTTATACATTATGAGATGTTATTATAATTATGGGATACCATATTACTACTTTTATCCATCCTATGAATAGTAATATCACCATTTGTGCATACACATGACTTACCGTATCCACACAGTGGTGTAATTTGTTATTCAATAATACATAATTTGGATGAGTATAACGATGAGTATACATGTTTTATGTAATTACTCTAACATTATAAATATTCTGAATAATTAATATACAATCCAATTCTATACCGTTTAACCATTATGTGATTGACATCACCACTGATGTGTACGTATAGAAAATCGTCTCAATGACGGGGTGATAATCATTCTATACGTTAACCATTAGATAATGATTATAAATAATTTTTAATAAATAATCATGAAATATATGAAATATAAATTCTTATATATTTATGTTTATATATATATATATATATCATTTACATGATTCCATTTAATTCAAAAAGGAATCATAGACATTGTTCATGCGTACATATGACGTACCGTTTCCAAGAATAGTGAATTCCATTTCAATTATCTATCAATTATATATATTTATATACTTAATATTTATGATATATAAATCATTTTTTTACATTTTTGAAGTTATTAAGTCAGGATTGATGTAATAATATAATGAATTACATGTCAAAATACATATGATATGTAAAAATATTATTACCCAAAACATTTCTGTTTTATGGAATTAATAAAAAACATCTACTATAAAGTAATAATTGAATCATATATGATATCATAAATATTATTATGTTTATTTACAAGTTAATAATATTTTAAAACCCCATTATACATGTGTTTAAAACAAATATAGAAGAAATCAGATATATGGTAAGGGATATGTTTTCAATCTCATTTTTATCAAAGATTGTTTATACGTAAGTACTTACTGGGAGATGATTTCGCCTCATTGAAAATGTTTTCTAGAGATATCTTCATAAAATGTTTAAAAATATAATATGTTTTTTATAGTCATTTTTACACATTTTTGACATTTTCAACATGCTTTGGAAGGAATAATTCTTTGGTATACCATACGAGATACATTTTTTACTTTTCCAACAAAAGAATGAGGAATATTTTTTTTAAAATATACAACATGAACAGATTTTAACTTCATAATAATTAATTAATTGCATGAAGAGTCATCAACATGACCTTATATTAATTTTAAAATAAATTCTTTTCTATTTTAATCACGTTCCATTTTCTGAAAAGAAAACATTTTGATGAAAAAAATATATTTTCTTAAGAATTAAGTCAAGTGTTTTATAAAAAATATTTTCCATATAAGATGGTTCTATATATAAATATAATCTTGATTCTATATATATTAATAAATTTTTTTTATTTTTTTAATTATGGAATGATATTTGATCTGGTTTATGTTATGATAGTATGATGTTTAAGAAGAAAATTTTTTTATTTGGGTTATGCTACGATGAATGAATTATGTTTTTGTGGAAGATTTAATATTTATTTCATCATGATATGGGTGGATATATAAATCCCACCAATGAACTATGTAATGATAAATATCATCTGAGATAGACATAATTGGAATGGAATGTAAATCAACTTCAGTAAAATGGGTTTGTAATGATAAGTAAATCTAGTTCAACAATACATGGATGGAAAGACATGTAAAACAATTTTAGTAATGGAAATTTCCCCCTTTAATGGTCTAGGTAGTAATTTTTCGGTACTATAGAAATTATATTATGTGATTATATGTTTTTCATTATTCCATATTTTATTAAAATTCTATTGTATCATGGTTATTTTTCCATTATAAATTGTGCCTTATGAAATGACATGAATTATTTTGTGAATCCTAATTTAGATATTCATAATATATATTCATGTATTTTCATTCTTATGTTTATTTTGTTTGAGGATATACATGTTGACCCTTATTGAGTATTTGAGCTCTCTATTTTTAGGTTATATTTCCTCAATGATAAAAATATTTTTTCTAGGTAAGAATGAAAAAGGGGAAGATATTTTTTAGAGAAGTTGAAGATCATTCACAAAGCTAGAAGAATGTGTAGTGAGTATCCATTGACAATAAATTAATACGTAACTTTGGATTTTTTTTGTGTAATGTATTATGTAGTTTGTATAAATAATTTAATGTCTCTTTGCTTCATGTTAAGGTCTTTACATTTGACTAGATCGAATAATATATAAACTGAAACCCAAGGGACTCTAAGTATTCCTTCAAAATATCCCAATACGACATAGTCCATCCAACGAAACACAAAAATTATACCTTGTTTCAATATAGGATGGTGATTCTATGCACATCCCATGTATCTCAAATAGAGAACCTGGTATCACCAGACGCATGACATAGCCATCATGACAATGGGTCGATCCTCAGTTTCTCCCTGATGGAATCAATTCCACTCACGAGTATAAGTATAGCTGACCAAATGTCACATAAATGGAAATCTAATGTATAAAATAAATATTGTTAGTATTCTAATAAATATGGTGAGTCTTTCCATGGAGTATTTAATTTGGTGCCCATGTTCCCTTACTTTACATAATAGGTGAGAATGAAAATTAAATATCATATAATAAGGTAAAAATATATAATTGAATATCAATAAATAAAAATTCCAATTATAAATATAAAAATCTGTCCATGTCTCAAAATTCTAACCGGTAAAAGGATTGAGTTAGTATGAATATGCATAAGATCATGCTATAATGTAAGTCGAATAAAAATTATACAATAATATTAAGAAAAAATTTCATGTATTGTAAAATGAATTTGGCATTCCTCTAATCACATGTAATCAGAAAATTTTAAACAATCCAAGATTACAATATTGACCTAGAAATACATTCAACACAATACATTCACTTATAGAACAGGTCAATATAAATAATGTGTGTCCTGGGGTAAAAGGGTTCTTTATATTCATAAAGCCTGGAATTTCAAAATATGTTAAATATAATTAGCCAACCAACATTCATAAGTAGTTAAATATTATTTAGTAGATATATTGAGTAATGCATCAAGAATACAGATTTAATTATAATTTTATAGCCATTTAGTTCATGGTCATTAATTTATTTCAAAAAACATATAAATTTTTTGTTATCAAAACTAGGTAACTCACAATCTATGGTGATTCAAAGTTTCAATCATTGTTATAATAGTCCATTAGGGCAGGGCACTACCATGGTGGTGGAAAAGTACTATGTGAACACTCCATAGATGGGTATCACCATAAGATAAGGTCAGCATGAATAAAGAAACCCACTATACAATTTATTTTAGAAAAATGTAGCCATTCAAAATATTCTATAATGTAGAACAACAGTGCGACATCAGAAAAATGATGAAATGAACGAAAAGAGAATATACCCCTAACTCGATGTAGTAGCCCTCCACTCATCCATTATCAATTCTTTTATTCAACCTAAAATTGAAGAAAATATATGTATTTCTACATTAACCATAATATAGGGAAATTATTTCACAAAAATATCAAAAAAATTGGAAATTATAATTAGAAATATAAGCATAGATGAGGATGAAAATATCAAGGGAATCCTGTTAATTAAAATGGTGAAGGAACTGTACATTGATTAAGGGAGGTACCTAAAAAAAGGAGGTTTAAAGGATGAGAAATATGAATTTTAGGAAGGGAAATCCTATTTGAAATGGATTGTGGGATGAAATAGTTTTTTTAATTCATTAAATAGGGGATAAGAGTTAATTTGACCCATTTTTACAGTGCTCACAGTTTGACAACGTGGTTTTGTCAAACTCTGGGTCAACTATGTGTGATTAAATGATATAAGAAGAAATTAAAATTTTATGATCAAATTTTGAAAAACTAATAGAAAATTAGGAAAAATATAAATACCCTCAAATCAGCAGCACTCACAAGGTCAATATTCTAAAGGCGCTTAGTTAAAATAAATGTGGGGCCTAGTGTGTTTTCCATTTCTGGTGATACTAACTTTAGAAGAGTTGTGTACACTCATAAGAGATCTTATAAAATCTTATGAATCGTCAATAAGGTGATATTAAGAAATTGATCAAAAAATTATATGGTATGCACATTTGGACAAAGAAGTTACGTTAAAACATGCCCTCATAAAAATAAATTGTCATCAGGTTTCTCTTATTAGGGTGGTAGAATGTATTTTGAGAAAAGCTTTTGAAAATGAGCATGTAATTTAGACACTATCTCTTAGGTACATTCTGGTAGGCATATATGCCACCATTGTATCCAAAACAATGAAAATTTCCTGCCTCAGTGAACCATTTTTCGTTGATCAATGATATGGATTTGATGATCCTAGAAGGACACACCAGCTTCGAGATCAATATCATTATTGTTGAATGAATTATATGAGTTTTTATGATACTATAAAAGATGAAATATAAAGAATATATAATTCATGAAATGATTCCTATGAGGTAACTACAAATGATGGGTTACCGTCCACCTCAATCCACTATCTCAGAATGGCTGACATATCTTAGTTATAACATTCCATTTCTATTTATTCTTTTATGTCCTAAACCATGTGAGGAACATATAAATAACTATTTTACCTTCTCAAAAAATATGTTTTTGGGGTGATTGTCGAAACATGTTTTCTCCCTATATTACGATGTATACATACACTTCTGAACTAGTGGGAAATTCTTTGGTGTCAGAAAGAAGATGATGGACAGTATAACAGCCTCACCAATCACAAGCCACGCATAAAGGTGAATGAAATGGTCTAATATAGAGGTCCTCATACAAAACCATATAATTTTATCCCTATAAAATATTATATTAATAAAAATTCCACCCGAGATACATTATTTTCCCACGAACCTTTAAAACAATAATATAGTCCCATTACATATCATCTATCACCCATGTAGTATTCCTTAAATTATCATCAATATGATGGGGATATGCACTACTAAAGAAACCCTCAGAACTTATTTTATTTAGCAACCCATTCCAAACCCATTATTGGATATGTGATAATTTTTCTAAAAAGACTGAATGGGTGACACCATGATTTCACACATTGTCCTGGATGTAAATCCTACCAAAATCATCAAAATAGTCAGTTTCAAAATTTATAATAAAGTTGAAGAATTTCTTATGCATATCAATGATCACCCATTATGAAACACTACATTACGGGGATATCATAAAAACCATAATTCCATCCATCATGACCTCATTCCATTTCCACTCAAGTCTAGATAAAGGCGTTAGAATCCAAGCAGTTCTCCAGTACTCTATCTTCACCTACAGACATATAGTGCACTGAGTTATATAGCATGAAATATTACTCATCGTTAATGTACAAAAATAATACTAAAAATATCTTGATACATTTTGAACGACACAGATGAGCAACCCAAAATACGGATATGATTCCCTCATCAACTCTTTATGTATATCATAAGTCACCCAAACAAACTTACGGTAGAGTAGGGTCTCACTAGTATCCACAAGCCATCTAGATGGTGGGGCCTCTCTTGCGAAGCTATCCTATAGAAAAATTCCATCAGAATTTTAAAAATAATTTATATAAACATGCACTATAAGAGATTTTGTAACTACCAGAGCTTCTATGACTAGTTTCTCATTCTGTTCATGAACCTCTAGTTGAATTTGATATGACAATTCCGTTATCTTCCACTCCCAATTGGGAACCTTCAAATATTATGTCATATTATTAAAGAAATAGGAATTGACCACCACATTACCCTTTGCATATGAATAAGAATTATCAATGTCAAAATATAGTAGGTATTTCACCCTCCTGTACTACCTTATGTTCTCTTCCCACATGGTGAAAATATATTTGTGACATTTCTATAATTTCGAAAAAAATTAATTACAAACTCATCAAATATTTCCTCTCATATAGAACAAAATTAACCTTGGTACCTAGATTTGGGTCATGCATAGTGTAGTTCATTTATTAATGCCTCATTTAGCATGATCTGTACTGTAACACCCCACGATTTCATAGTATGTTATATCTTCAATGTAATTAAATAAATTGTGGTACACACAACACCGAGTTCGAGCGCACCACGACTAACCAAACTAGTTGTGAAAAAGTGATTATGAATACTATATTCTAAATTTTAAATTTTATATATGGAATATATAAAATTTAACACCCATATTATGTGTTTCTTAGACATAATATAAGAACAAATTCAATTTTCCAAATAAATGATGTTTTTTTAAAAAACGAAATTTTACTACTTATTAATGGTGAACCTTTTTTAAAATAAAATATTTAACACTTTTTTATTATATATTTCAAAATAATATTTTTATTTAGAAGTTGGACATAAATAATTAGTTTTGATAAATTTTAGGTATTTTTGTGAAAAAATTAAATTTTTTACAAATAGTGAAAAAAATTGAGTTATTATTTATAACTGACTTTTTATTTAAATAAATATTTAATTTATTTAAATTTATTTTAATTCAAAATAGAAATTCAATACCTATAAAAGTTCAATGTAATTTATTGGAGTCAATTTATAATAATATTAGATATATAATAATTTCTTGATCTTTTACCATCTTTTACTCCCCTACTAGGAGAATTTACAAATTTTCATAAAACTAAATATTAATGCTTCTATGAGTTGAATTTAAAATATCAATGAGAGACTGTTGAAATCAGAATTTATAATGTGGTTCATAAAGAAGAAAATAATTTTTTGTGAATAGTATGTTTTGAATTTTATTTACTATGGTTAAAATTATGTAGGGTAATTAAGAATAAAAATGATAGCATAATTACACAAACACATGTAATAATTGTATTGGATAAGTTTAATTCGACCAAAAACAACCTTATGAATAAAATATGATCCTTTAGGTCCACATGGAATAAATTTGTACATTTCTTATTATTTTATTTAAATATGAGTTAAAAGTGTTAAATTCAATGTTTAATAACTAAAAAAGTTTTAATACAAGGATATACGTAAGATAAATTAGACTATAAATGATCATTTTAATGTTTTGATGATTTAATATATAATGGATTTTTATTTATAATTTTTAGATAATATATAATTAAATTTATTAATGACACAATAATGATGCATTTACTACCTTATTAATGAATGAATCAAATAAATGGTAAAATAAATTTTAAATTTATATAATTTCTAAGTTTTTATGACATACACGAATTTTCCAGGACAATATGAAATGTTAGGGTTGTTAAATGTACCTTGTTCTATGTAATCATGATGTTATAACTTAAAAAAACCAAATACTAAACAATGTCAAATTAACATAAATGAGTTTTTAAAACAAATATTATATTATTAAATTTTATAATATTCCTAATAATATAAGGTTATTCCATAGGGCATAAATAATATTATATATATCATTAATTACCCCCTTTAGGTTCTCATGGATTTTTATAGAATGTTTATTTACCATATAGTGTAAGACTATATGAAGACACGGTAAGAGTTAAAGTATTTAACTAGGAGTTAAATTGAGATAACAGGGTTACTATGTTGCTCTAAACCTATATAAAACCTATTGGTTGAGAGGTTTTCGACACATAACCACCATAACATCAAAATAAATCATTTTTACCCCTTTATAAATGGAAAATGAATTTATTATAAATAATATTTCAATCATTTCTTAGAGTGACAGTCATCCCTCTTATAAAAGTGTATTTCCCCTTCTCTCAAAATCACACTCCAAAGCCATTTTTCACATCCAACCCCTACCCAAATATCCTCTAAACTATACTACCATAGGCCTTGAGGACAATAACTTATTATAAAGACAACCTATGGATCCATTTGGGTCAACTATTCAAGAATCATCTAAATAAGAGGTAACAAATTCACCACCCCCTTTCAAGATATTTTTTTCATTCAATTCATATTTCATTGTTATTCCCATTCAAAAAATAATAACTCCAGTACCTCATAAATAATGTTTTTTAGTTTTATATTTGGTACAACCATTGTTTTATTTTATCCATCCTGTAAATTACAAATTCACTATAAGTGTGTACGTATGACTAACCATCTCCACATCGTGGTGTAATTTTTTATTAAACACTATGTTTATTGTATGGATATTACGATTAGTAATATGTATATAAATAATGGATATAACATGATAAATTCTCTTTAAAATTAATATACCATCCAATTACATGCCATATAATTCATTAAGTAAATGATATTGTCGCTCGTGTGTATGTGCATCTTACCATCTCTACGACGCGATGAGATTCATTTCAACATTCACCATTCAACGGTGATTATAAAAATTTATATTATTAATATGTATGTAATATATGAAAATTCATATTCTACTGAATATATATGTTTTTGTATTTATATATAACTTATTCACATAGTTCTGTTCAATATGATATGAAAACAGAAACAACGATTATGCGTACTTACATCCTACCATCTCCATAAAGAGTGTTTTCCATTTCATATATCTATCTATTAAGCAAATTTTTATTCTAAATATATATTACATATAAATCATGCTTTTAATTATTTATGAATTTAAATCATGATATATGTTATATGATCAAGAATAACTTGTTAAAACATGTACGATAAAGAAAGAAATTATTACCCGAAATGGAAATTTATCATGGAAATCATAATTATATTGGTAGTATAAAATAATAAATGAATCATGTAGGATATAATAGAAATTAATATTATTATGGTATAATGTAATAATATACTACATTCATTATACAGGAGGTTAAATGTACCCTCGTCCAATAGAAAGTGCAAGGTAAGGGTTAATTCTACGATACCTTAATTATCCGAGGATTCTTTTACATGAGTATCTTATGGGACCACATTATCATCCACATGCGTGCTTCATAAAAATATTATAAAAAGGATATATTATGGTTTTATGGAAAGGAATCTTTAACTAGATCATCATTTTAAATGGTTTAAATATTAATTCTTCTAAATCATTCTCATTAATGTCCTTGTTTTCAAATGGTTTTTAAGGATTTAATTTTATGGACATGAATGTTTTTAAAATGTTAATTCCATTAAAAAGATTCAAAGTGTTATGGGAAACATTTATTAAAACATATATTTATGTTTTGGCCTTTCAAAATTGTGTGACTTTTAAATGATTTAATGAAAAGGGGATATTTCTCTCAAAGAGTATTACAAATCGTTTTCATCTATGTCAACATCCATTGATAAACATTAATCTTTTCTAAAGTTGATATATTAATATAAAATTCTTCCATATTCTATTAATGGTTTTTTAATATGATTGATTGTATAAGTTTTGTTTTTATACCATTCATTTTTTATGGATAAATTATCAGCATTTCGTATTCTTGTTTTAATTAGAATGATTATGTTATTTTTAAACCATTTCATATAAGGAGGGCATTGGACTTAGTAAGTGACAGGTGGAGCCCAATATATCTCCTTGATGTATCAGTAGGTCTAATGAGTCGAACTAATGTATTTTAAAAAATCCTTGAAAAAATCATATTTTTAGACTTAGAACAAATCCTTTACTATGTGGTTATGAAGTCTGGCATTATGCATTCCATCATTATGAAATTGGCTAGTTATATTTCATGTTGTTCATAAACATTTATATTACCCATGTGAAAATGTAAATGGAATTATTTGATTTATATTTACCATATTATGCTGAATTTTATGTTTAAAATGATTATTTTTTACTCTTATACAATACCTTAAATTTTTGTACTTATTTATGGATGTTTTCACTATATTTTTATCCTTACCGAGCATCAGAGATCACCCCTTTTTATGTTTTATTTTTTCCAATATACGAAGAAGTATATTAGGACTGACTTGCAGGGATAGTCTAAAAGATATGAATGTGGTCAATAATGAATATGTTGTTGTTGTTTTCTTCATTTTATAATTTAATGTAAAAAATACTAATGTATCTAGTACATTCATGGTTTTTAAACCAATCAGTATTTTGGTTTTTGATCCATCGTGATCATACTAATGTATAAAAATAATGCATCGACTCTTTGCTTCTGGGGTCAGGGTGTTGCAGTTGGTATCTGATTATATTTAATACAAACCATGGAAACTAGATTTAGATATTTTATGATTATATCATATTTACCTATGATAAAAATTGAGATTTAGTATAGATGAACTTCCTATAATTTTGGTAATGTAGAGATTTTGTGTATTTTCCAAGAAATACATCCCTGTTTGGAAACAAGCAGGTAGCGGAAGCATTGACATTGATGTACATTGGAGTGAAAACTCTGAAAAGGAGTTTCATTCTTGACCTGGTGTATCTTGGTTCATGACAACAAGCATTGCTGCACTCTTGGAAACAACAATCCTGAGGGATATGATTAGGATAATTCAAATTTTCATTGCAATACATGATGAAGGATTGATGTCAAAATAATTCCTAAATTTTTTTTTTTATTATTATAGTTTATATGCATAATCAATTCAATTTACGTTAGATAATTTACATATTTGTTATTATGCATTGAGATTCATAAACTAACCTTGTGCGTGCCCTGTTTAGAAATGGTTACTAGTATAATGAATTAGAACTCCAGTAATACTCATGATCCAAAGAATAAGATGGATCATATCTTTTATTATATTAAGAAAAACTTTTGTAGGGAAATAGTATCCCCGATATTCTCATAATATGAAGAAATTGAATCTTGTTTTAATATGATATGTAATTAATTCTATGAGTCCTTTGGTTTTTATTGGAAGAAAGAGAGGAAAAGGATGGAAGAGAGAAAGATAGATAAAGGGAAGAGGGGAAAGAAGGATTTTTTCATATGTGATTACTATAGAAAGAATCTCCATGGTAAATTCTTGAATGTAATTGGAGTTTTTATATGTGTGGAGAAAAAGGACACCATGTATGTGATTGCATGTTTAATAATAAGTTTTCAAATGCACAATGATTCATCTGCAAGGAGTTGGGACACTACATGAATTAGTGTCCAAATTATCCGAGTATACCCCAAATTCTGCTATTGGATATTAATATTTTTATGATAATACTAATGATAAAGAGGAATGAATATAGTTATTATGTTGTTATTAAATTATTGTGTCATTTGAGTATTGTATTAATTACGTTCAGGTTATAAGAATTATAGAGTATATACGGATTGTAAAACCGTACTATTTCATTAAGGACTTGAGATTGTGTGGAAACAAGAAAAGTGACTCAATAGCAGGTTAATTTTTTTTGGAAAATATATGGTTGAGATAAAGAAATTACTTAATATGTTTCTCATACTGATGTAGTGATTTGGTAATATCATATGATTGATTTTGATAAATTATATTGGATATTCTTGACTACCTTGAAACTGAAAAATGATTTGTATATTCCATCATTATTGGAGTTTACAACATTTTTGGATATAAGAGGTATATCCATTATTCTATAAGAAATAAAATAGCATGAATGTAATTAATAAGGTTTTATGGTAATTCAGGCCGTTACCATGTAATAAAAGAATACATAATGAAGGGATTCACATGTTATTACCTAGAAAAAATGATCATCAGTGTGTTTACCTTCCTTATAAATTATGGACTGTGAGTTTCGAAATATATATTTTGGATAAGTTTAAAGTTGGAATGGATTATGATTCACATTGGATACTATTGATTAATTTTAAAAAACATCTTAATATATTTTTGGATTGTTAAGAGAATGAAAAACTGTATGTCGGGAGACAACCTGTCGCGTCCAGCAAGGCCACGAGACTTGAACCCTCAACCGAAGAGCGACATGGGTGAATCACCTACCTATGGCCTATGTGATGTCATCATTTTTATAATGTAGTTTCATAAATATTCTGATAGATAAATTATAAATTTATTTTTTTGGGAACCCAAAAAGATTTGGATAAAAAAATAATTTTTAATTCTATTATCTTTTGGAGTAAAAGATAAGTTTGATGTATGAAGTAGTTGAAGGAAGAAACTGTACTAGTCAAGTATATATATATATTTACCTTTTATTCTATGAATAAATTATTTCTTAAATTTTAGAGAAGGGATCTAGAAACCAATATTTTTTTCCTAATACCATATGTTTTGTTGAACCGATGATATTTTATATTAACATAGATTGATGGTTTTGAGGCCCTAAATTTTACAATTGTTTGTGACTGATGACCTCCATCACTCCATTTAAATATTTACGTTTTCCCTCTATTATGTGTCTCTAAATTCCACCAATGTTCTTCAAATAGGGATCATAATTTGGTGGTGACTTTTTATTTCCCTTTTCCTCTTATTAAGAATAAATTTTATTAACGCAATTTCGGATGTGGGTTTTCCAAAAAGGTATTTTTATATTTCTATCCTTTTATTTTTGGAAAACAATTTCAAATTTCAATGATGCAATTCATTTTAGGTATGTAGAATGAAACACACCAAGATTTCATTGTAGGTTATTTAACTAATGTAATTGAATAACTTGCGCTACAGGAAACATCAAGTTCAAACCCTCCAACACATACCAAACTAGCTATTCAAAAGTGGTTATGAATACTATTATACGAATTTTTAATTTTAAATATTCCTTATAAATGTTAACATCTAGATTATGCGTTTCTTAGACATAATATACAAACGAATTAATTTTTTTAGATAAAGGATGTATTTCTAAAAAAATGCAATTTTACTACGTATTAATGGTGAACCCTTTTAATGAAATATTTGAAACATTTATATTATATTTGTCAAAATAAACTTCTATTTTATATGTGGGGAATAAATATTTAGTTTGGATAAATTTTTTCTATTTTTCTAAAAACATTCAATTTTTGATGAACATTGAAAAATTTGCGTTATTGTTTAAAATCAACTTTTTATTTAAATAATTATTTATTTTATTTATATTTAGTTTAAGTGAAATTAGATATAAAATAAAAATATATTTTTTATTTAATTCATTGGAGTCATATTATAATTAAATTAGATGTGTAGAATTTTATTGCACTTTTTACCTACATTTACCAACCTTATAGTTGTATTTTAAAATTTGTATAAAACATAATATTACCACTTATGTGAGTTGAATTTCAAAAAAAAGAGAGACACGGTTGACATTAGTATGTAAAATGTGGATCAATAAGATGAAAATAATTTTTTATGAATAGTAACTTTTGACATTTATTTACCATGGTTTAATGTAAATAGGATAATTAAGGGTAAAAATGATATTATAATTACCCTAACACATGTCCTAATTCTATTGGATAAGTATAATTTGACAAAAAACTAAAGTTAGGAATAATATATGATCCTTTAGGTCTACATGGATTAGATTAGGACATTTATTATTATTTTATTTAAAGAAGAGTTAAAAGTATTAAATTCAATGTTTAATAAAAAACCATTTTTAATATATGGTTATACAAAATATAAATTAGACTATAAATATTCATAATAAATATAAAAATATTTCCTATATAATGGTATTTTATTTATAATTTTTAGAGATAAATAATTAAGTTTATTTATGAAAAAATGATGATGTTGTAACTACCTTATTAATGAAAGAATAAAATAAATGGTATTTTAAATATTTAAATAAATAAAATTTCAAATTTTTATGACATCCACAAACTTTATATGAGAATAATACATGTTATGGTGATTCAATGTATCTTTTTTGACGTAATCAAGATTTAATGACTTTCACAAAAACCAAATACTAAATAGTTTCCAAATTGACATAAATGGGTTTTTTAAAACAAATATTATAATATTAAATTATATAATATTCTAAAAAATATAAGGTTCGTCCAATGGGCTTAAATAATATTATATATGTCCTTAATGAACCACATGAGGTTCTATTGGATGTTTAGATTATGTTTAATAACCATATAGTGTACGAATACAAGAAGACAAGGTAAAATTTAAACCATTTCACTATGAGTTAAATCTAAATGATAAGTTTATTATATGATACCACTTTGATTCCTCCAAAACTGGGTTCCACTCATGATTTCCCTGAGATGGCGGGCCACATGGCCTTCATATCATATCCTTATATATCATACGATGATTACTAATAGTGAGGTCATTGGGTTATTATGTGGTGATATAACTCCCTCATATATCAAATCTTTAATTGTGGTAATCAATAAAAAATGGATAGAATTTTTTTAATAATATATAGATTGAAATAACATTAAATAAAAAATAAAATAATAATAAATAACAAAGACATAGATAAATCAAAAAATAGATATGGAATATGATTTCCATATCATGATTCTATATAAAAAAGTTATCAGGGATTAACATGGGACACAATGAATATACTACATGAAATATAAAAATTTTAAAATCCAAAAACTATAACACAATATCTGAAGAATATGCTCGATCATCTTCCACCAACTCCATCCTATTATGGATGAAAATCATGAAATATATGTATCTCACATCCCTTTATCCATATATTCTATCACAATGTCTAGTTGGGTTCAAACGGTGACCGAGTAGGGTGAAAGATATAATATTTGACGGAAGGAACCCATTATGTCCATCCCAATCCATTATCTCAAATAAATAAATAGAAATTTTCTATAATAACAGAATATTTGGTAATAATTTAAAAAAAACTATCATGGATAATGTTCTAAATGGATTCTTGGCCAATACCATGAGATTTGGCACGTCAAATATTTGATATGTGTACATGATCAGGTCATAATATGAATAAAAGGACCATTCAAAATTAAACATTTATGGAAAATGCTAAATACCACAAGCATCCTATTTTTAGTGGAGGTCACATTTCGATGTAATTAAACAAGTTTTTTAATAAAAAATAAAAATAATTCACATGATCACATCCAATATAGGGATAATAATAAAGGATTAATCTCATATGAGTAGAGAATATATATAATTTTTTTAAAAAAAATCCAAATGTGGATTCCAAATCACATTCATGGAGATCTATGCTGAATCCAAATTTTTTCTACGTGTGTCTTCAATATGACACAATACCTCCAAGATCATACAATGAAACAAAAAATTGGATCCTTTTATCTATTGAGTCTGGTGAATCTATGTCTATAACAAGTATCTCACAATGTGGATCAGGTATCACTAGATTCATTTAATTGCTATCATTCCAATGGATCCTCCTTGATTTCTCCCCTACGTAATCATTTTCACTAATTATTATACATAAAACTACATGGATAGGTCATACATGGGAACATAATGTATCAATTATGGCATGTTAGGATTCCCAAGAAAATAGAGAGTCCATCCATGGATTACATAATTCAAGACCCATGTTCTATCCCAGAACATTATAAGTTATCATGGAAATCCATGAACATATAACAAGGTAACAAATTTTCATTGAATTCCAATATATAATCACCAGAATACAAAAGATAAAAAGCTATCCATGAATAATAAATTGGACCATAAATTGGAATGATGAAATAAGAATATTCATAACTCAATCTAGAAGGTTTGACACCTCAGAAACAAGAAATAAGAATAAAGATAAGATTAAAATCATGTGAACATTGAATTAACATGTCCCTAATCACATGTCATCAATGACATTTAAATAATCCATCTAATTAGCATTCCCTTTGATGACATTCAATTCTAGTTATTCCCATATGGAACAAAAAAATAAGTATAAATTGTTCTATATGGTACTAGTAACATGTAATATAATAAGGAATTAAATTGTATTTCCTGTGAAATATCATCATTTAATCAAGTTTCATAAGATTTTTAATTTAGGAATGTGATAAACAATGTAATTCACCAAGCATAAGAGTCTATTAATAATTATAGAGGAATGGTGTTTTAGAGAAACCATTTATTTATATCCATTTATTACAATTATAAAATCAATACAAGGAAACCAAAACACCCCTTGTCAATTAGAATTTTCAAACAATGGAAAATATTAGAAATTAGTGGTTGGATATCCCAAGGGGGTGTCCAATGAATGTTTGGAAACCCCATAATAGGATTTCACTATGAGATAAGGTCACTAATGACATGGGAAGTCACATTACAACATTTAATTTAACATAAATAGAGCCTCTTCATAACATCTTCTCAAATGGAACAATGATACAAAATCCAATACATGATGAAACAATCTTAATGTGCATAGACCCAATAACTCGATATAGTCTCACTCTAAACATCTGTTATCAATCATTGACAAGAACAAAAATGGAAGGAACTCAAAGTATTTTTCAAATAACTGAACAATACTGAATAATTTGTTGCACCAAACTAGCACAATAGATGGAAGGTTGAACTTGAAATAGAGGCCTTGTGGATGAAAATAATTCTAAGGGCCATCCATTATTTCTTAGAGTGAAGGAATCATACATATTAGTCAAAGGAAAAAAATACCAACAAGGATGATTGTAGTACACCCATGTGTGAGAGGAAGGGAAATCCCACTATAAGTGGAGGGTTGAATAAAAGGGTTGATTTAACTAATTAAATAGGGTCAATATGTTTATTTAACAGATTTTTACATTTTCTATTGGTGGTTGTATGTTTAGTCTAAATTGTGCACCATTAATTGATATAAGTTAAAACACGCATGGTTATGTTTCCCATTTTACTAACCATTTGTAAACCATTCAAAATATAACTACTACTACACATTCAACCATAACATATATGTGTGACCTAGGTCACATGATTTCACTCAAACCATGTGTCCTAGTCTTTTTTCATCTTTTCTGTGATTCAGGCTTCAACTGAGCCTAGGACACACGTAATACCCCCATTAACCTTATATGAATAACTATTAATATATTTCTAATTAATTAAAACAAAAAATTAAACGTCCATACCTTTTGATAAATTCAGGAAGTTACAATGGTAGGGATTTATAGTCATTGCACCACCCATTTACAAATCATAATCCATTCATATCTCTGACACGTGATCAAAAATCAGTGAACATATATCATAAATCATGGAATGGAAATATGTTCCACAAACATTTGAACATGTTATAATATCATGAAAATTAAAAATAAATTTTATTTATCAAAATATATTCATCACAATAATATACCATATAGAATAAGAATAATAACTTTAAATATAGTGACCCAATACCTTTACACATATTTAGATAACATCTATTTTTTATTGATATGAATGGTCAATCTCCCAAGAGTAGGTACATGGGATGAATGTGTTGAATCCCCAAGGAATCACTACAAAAAATCCCATACATGAGGGAAGGGATTGGAAATTGTTAAAAACTGAAAATATCCCTTCCTCTTCCACCCACATGGCCAGAGTACCCACTGCTATGTTTCTTTCCCTAGGGGTATTCCTTATCTACATACCATCAGCAAAAAATCTCTGATGTACCTATGAATGTATGATATTTCCGAGATATATGGCATGTAATTGATGATTAGGGTTTTAGGATCATGGAATCAATATCCACATAGTTGATATTGAAGTCATTAATGATGGACAAAGGGATAGCACAATGCAGGGCCCTTGCTTCTACTTCAAAAGTGTCCACATGATTGTGGTAGACAATAAAACAAAGATGAAATGAGTCTTCTCTATTGCGAACCAGCATGCCTCCTCGCATGATGAGTTGGATGCAAGAGTCATCCATATTAAGTCTAAAACCCTCCAAGTGGGATTTTTCACCAGAACCAAAAGCCCCAATGAGGTTTATGGTTAAGGATAGGACCCTCCCCATGCTATGAAGTAGTCACCATTATAGAAACGTGCTCCACATGCCATATTTGACTTCCTATAGATCAAAAACAATAATTATTGCCTAATATTCACCCACAGATAGGAGTCATTCACACCATTCCACATGGGGTTACTTTCCTACCACCGGATCCAAAAAACCGCAACTATCAAGGGAAAAATATTCTTTACCATTGATCCTTGTAGGATTAATCTCATGGATGTATGTCTAAAGGAACTCATCCACCATATCCCTATACAGGAAAAGCCATGTTGAAGTGCTAAAAAATACCAACTGATCCTATCCCACCTGCACCCAAAGAAAAGGTTCCATAGAGTCTCACAACACACCCTATCATAGCACCAATGCTGAGAGAAATGGTTAACCTCCCACCCCCGACCATTAGACATTATCATAAGTATGAATAGAATGGTTCATCAACCTCCACCATAGAAATTTGAGTTTCATAGGATTAAAATTACCCTATATCTCATCTTCTAGAAAATTTGAGCACCCATCCCCATGCATACCATCACATATTTCTTTACTTCTAAAACCACAAAAATTTCTGCCATGAAACGTACACATTTCCTACTCAACCCCTAGAGAAATAACATAAAACCCAGATTTCTCTGAGGGTTGAGAACTGCCTCAATTAAATTGACATGCCCACTGGCTTCTCTAAAAGTTATTTCAGAGACAAGGCACGGAGAAGTAAAAGTGACTTCTCCCCAACCAAATATTCATTCCAAAACCATATATCACCACTACTAACAACCCACCGGGATTTCCATTTCAAATATTCTAGGAAAACATATATCCCTTTATCCATGCTTTATAAAATCATGCTAAAATCATGCACACTCTGCGTATCATCACCATACCTCTCTCATATGAACTTGGCCTAGAGGGACCTACCTTTAAAAATGTTCAAGGGCTACCTATCTTGAAGGGCCTACATGCATTCCATCAAACACTGAAGGGAAATTCCCATTACTCAATGGGTTTAGGAATCCTATCCCATGAATCCCACTAAAGACTCCATGTCTAAGGACCATCCCATGCGATGCCAGCCAACACACATCCCATAATTTGAGCCACCCCATTATGATACATTTTAAATTAGATAACATGCATGGGGATAGAGGTAAAAACACTAATTACAATGGTAATATTTCAAATAAAAACTGATTTTTTTCTATTTTTGGATATGCCACATGATTTTGTTGATAATTTAATAAAAAATAATCTTTGGACCCTAGTCATCTGATATGGGAACACCCAAATACATCAAAGGATGTTCCTTCATAGGCATACCAATATTTTCCATCATCTCCCCCCTCTTTATATTCAAATACTTCCTAGGGATAAACAAATTTCGTTTCTCCTTATTGAACCTCTTACCACACTACATTTTTTATTCATCTAGAGTCTTGATTAATCCTGAAATCGACATCAATGTACCATTCATGAAAAATAGTGTATCTTCCGTAAACATCAAGTGGGATATCAGGGGGGACCCCTCGCTCTAAAATGTTCTATCAACCCTTCCTCTTTTTGATGTTTAATTGACCTCGAGAGAGCTTCCTATTCAATGATGAAGTGGCTAGGGGACATGGGATCCCATTGACAGAGCCTCTCATTGATTTGGAAAATACAAACACCGTTAATTAAATATAGACATATATCCATGATGAAGTGTAGCTCCGGAAAAAGGGATCTCTTTCCCACTCCAAATAACCAAATACCCTCCAAACCCTGATCATGAAACTTCAATCCATCCTATAAATAGATTTTTCGAGGACTAAAATAACCATAAATGTTTTACCAACTAACTTAAAATTATGTTAACACACCTGATCATTAGTGACTCCAAGAACACATTGTATATTACTAACCTAAATGAAACTGTTATGCTCCTCATAAAAAAGATATGGAAGAAATACACCAAGCCTCTTATTGAGGATGTAGGCATGAATATTTTAGGTAATGTTTCATAAGATAATTGTCTTATAGTGTATAATCATGTTCTAACACATTACCTTAGGAATAAAAACCAATCTCGAAGCACTAACTACTCTAGTAAGACCTCCACCCCAAATAAATCATACACATCCTCAAACACCTAACCAGCACAACATCCCAAGCATCCACCAAGAACTCCCTTTGAATCCCATCTATCCCTGGTGCAGTATCATGATTCATCTAGGATATGGTCTCCATAACATCTGATGGGGTTGGAGGGAGGCCCAATTAGTATCTATCAATGCCATGGAGGATCCTCAAGAAGGTCTTCCCAGAATCCCTTATCCCCTAACACCCCATTACACTCCCCTGTAGAGAACACCCCTAGCCTGGATATTAGATCTCTAAAGTGCATATATTCCATCCTCTAGACTCTAAGTCATCAAATGTGAATGAACCATCCTACCGATTGAGGCGGACCCCCGAAGCTATTTTCCTCTCCCAAACGAGTGCCATAAAAAATATGGTGTTGTGATCCCCTTCTCTAAGCCACAGGGCTCTAGAATTTTCCCTCCCCCCTCATTCCACTGCAAGATGTTTCAAGGTAAGAATATACTTCTAGGATACAAGGACATAAAATTACTCTTCATCCCATCATTTCAAGAGTCCATCCTTGATGTTTTTGACCTTAACCATGAGGTCCCGTAGATCATCTTCTCGCTTCCAATTTTCTTCCCACATGCTTAAGTACCTTATTTTTACACATATTATTACAATTTTTTTGACATAAATAACAACTATATTAAATTAATTAATCAATGTCCTATAATGTTATACTGATTTGGTTAGTAATAAATAATATGAAATTAAAATAAAATTTCCATATATTAATCATAATTAGAATCTTATAAAACCCATTGGTGTCCAAAATCTATATATTCTATCATAGGTAAAATATTAATTATCTGGTTTTGATATAATGGTTATTAATGTATTTAACATCACATAGAAGAATAAAATCAGAATGAAATGGAATAAAATTATATCATAATGTAGGTCCTATTAATACTCATATTTGATAATATCATAATGGAAATAACTATATAAAATCATAAAATCATCCAAAAGAGGAAGCTATATTAAACATTATATATGATGAAGTCTTGCATAACCACTGTAAAAAAATAATAATGTAAATAAATTACCATATTAGATCAATAACACTCTATTATCATATTAAAAAATAGATGGATCCAAAAATGTTACCAATTCATTATAGAACAATTTCTCTAAATTGATCATAACATTTAAATGTTTCTATGTGATTGAAAATGAAATCAATCATAAATTATAGTCATAAAATAATTGATAAATTAACATATGGAATGTATTAGACAATAAATATTTGAGAAAATAACCAATTAATATATTTTATTGACATATATGAATATGTGAATGATTCATAATCATTAATGTTATTGGGAATGTGAGTGAAGAAGAGAAAGTACCTAACCCCATAAAAATAGTGGTTTTGATATATCCCTAACCTTATGATTAGAATATTTTTAGAAATGATATTTATTACATTATTAATAAAAATATAATAATTTATTAATTAGTTATGATCATTTTAAATATAAATATTATTTATTACAATTTTATTATTTTCATTGAAAAAATTTCAATGATATATAAGGTATAATTTTTTTATTGTGAGGGTATTTAATTCATGTTTTCATGTATAGGAAATTTGAGAATAATTATAAATGTTCATAAAAAATGGAAATAAATCTACCATATTGAAATGAATATGTTTTATATAGATATTGATATTTAAACTGACAGAAATGTTATTTTATTATTCAATCATATAGATAATTCATAAATTAAACTAATAACATTAATTAGTTAGATCGTCAATGTGGTTTGAGAGTACATTAGAAAATAAAATTATATCATTAAATTATTCAATGACATGGAATGCAATAGATTTGGAATATTATCACAATATATAACAATAGTAATATGATTAATTACTACATCATGGAAGTGGAGAAAAATAATGTGTGTTTATCATGTAGGGGGATAACCAACAATGCTTTAAAAAATAAATTGTTTCGAAAATGGAAAAAATAATGGTATACGATTGAAATTACACTATTAAAAATAAGTGTATTTAGGGAGATTATATTTATATTTTAATGTTGTTTTAGATTATATATGGCGATATAAGATGAAGAAAATCAATATAAATTAGTAACTAACCTCACCCCTTCATATGATTATATAACATTAGGATAGACCATATGGATCCACGAAATTATATTTGGATGATACTTGAAGGAATAGGTATGGGAGATATTATTTGAATGATGTGTTCCTAAAATGAGGTAATATCCAATGATTATATGTTTTTAAGAGTATTGTATGAAATGAGATCTATTTATAAGGGTATGGAATATGTGTTTTTGAAAGTTATAATAATGATATAATTAATTTACCTTAAAAAATATTAATAGTGTGAATTATTAATCTTATATCATACATTAAAAAATTAATGAAATTTTTACTAATGGGGTGTCATACACTACATGACTATGAGGATTGGGTATTTATCTTATAATGTTTAAAATTGTATTTAATAATTCACATAAAAATAAACTACTGTATAAAAATTAAAAAATTAAACTTTATTCAATTTTTTGGAATTGTAGATAAAAATTTTAAAATCAATTTTTTTATATTTTTCTATACATGAGAAATTTAATTTTTTAAAAAATCATCATTTATAAGAATAATACTATTTAATGACATTATATTTTATGATTTTGATAAATATATTATTGAAAATATTAATATCCTTCATTGATTTATTTATAGGAATTGTGTAATAAATCAAAAATTTATTCTCATTTTAGAAATGTCAGACAATGCTTGATGACATAATGCCGATTTTAAGCTCATCATGACCGTGGGATGGCCTACACATGGTTTTCAGTTAATGAAACCATTGGTGGTTCATTTTAATAATATAAATAAGTCATATTTTTAATTTTAATTAATATGAATGTTGATAACCCACTATAAATATTTCTTTATGAATTTTTTTTATAAGTTTCTTCAAAAAAAATCGATAGGTTTTTAGACGAGGTTTTGGGCATTATTCATTCGTGGAACAACATTAGATGATGAAGATAAATCCGATTGAGTGGGTCGAGATGGAGTGAACTGAAGGACTAATCCTAATAATAGGAGACAAAATTCTTGACAAATGATCAATCCATATTAATATTGGAAATATCAATTTTTGGTTCCACCCTTTTGATTAGATTGTAATTTCATGTATTTATCTTCTTCTTTGATATTGAAATTTCGTGTTTATCACATTATCAAAAATAATAATGATATAGATGATATAATTCCCCATCCATAAACATTATATAATCTTGATAAAAGTGTATAATTTGACATTAATTAACATTAAGGAACTAATCAAGATTATAGATTTAGAGAATTATGTAATAAATGATACATAACATCATGAATATTACATACAAACACTTCTTCTAAATATCTTTTTATTAATCAAAAATCATTAAAATGAAATATGAAATAGTTTCATGTTTTAACAGTATATGTTTATCTTTATCACATCCATTGCTCTATTATTATTTATATTCTATGAAAAAAATTTCAAATCATAGGATGAGAATAAAAATCTTAGTAAGGGATGCATAAAGAATGAAAATAGGTAGACTTGGAATAAAATGAAATCCATGAATAATTTATTATAAAGTAATAATTTTAATCTTTATGAAGTCGAAAAAACACATCACCGAATATAAGTTCATTGTTTACCATTTATGTAATAAAATGATTATCATAAACCACATTGAATGCAACATATATCATATAAAGTTTTATTGGGATATGAACATACAATAATGCAATAATCATTCGGCTGACATCCACTCATATCACTAAATTGAATTACAATATATCTGACTTTGATACCTAATACATTGGAGGTTATAATGTAACTAATCGTACTTAGTTTATGACATAACAAACTGTTATTTGGTTTATCACATAACCACCCATCATGGTTTATCATGTAACCATCTATCAAAATTTTAAGTACGATTATATAAGAAGGACACAAAAAACAATCATAATGTAAAAATAACATTTCCATATTTCAATCACAGAAGATCATTTCAGGATATTGAAAGATTCCACCCATTTATAAGTATATTTTAAATAATTAATATTCAGACTTTGAATCAAAGTGTCCCATACAACATTGATACTTTTTTTAAAAAATTAATATTTTAAAACATTCATGTCTATATAGATAAATTCATAAAAACAATTACAAAACATGGATGTGAAATAAATTTTTTTAAAAGAATAAATCATTAAAACATTTAAAAATGATGTTTTAATTAAAAATCCCATTTATACATGAAACGAACATGAATAAAAATAATAAAATTATAATTCAATTAAAAACATTTAATATCGTGAGAATATATTAGTTCATGATACAACAAGTCAAAAGGGATTCCTATACACCTTATAGGATATTAAAGGCATATAACATCTAGATATAACTTACCATGAGAATGATTCATCATGTGTGATCCTCATTATTTCAGAATAAGAATATTAAGTTAATTTATATGTAATCTAGAACCTTTTTCAGGATTATTATTTCTTTTATATCAATTATTACTTCTTTATAAAATTTACATAATTAGTTAAGTTAATATCTCTCATTTTGTCGATATAGTGTATCTGAGTCGAAAATGATCTTCTTATAATTAAAATTATCCATGTGTTCAAAATTATTTTATCTCCAGAATAGTATTAGTGATTTAAATATCACATGTACCCATTTTATATGTATTTATAATTGTCCCTAACATTTTTAAATAAGAAATGAAATTCATCATTCTTGGAGATGGTATGTTGTACAAATGTATAAACTCTACTTTCATTTCTTTTTCATATCTAAAAAAATTAAAAAGAAATTATACATAGGTATATTATAAATCCATTATAATACCATATTTTTTATATGTTAAATTTTTACTAAATAAATCTTGTATATGTTCCATGTATGTCATGAACGGGACATATCACATTAAGGTGGTGGTAGTCTGTACTTACACAAATGAAAATATAGTATTTAAACATCAGGAAAATCATAAATGTATTTTCGTAATTATTAAATGAAATATTATAGGCAAAATTTAAATATAATATATATTATATTTAAGTACAGTTCTATCATAATGTCCACTATTAGAGGTGGAAGGGGGAAATCAAACAATAATCATTTAATGAGGCAGTAGTTCATCGTACAAAGAAACAATTTATTGGTATCTATTAGATTGTGGTTTGTGTATTCTTAGTTTGAAGAAATATCATAAAAATCATATTATATTGAAGATATTTGATTTTTTATAAATTAATAGAATAAATATAGTTCGTGGTGTTGGAGAAAGAAAATGAATGGATGAATCTTGAGAGAAGACCGAACCTCAAATCGGGTAACTCCTTTTGATTTATGCTGAATGGATTTATTGAATTGCCTTATGCCTAAGGTGAATCTTTTAGAAGAAATATATGGATGTTTGGAGATTATATGGGCATATTTTGGACTAAAAAAGGGGGTTAAGAGGTGTGAGTAAGGGTTATAGGTGATTCCTCTTTATAAGAGGTAGGAGGGGCACTTTAGGACAGAAATGAAATATCATTTTATTATAAAAGGATTTTCAGTTTCTAGTGGGCTCAAAGGAGTAGATTTAACTAGTAATATTCTATTGGGTCAATAACATCATAACCAATATGTTTTAAACAGGTTTAGGTCACACATATAACATTTTCGTTTAGAATTAACCCGTAGTTAACAAATTTAATACTTACAATGTCTTCTTGTATATTCATAATATATAGTTAATATAGTTTCTATAAAAAACCAATAGAACCTCAAGTGATGCATTAATGAAATTTTGAACATTATCTAAGTCATATTAATGAATATTAGTTTTCTAATACTATTATATCATTTAATAAAATAGTATTATTTTCAAAAACACATTTATGTAAAAAAATTTACTACTCATAACAGGACATTTCCAAAATCCATATCAACATGATTATTTCGATAAAAATTCATTAATTCTAATATGAAATGTCATAATAATCCATAAAATTCGTTTATAGAATAAAAATATTGAATTTAAATTTATTTTAATATTTATAATCTCATTTATTTAAATAATTAATTAATAAATAAATCACTACATCATCATTTTGTCATAAATAAATTATTTTATTTGATGTCTGAAAATTATAAATAAAATACCATGATGTAGGAAATGTTATTATATTATTAATTTCTATTTATTGTTTATGTGATAACATATATAATATCTCATAATAACTATTTTATTAAAAGAAACATTTTTCTTTTATATTTTTCAATACATTAAAGTATTTCATATAAAATATCATTTTCACATTAATGTGGCTCCATGGGATCCCATAATCGAACCAAGGCTACCCTTGGTTAGGAAGATCTCATCCAATTCTATTAAGAAATGTGTAAGGGTAGTTTAATATTATCAATGATTGGTGGTGGATTTTATATTTGTTTAATACTCTCTGGATTTTATCCTTCATCAGTTAAGATCGTGATGATGTTATTTAGATGAAATTTAAGGGTTTTACTAATTGTTCTATGGGAGGAAATTTATTTTATATATGCGAATGGGACAAGGAAGTGACATCAGTGGTGGAACTATTCTTAATTCATCCAATGTGTATGAAAATCATATAATATTTATTTGACATTTGAAATTATGAATTTTGAATTGGGTTGATGTGGTATTTGGTGTATCCAGTATTTGGGACCTTTTGTTATGGTTCATAATAACACCCTAAAACATGGATTATAAAAAAACAATCATTTTAGTAAATAACAATATTTAAAAATAGTATCACTTTATCAAAATAAGTGTATTATATATTTAAAATTCATTATAAAAAATTTATAATATACTTAAGGAAATTTAAGTTCCTCTATGTGGCAAAAATATCATCCCAAGGGTGATTTTATTCTACAATTAGTAATACAGAAAAATCAAGACAATCATTTTGGTGATTTTATTCTGCTTATAATTATATTTACACCATCTATTTTTTGATTTATGCTTAACCATGGTAATTTTAAAAATTCATTGTATTATACATATTTTGTACAAATTTAAAAGGGTCCGACATACTAAAGTAAGAAAATTTGATTCCATATACAGAATCATTTATTAAAAAATTTAAACATATATTTTCCTAATATTATCTTAAAATTAATCATATTGATGGAGAGAGAAAAAGGAGTTCTAATGTAAAAATATCCCAATGATTAAAATGTTTTTATATTCTTCATAAATTTGAAATTTATTCCAATGAACTAAATATGATTAAATGAAAAAAATACAATTTAATTATAAATTCATAATAACTATGAATTTTATTAAACCACTATATTTTATTTACAATATATATATATTCAATTAAAATGCTATATTTTGACAGTATTCATCAAAACATGAATCATATCCAAAAAAACATCTAATGTAAAATTTTATACTCCTATTTTAAATAATAATAATATTTTTAATATATTATATATAAAATTTTATAGAATTAGATTTAAATTAATGTCACTATGAAAAGGAAGTCGAACTGATTTAATAAAAATATAGTGTTTAATTTATAATATATGGTTTTTTTCATACCATATGCTTGTGGAATATATATTCAATGAGTGTAAAAATATTTTAGTGGATAATTAACATATATATTATCTTTATAAAAAATATATAACTGTATAATATAATTTACTTTGAACATTAATAAATATTTTTTTACCAGATGTTGCATTCATTTTTAGTTGTCAATAAATTTGAAATAATTCAAAATGTAAAATATATGTAAATGTTATGGGTTGCGAAATAACATCAGATAGAGCCTCATAATGAGTAGGGTTTTACCATAATAAAATTCATAATTAATCAGGAGATAATGAATAATCCAATATATCTGGTGATTTTTCTTGGTGATCCCATCATGACGTGTACAAGTTTACATGCACCGCAAAATAGAATAGATCATAAATCAAAATCATAAGGCATTTTATAAATGAACTAAATATATGTATATACATGACAAAGTAATTGATAAAAATATATGTATATATGATAGAAATATATAATCATAATATCAATTCATTACATGACATTAAGTAAATAGGAAAATATAGTTATAGTGAGAGAGGTCATACCCCGAATAATAAGTGTGTTTAGGTCAGAATCCATAAAATATGTTCCTAAATTATTTTTCACATATACCTATCAAACTATTATTGCCCTTGAAAATTCAAAAAAAAACATGGTTATGAAATATAATAATAGTTAGAACAACCATCCCTCACCATACCTCACAAGAATCTCTCCATACATGAAAGACTGCAATCATCAACAGACAAAATATTTCAATTACAAATGAACATGTGATGTCATAAAGCATCAGTGAAAAAGTATACACCAAATAAAACATCATGCGACATTTGATAAGCATAACTTTTATAGAAAACACAAAAAACCAAACAACACACTACACAATCACAAAAAACCACATTCTGTTGGGAATAAGACCTATGAAATTTCATCATCCATGTCAAAAAGATATCCTCTAGGAGATACACCAACACACCCAAATCTATTTAATCACATAACCTTTGATGCATATCGATTAAAAATAGGTCCCCCATTTTCATATCAGGAATCTGTTACACAACACATCATAAATATCACAATCCAAAGGTAAACAACTCATGTCATAATAAAAAAGATAAAAAATATCAATAAAAAGATAAACAAGAATTGAAATGATATAAAATCATTTTTGTACTTGGAACTCATCTAGGTATCTCTCCCCCATGTAAATTTATACTGGCCACCATTCATCCACAACACACGAACCAATGGAATGGTCCTTCCACATAGTACTTTCTGTCAATGATCATTGACCCCTACTTGATGCTCCAAAAATGACATGTCATCCTCAAATTCCAAATATCAACATTCATTGACATGTGAGTCATCGTTATGATACCTATAGTGATGTGATATGTGGAATTTTTCATGGATGTTGTCTAACTGTGGTGGCAATTCCAAGTGGTATTAAACTTTAGAAACCCACCATAAAACCTCAAAAGTTATAATGAACATTAGAGAAATCTTACTCACAAATCCAATAAATTGCTTCCCACATCGTGGATAAACCATTAAGAACACATGTTTCCCATCTATTAACTCTAAGTGTCTCCCAGAAATATTACCATATGACCAATATCAGTATAACACTACTTTCATCCTCTCACGAACAAGATGATCATTTTTCGTTGTGCTCTACACCGCATCAGGATGACGAACAGGTGTCTCCGCAACCTTCATCCTTCACAATGTATATGGACATGGTCTCTCATACTAAAATTCAAATAAATTCAAACCAATAAAAGATTGAGTTTTTGGATATTATAATACTCTACCAATGGAATGCTTCTTACTTATGATCCACAAAAATCTAAGATGCCACTCATAGAATATCATCCAATGTTTGGATATTCTTTTCAATATGTCCGACTATCTAAGGGTGGAAATCAGTGTGGAGCTGTATCTAGGTTCTGAAATCGTGATCAAATACCCTTCATACACATGAGGTAAACTGTGTCTCCCAATATAAGAAAATAGAACTTAGAAATCCCTAAAACTATACCATCTCATATATATATCTCATTGAAAATTCAACTAATGTGGAAAATTCCTTGATTTCTATGATGTGGATAGATTTTTTCAACTTATCCATTTTCACCCACATGGAATCATAATCTCCATGATCTATGGGTAAACCTATTACTACATCCATCGAGATGTCATCCAATATCAATTTATGAAAATCTAGGGGCTTGAATAGACCACTATGAACACGATTCCCATCCAATACCTATTAAAAAACCATGTACATTACCATAGACCATATCACAACACATTTCATCCCATGTCACCAAAAATCAATATTTATGAAATGTCACATATTAAAAACACTTGGATGTACCTCCAAGAATGATATATGAAACTCATGAAGGACTACACTATGAATTCATAATGAAATAAGAAAAAATTGAAAAAAAATGTTTTCAACTATCCTTTAACCACCCCTCCATAGCTTCATCTTGTCCAACAGAATTTACCAATACCTCTACCTATGAGTTTCCCAACTGAAAATAATCCACCTGATGCATCATAGAAGACTTTACAATCATCTGAAACAAAACTCGTCTACCCGCATCAACTTTTTAATCTATGTGTAATGATGGAAAATCATTCATCTATTTATATGAATATATATATTCTTGAACAACCCTCTTTATGTGAATTTATTCTCAGTGAATCACCCATAAAATTTACCTTTCCTAATCTATATGAAATAAAAAAATCCTTATCTTGGATAAATTAAATCCACTTCAACTATCATAGATTCAGGTCACACTAGGAAAACATATACCTCAAACTATTCTTATCCCTGTAGATGACAATGAACTCCCGAGAGAGGTAATGCTGCCACAACATAAGTTAACCAAAAATTTATTCTAACAATATAATTAGGGTGTCATAGTTACCCTCATTAAGAACTAATTTCCTATACCCATAATTGATCACGGACCAATTCAATACCTACATGCATCCTAAACCAAGAATGCATGCATCACTAAACACCTCAATCATCACCCCTTCCTCTAAAAAATGGAGAACTGATACGCTGAAAAAATTCTTATTTAGGAAACTAAAAACATCCAAAAACTAATCACTCCACAAAATAATAAAGTCTTTCCTATTCAAATACATCAATATGACTACATCTTGATATATATATGGTGTATACAATTTATAACAACCTAAAAGACCAAGGAATCATTGAATCACTTACATGATCTTAAATGTGTCCCAGGAAACAACTACATCCACCATCAAATGTTATAATACAACACCCTGATGAGACACCACATTCTAGAGTATATCATACTATCATGTTAATATCATACACATGGGAATATTTCCAATGAGTGGTTGGTGTCGATGAACCAGAAATACAGTTATGAGATGCTCAACTTGATCCTCCTAGGAATTAGAGTAAAGTTCGATATCATCAATGAATACATTAGCATATAATATAGTAACTCATTGAAAAGAGATTTCATAAGCTCTATGAACATGGATTGTGCATTAATAACATTGAACTAAATGAACAAAAACAATATGTTACGATACCTACATCTGAAAGCATTCTTTTGGATATCACCACACTTCACCCTCTATAGGTGATATCACAACTATAGATTGATCATAGAAATCCATATCATTAGTCTAAGATGCTTGAAAATATATTCTATTCTTGGAATAGGTTAATTGCTATTGATCATCAACTTATTCACCAAACAGTAGTTTATACACAACCTTAAACCATTGATCACATTTTAAAAAAAAATTGGAGAAACCCACAATGGAACACTTACTGGAAAAAACCCTTCGGTATATGATGAACGTTATGAATCTTCATGTCCAAAAAACTATAATTTTCTATCTGATAAGGAGCCCTAAAAGCAGATTTGAACTGTGCTAAAATGTTATCCTGATCTCATCATCACATCAAGGAGGTTGGATCACTACATCATCCAGGAAAACATCCGGTTACTCCCCAGTGACAATGATAACCTCTAACATATTAGAATAAATTCATTTCATTAAAATATTATCCAAAAATGATAGAAGGTTCTCCAAATTTATGTTGCTCACCTTAAAACCCTACTCTCAACGAATAAACGCATGTTGTCTATAAAAATATAAAAACATGACTCTCTATTAGATATAATAAAAAAAATATCATATAAAAAAATTCGATTTAAAGGATGACCACATTTTATAGAATTTGTATTAACATGAAATCCCCATGGGAATGATGTGGTCCTATCATCAATCTACTTCCCCGACACACAAAAAAATAAATGGTTTGTCCTCTGACGACCATACTCAAAATCAGGGGAATATGAATCATCCCAACATATATTCATAGAGCATGAGATATAGAGGACGAAACAAAGAAGTGTGAAACTTCTAAATCAAAAAATAATAAGAAATGTTACAAAAAATCATTTTACTTATTAGAATCTCATACCCCACTACAACTGCTACCTCCACTACATGAAACTTACCAAAACTAGATTCTATACCTCTCTATTGAGGGAAACCTCCATGAAAAATTCTCAGGTAATGGTCCTCGAGTATGAGGGACATCCTATGGTTAGACTGTACCAAATACATATCCCATATGTAAAGAAAAAGCCTATTGTACCTAATGTAGAAACTCTCTAACCAGTAGCTATGCTTGAGTCTAATTCTGATCCAATCTTCCTCCACCAAAATACGCTTGGGTATACCAGATGAATAATTATGACGATGAACATGATTACCATATAATAAACCCTTTTCCACAAGACCATAGTAAATTAATTGAGATCAGAAGGCCAAAAGGGAAGGTGTTGATTTCAACTCTACATTGGTCAAATCCGTTAAGTTTTTGGGGCATGAGACCCAAAAAGAAAACATTTTCCTTTTTCGATCTCTGTTTACTCAAAAATATTTATAAAACTCCTCCCATGTGAATCCCATATATCACATCTATCTTCTTATGATCGTCAAAATAAACTTGTAACATAAATGGAGTAACTAAATACTTAATAGAAGGATGGAGTGCTTCATCAATATTTCTCACATGAGACTCGTCATCTAAAACAATGTATTGAGAAAATTAAGAAGCTCCATGATCTAATCCCATGACCCCACATTTAAATACACTCTAATAAATTGGATGTATTTCTTACCTCTCCTTAGGCATAATGGATGATGAAAGGAAATCCATATGAAACTCATTCCTAAACTGAACTAATCTTTTTTCCTTCTATATGCTCTCTCATATACGTTATCCACAATTTACATGAACGAACCCAAAAATGACTAACTAAAAATGGGACCCTATAATCATCTAGTTCTTAAATCAATATATAGGTGATCTCCATCTCTTCTACCCAACATTCAGTCTCCACCTAAGAATAAATTCCCTTGTACTTTCTAATCGCTTTCTACTAGAAATTATGCAACATACTATTCCACTGATCATCAACCTCAGTTAGATAGACCCTGTGACGATCTACCAAAGCATCTTGCAGGACATCAACTTCCAATAACAAAATTATATGGTGATCAGGAGACATAGATAAATGGGAAACATGGATTTTTGAATCCTGTGTAGTATGAAATTTTAATAAAATTTATTTTGATACAATTTTAATGATTTTATCCAATTTATCTATCCAATAAAAAAATAAAAAAATAAAAAAATTAATTTTTTTTTCATGTACCAATGATAGCTTTCTAACATAAATAAAGGATTGTATTCATTAGTTGATTAATAAGCTTAGGGTTAGAAAATAGATCCATGGGGCCCCGACATCCCATCCACTAGCGGATATTCCTAGAATATGTCATTTACGGAGGTCTATATAATTCATAGAAATACTATCAAATTAAATCCTCAATATTTTTAACTCCAAAATTCATCAAATCACTCAACCATCACCACTGATATATTTTATTCTGTAAAAACTCGGACATTCCAAGTGAAATTATTTCTTAAATTCTTGTAAATTTTACAAGTCAGAAGTTTATGACGGCAGTTAATTTCGAGGCCCGGTGTTCCCGGAACCTATTTTTGAGGTTTTGTTTGGGTACATTCAGTAAACATACATGAAGGTTTTTCTATATATTGAACCGATGCTTGGAATTGAAATCTGAGGACACCGATTAACTCGCAGCATCGGTATTCGCTTATGGGGGTTGTTACCGTAGTTCCTTTTGGTCGAGAGTAGATGTTATATTTTGGGGATTTGTAACAAATTAAAATAAAATAATTGTGAGTGTACACAATTTTATATAATTTATTAAGTGGTGGTTATTTCCAACCAACGGGAGTTATAGGTGGGGCACAGACCCACAGAACCTCCCATGGGAGGATAATGTGTGGTGGGTCCCACACGAGCCCCTAACACATCAACCACCCCATTAAGCAATTGAAACCCCTTCATTATCTTTTTAAACTCATCACTTTCTCTTAATTAATTCTAATAGCTTGGATTAAATAATTTCCACAATTAATTAATCATTTAATTCATTCGAATCAATTTGAATCGCATGTAAATTCTGTCAAAATTTGGAAGTCATATTATAATATTTTTGTTGGTAAATATTTTAGTGGTGGAACTTTTGGAGAATTAGGAGGAGGCCTTCTTACTGATAAGAACATTTACCCTCTCCAATGAAGAAATCAAGGCCCACGACCATCATCTTCTTCATTCTTCATCCTCCGCATCAAGGAAGACGACTCCACATATGAGGAACATCGACTACACTTCCTCCTAGAATGCATCCTGACATCAAAAAATCAACGTCATCTTTGAATCCTCTTCCCGTGACACGGATAAGCGAGCATTGGAATCAAGGTAGGGGTTTTGAATATTTTTTTGAGAATAAATTATGTTTTTCTTATCAAATCCTTTAGGATATCTTCATCCAACTACTATCGCCTAACATGGAGGGCGCAGGCTGAACGAACACTATAACACCCGATAATTTTATGTTAATTAAATCATCAAAGTAATATTTTTCTACACACAACACTTGCATGACTTTCTTTACACGAAATCGTGACCTTCTTCGATAGCTTGCGTCGTACGCAATACCGAGTTTCACTAAACAATGATATGGTAATAAAATATTATTAAAACTAGCCATTATGAATAGTAATAACCACTTTTTGAAATTTTATAAATTTTATTTTTCAAAATGGACTTCATTTTTGGATTCGGAATATCAAAAATATCCTAGGGTGAAATGTTGGTATTTTTCTAAAAACTGTCAATTTTTGATGAATAGTGAAACCACTAAGTGGTAGTTAAAAAACTGAATTTTTCATAAAACGTAATTTTAACGCTTTTGTGAGTGGAATTTAAAAATTATAAGATACACGGTTGTTGTCAATAAGTAAAATGTGGTTCAATGAGTTGAAAATAATTTTTGGTGAATTGTAACTTTTACTTTTATTTACCACGGTTAAATGTAAATAGGGTAATTAAGGGTAAAAATGATATTATTATCTTAACACATGTCCTAATTATATTGGATAAGTTTAATTTTACCAAAATCAAACTTAGGAATAAAATATGTCCATTTATTCCCACTTGGATTAGATTAGTACATTTATTATTAATTTATTTAAAGAAGGGTTAAAATAGTTAAAATCAATGTTTAATAAGTAAATAATTTTGAATATAAGGATATATATAAGATAAATTAGACTATAAATATTAATTAGAAATATATAAATATTTCCTACATAATGGGATTTTATTTGAAATTTTTGTACATTAAATAATTGAATTTATTTATGACACAAAGATGATGCAGTAATTATCTTATTAATGAAATATTGACATAATTGATGTTATAAATACCCAAATAAATGTAATTTGAGACTATTTATGAATTCCACTAATTTTATCGGTTAATATGACATGTTATTATTGATTTAATTAACTTTGTTCGAACTAATCATTTAGTTATGATTTTCACAAAAATCAATTACTAAATAGTGTTAAATTGACATAGAATAGTTTTTAAAACAAATATTATATTATTAATTGTTATTTTATTCCTAAAAATCTATGGTTCGGCCAAATGAATTACATATGGTTATATATATTAATTATAAACAACTTGGGGTTCGTTTGGATTGTTATAGTAAGTTTATTTACCTTATAGTTTAAGAACACAAGAAGACACGGTAAAAGTAAAATTATTTAACTTAATGTTAAATCTAAATGATAAGGTCAAAATAGGAACCTAAACTTTTATAAATTTTATTGGATGAGAGGATTTAGACCAATCCCCACATTATCTTCTAAATAAATCAATTTGGAGCTATTTAAAACCGAATTTGGCTTTATAATAAAATAATATTGTTTGTAATTCCAAAGGTGCCCCTCTCCTCCCTTATAAAAGGGAACCTCCTCCCTCTCTTCCTCACACCACATTGAGCCGTAAATCTCAGCCAACACCTGCCACATTCTCCTATCCACTTCCCTAGATACATCCTAGATGTCCTGGTCTTCTTTAAAGACCAATTTTAGTGCCATAAAAGGAGGTATCAAAGAAGCACTTCAAAGAAGAGGTAATGTCCGTTACCGATTCTTTCATCTTTATTTCTTCTTCCACTTCTTCTTCTTTAGTTGTTTCATTATGAAGTAATAACAACAATATCACTCATATACTGATATATTATTATAATTATTAAACAACCCTATTTCACCATCTATCCATCCTACGGAAAATGAAATCACCGCGCGTGCGTACGTACCGAATAGCGTCTCCACGTCATGGTGTAATCTACTTTCAACCACCACCGTACATGGATGGGTATAATGGTGTAAATATTGACTATATATGATTATTTTAAAGTGATTTTAATTCTGAAATATTATACATACACTCCAATATAATTCCATGATCATGGGAATGATATCATCGCTCGTGCGTACGTACGGAATATCGTCTCCACGATGCGATGTGACTCGTTCTACATGATCGTCATTTCATAATGATTATATATATGAATTGAATGAATTAATAAGATATATATTACACTAATAACATTCTATAAATGAGGAATCTATTACCTAAAGAGAAGAATATGAATTTATTCGACAAAACACACATATGAACAAAAAGTAATAAACACCTGAATAACAAGTTGTAATGTAATATAACTAATATGAAGCTAATAATATGACTATATATGATATGATAACAATAATTATGATTCTGGAATAAGTCAAAAACATTATTTAAATAATTATACAGGAGGTTTGGACATTTATGAGGCAAATCGGACCTAAGGTAAGGGAAATATCGCAATCTCATTTTTATCCGAGATTGTTTATACTTTGGCATTTACTGGGGTGTATTTTATCATCAACATCCATGTTTCCTCAATATGTAATATTATTTCCATCCACCTACAATTGTTTAAATCCAATTTTACCCTTCGGTGAGTTTTTAGTAAAGGATATGAAAGGAACATTTTGTCGTTTTTCATACGAGGTACTTTTTGACTTTTCTGACAAAAGTACGAAGAATGCTTTTCTTAACTTATACGACATGAATGGATTTTTAAAACATTATTTCCAAGAAGGTTCCTTTACAAGTTTTCAAGTTTATTTTTATTCAACTTCTTTTAGTTTATAACTGTATGACTTGTTAAGAAATGAAATGTGTTTTTGAATCATAAAAGATATTTTCCTCAAGATTGGAGTTGAAGTGTTTTATCAAAATTATTTTCTATCTACGATAATAAAGGGTTCTGTTTTTATCCCTATTATTACATTGATTTGATTATGTTGTGATGGAATTATATTTTTATGAATTCTTTTATCTTATATGAATTGTTTTATGATGTCACGATGTTTAAGATTCCCATTTTTATTACATGGGTTATGCTATGATGTATGGTTTTATGATTTTGTGGCACACATAACAATGATATAATTATGAGATTGGTGGGACATATATCTCCCACCAATTAATTGGGTGAAGATTTTATATCTCATGAGATAGACATGTCTAGAACGACAGGTTAAACCGGTTCAGTGAAACAGGACTGAAATGAGGAGTGAACTCGGTTCAGAAGTGGACTTTGTCCACTAAGAAAGTATGGGAAATGAGTCTTGACTAAAAAAAAATGATTCTCGATGATTATGTGTGTATTGCACAAAGTTTCATGTTTTATGTTATGATTATTGGGATTACATTCCACTACTATGATTTATCCCATGTTATGAAATTATGATCTCTTTTGCAGGTTAAGATTTCCCAAAGTTATGTGCTTATGTATATGATGTGATTGATATTTATTTTGTTTACTTTTACTGAGCATTTGAGCTCACCCTTTTGTATGTTTTATTTCCCCAGGTCAGGAAGAAGGTTATTAAGTAGAATATGCCAAAAAGGGACTTTATATATGATGAAATAAATGGGAGGCAATGTAGATGCTTTATGAACCAGTTGTTTATGCTTTCCGGTTTCTAAAGACACTATACTTATACGGTCCTTTCATGGTTTTTTTATATGTTGTAATAAGTGTGCTTCAATTTTGAAGTAATAACATTGTATGTAAAGTATGGGTCATTATAGTTGGTATAAGAGGAACGATATAGTCAACCTTTGGAGACTATGATGTGAAGGCCTTAGTAAGAACCCTAAGGATAATTCTAATCAAAGAACACAATCTTAGTGTTTTATAAATGACCATGAATAACCTAGGATAAGACCTTAAGTGTGAAATTTTATTCTTGATTATGTGGTTTTCTTATTATAATTGTTGTTTCTCACACTATTTTTCTTGGTTTTAGTCAATGGCTGGAACCTGAAGGAACCGTGTTAATGTGGAATGCGACGGGCAATGTAATGATTGACCCCCGGAGCAACCAAACGTTATGCGAGCCAGAATGAAAAATCTTGTAGCCATGCTCACACAACATTCTCAAGCTATGAATCATGCAGGACTTCCAACGGAGCAAAGGAAGGAGAAAAATTCTGTTTAATCCTTCATGAGGTAGCGTCCACCTTCTTTCAGCGGGTCTACAGATCCATTAGTTGCTGGAAAATGGATTAGTACTACTGAAAAGATATTTTCAGTTCTTCAATGTTCTGAAAATGATATAGTCATCCTAACAGGGTATCATTTGGGTGGAGATGCTGATCAATGGTGTAATCTTATTAAGAATATGAGGCAAAGGGATGAAATTTAGTCTATGGAATGGGACAAGTTCAAGAACTTATTTTTCTATAAGTACTTCCCTCTTATTCTCCGAACAAAGATGGAGAAAGAGTTTCTTGAACTGAAGCAAAAGGATGATGAATATGTTGGTACTTATGAAGAAAATTTTACAAGACTTGCAAGGTACGCTTCTGGTATTATTATCCAACCTGAGAGTAAGATCGATCGATTCTTTAGTGGCTTAAAACCACATCATAGAAGGGAGTTATCCATAAGGGACTTCAATAGCTATGAGGAAATCGTTCGATGTGCTATCAAAGTCGAGATGGATATTGGAGTAACCCATCAGTCATATGGGTTTGATAAGAAGATGAAAATGGAATTCAAAGTAAAATATAAAGGGCGCACTAAAAAGTAGATGAGCTTTACCTTATGCTCCATGTGTGGAAAGAAACATGGAGGGATTTGTCTTAAAGGGACAAATGAATGTTTCAAATGTGGAACGGAAGTTCATCGGGCATTTGAATGCCGCAATGATGGGAATAATATGTCTAATGATAAAAAAAGGAAGGGATACACAGAATGACCCTACTACACTTCAATGTTTCATGTGAAAGGAGATGGGGCATTATGCCAATCAATGCCCAAATCCAAGGGTTGATGATGATGGTCTAAGTCAACAAACTCTTAAGGCTAAAGACAAAGTAAAGTCACATGCAATTTCTTTCAACGATGTGGAGTATGATAACGATGTGGTGAATGGTACACTTACCATCCACTCTAAGGTAGAAAATGTTTTATTTGATTCTGGATCCACCCACTCCTTTATTTCTGAAGAATTATCTAATGATATCACCGTATTACCTCAACAGTTAGATGTTGAGTTAGCTTTGACAACCCCTAATGGCACAACAGTCGCATCAAAAGTTTATAATTCTTCTCCGATTGATGTTTTTGCGAAAGTGCTTCCTTCAAATCTTGTGGTCCTTCCTATAGTGGAATTTGATGTGAATCTTGGCATGGAATGGCTTTCTCTACATGGAGCTCATATCAATTGCCAAATAAGGGAAGTCACATTTCATATTCCAGATTAATCTATGATCTTCTATCGATGCAAGGATGAACATAACCTTACAGTGGAAATTTCGTCCACTTTATGTGTATTGATTCCTCAAAATGAAGGTTATTTATCTCAAATGGTTTGTGAGAAACTCACGATTAAGAATATGCCAATTGTACGGGAGTTTTATGATGTCTTTCTGGAGGAATTACCAGGTCTTCCACTGAATCGTGAAGTTGAGTTTTCAATAGAACTCGTACCAGATGCTTTTCCTATTTCAAAGACACCTTATAGAATGCCCCCAATTGAGTTGCAAGAATTTAAGAATCAACTCCAAGGGAATCTTGATAAGGGGTTCATACACCCCAGTGCACCACCTTGGGGATCACCAGTTCTATTTGTTAAGAAGAAAGACGGATCAATGAGACTCTTCATTGATTATAGAGAACTTAACAAGATCACTATCAAGAACAAATATCATCTCCCGCGCATTGATGACCTATTTGACCAACTACACGGAGCTCAATACTTATCCAATATTGATCATTGTCCAGGGTATCATCAATTAAGGGTCAAAAGGGAGGATATACCAAAGACAGCTTTCCATACAAGGTATGGACACTATGAATTTAAAGTTATGCCATTTGGTCTTACTAATTCCCCTGCTATCTTAATGAATCTAATGAATAGAGTCTTTAGAGACTATCTTGATCAATTTCTGGTAGTCTTTATAGACGATATTCTTGTCTATTCATAGAGGAAGGAAGAACATGAAGATCACTTGAGAATTATATTGAATACCCTGATAAAGGAGAAGCTTTATTCCAACTTTACCAAGTGTGAATTTTGGCTTCAAAAAGTTTCATTTTTGGGTCACATAATCTCAAAATAGTGGATATCTGTGGATCCAGCAAAAACAGAGGTTATCGAAAGATGGTCGAGACCAACAACAGTAACTAAGATCCGATTTTTTCTTGGTTTGGATGGATATTATCGACGTTTTGTGAAATATTTTTCACGATTATCTAATCCACTCACCAATTTGACTCAGAAAGGAGTTATATTTGTTTGGACGGAGGAATGTGAGGATAATTTCAAGGAGTTGAAAAGACGGTTATCCAGTGCACCTGTGCTCAAACTGCCTTGTAGTGGAGAAAGGTTTGTGATCTACAGTGATGCATCCAAGAAGGGTTTGGGGTGTGTTCTTAAGAAAAATGATATGGTGATTGCTTATACCTCACAACAGTTGAAAATACACGAGAAAAATTAACCAACTCAGGATTTGGAGTTAGCTGCGGTAATCATTGCATTAAATATTTGGAGGCATTACCTTTATGGTGAGAGGTGTGATATTTATACTGATCATAAAAGTTTAAAGAATATTTTCGCACAAATGGAGCTGAATATGCTTCAAAAAAGATTGTTGGAGCTGATTAAGGATTACGACTGCTCAATTCATTACGACCCTGGGAAAGCAATCAAGGTGGTAGATGCATTAAGTCGACAAGACCATGCTAGTTTATCCATGATGAGGATCACAAAAGATCCAATATTTATGGATTTACAAAGGATGGATATTGGAATTATAATGAAAGGGGAAAATCTTATCTTTCTAAAATGAATGTTCAACAATATATACATGTGAATATTAAAGAGGCGCATAAAGAAGATGTCGAGTTACAAAAGAAAGTGAGATATTTTCCTGAATTCAACCTTGATTGTGATGGGATACTAATGTTCAGGAATCGGGTTTGTGTTCCTCCCATCCCCGAATTAAAAAAGGACCTGCTGGATGAGGCTCATAGTTCTTCATTCTCTATTCATCCTGGAAGCACGAAGATGTATAGGGACCTAAAAGAGTATTTCTGGTGGGATGGAAAGAAAATAGATTTTGCTGAATATGTCTCTCGATGCTTGGTTTGTCAACAAGTTAAATCTGAGAGACAGAAGTCTAAGGGGATGTTACAACCATTACCCACACCCGAATGGAAATGGGAAAACATCACTATGGACTTTGTCACAGGACTTCCTAAACCATCCAAAGGCAATAATGCTATCTGTGTCACAGTGGATCGTCTTACAATGTCTGCACACTTCATTGCTATTAGAGATGATTTCTATCGGGATCTGCTTGCCAGGATATATGTAAAGGAATTTGGAAGATTGCCTGGAGTACCACTTTCTATTATATCTGATCGGGATCTGAGATTTACCTCGAAGTTCTGGTGAAGTCTTCAGCATACTCTGGATACAAAGTTGAGTTTCAGCACTGCTTATCATCATCAGAAAGACAGTCGGTCTGAGAGAACAATTCAAACTCTAGAAGATATGTTGAGAGCTTGCTCTATGGATTTCAAAGGTGGTTGGGATCAACACCTACCTTTGGTGTAATTTTCTTATAATAATAGATTTCACTCCAGTATTCAGATGGCTCCTTATGAAGGTCTCTATGGAAAGAAATGCAAGACTACAACTTGTTGGGATGAAGTTGGGGAATGAAAGCTATTAGGACCCGATATCGTTGATGAAATGGTAGAAAAGGTCAGATCTATTCAACAACACATAAGAGCAGCTCAGAGTCGTTAGAAAAGTTATGTCGACAACCGACGAAAATACCTAGACTTTGAAGTAGGTGATAAAGTGTTCTTACGAATATCTCCTAGGAAGAGGGTCATGAGATTTGGAATGATGGGGAAGTTGAGCCCTAGATATATCAGTCCTTTCGAAATACCAGATCGTGTTGTGAAGGTAGCTTATCGATTGGCGCTTCCACCGAATCTCTCTCAAGTTCACGATGTGTTCCATGTATCTCTCCTGAGAAAGTACATACCTGATCCTTCACATGTACTCAGCTCAGAAGATGTACCGCTGGAGCAGGATCTTTCTTATGAAGAACAGCCGATATAGATTCTGGATTGTAGCGAAAAAGTCCTACGAAACAAGACCACTCTATTGGTGAATGTTTTATGGAGGAACCAATTAGAAGAAGCTACATGGGAGCTTGAGGATATGATTAGGGAGAGGTATCCCCATCTGTTTGTTACAATGTGACGAATTTCAAGGGAAAAATTCATTTTATGGGGGGTATATTGTAACACCCGAGACTTTTATGTTATATAAATCATCAAAGGAATCTTTTTCTACACACAACAATTTCTTGGATTTCTTTACACGAAATCGCTACCTTCCTCGATAGCTTGCGTCGTACGCAATACCGAGTTTCACTAAATAATGATATGCTAATAAAATATTATTAAAACTATGAGTTATGAATATTAATAACCTTTTTTTGAAATTTTATAAATTTTAATTTATAAAATGGACTTCATTTTTGGATTCCTAATATCGAAATTATCCTATGGTGAAATTTTGGTATTTTTCTGAAAACATTCAATTTTTGATGAATAGTGAAACCACTAAGTGGTAGTTAAAAAACTGAATTTTTCATAAAACATAATTTTACCGCTTCTGTGAGTGTAATTTCAAAAAACTGAGAGACACGGTTGATGTTAGTAAGTAAAATGTGGTTCAATGAGATGAAAATAATTTTTGGTGAATATTAACTTTTTACTCTTAATTACCACGGTTAAAAGTAAATAGGGTAATTAATGGAAAAATGATATTATTATTACCATAACACATATCCTAATTCTATTGGATAAGTGTAATTCGACCAAAAACAATCTTAGGAATAAAATATGACCATTTAGGCCCACTTGGATTATATTAGGACATTTATTATTAATTTATTTAAAGAAGGGTTAAAATAGTTAAAATCAATGTTTAATAAGTAAATAATTATTAATATAATGTTATATGTAAGATAAATTCGACTCTAAATATTCATTATAAAGATAAAAAGATTTCCTAAATAATGGTATTTTATTTGTAATTTTTAGACATTAAATAATTTTATTTATTTATGACACAATGATGATGCAGTAATTATCTTATTAATGAAATATTGACATAATTGATGTTATAAATACCGAAATAAATGTTATTTGAGACTTTTTATGAATTAAACTAATTTTATAGGTTAATATGATATGTTATTAATGATTTAATTTACCTTTTTCTAACTAATCATTCTTTTATGGTTTTCACAAAAATTAATTACTAAATAGTGTCAAAATTGTCATAAAATAGTTTTTAAAACAAATATTATATTATTAATTGTTATTTTATTCGTAAAAAATCTAAGTTTCGGCCAAATGACTAGGATAAGGTTATATTTATTAATAATAAACAACTTGGGGGTTCGTTTGGATTGTTATAGTAAGTTTATTAACCTTATAGTGTACGAACACAAGAAGACACGGTAAAAGTAAAGTTATTTAACTTAATGTTAAATCTAAACGATAAGGTCCAAATAGGAACCTAAACATGTCTAAATTATATTGGATGAGAGGGTTCGACTCATCCCCACCTTAGCTTCTAAATAAATCAATTTGGAGCTATTTAAAACCGAATTTGGCTTTATAATAAAATAATATTTTTAGTTATTCCAAAGTTGCCCCTCTCCTCCCTTATAAAAGGGAACCTCCCACCTCTCTTCCTCACACTACATTGAGCCTTCATGCTCGGCCAACCCCTTACACTTTCTCCTCTCCACTTCCCTAGAGACATCCTAGAGGTCCTGGTCTTCTTTAAAGACCAATTTTAGTGCCCTAAAAGGAGGTCTTAAAGAAGCACTTCATAGAAGAGGTAATGTCTGTTACCGATTCTTTCAACTTTATTCCTTCTTCCACTTCTTCTTAATTAGTTGATTCATTATGAAGTAATAGCATTATTATCACTCATATACTGAAATTTTATTATAATTATGAAACAAAACTATGTCACCATCTATCCATCATACGGAAAATGAAATCACCGCGCGTGCGTACGTACGGAATACCGTCTCCACGCCGTGGTGTAATCTACTTTACACCACCACCTTACTTGGATGGGTATAATGGTGTAAATAATGAATATATATGATTATTGTAAAGTGATATTGATTCTGAAATAGTATACATACAATACAATATAATTCCATGATCATGGGAACGATATCATTGCTCATGCGTACGTACGGAATACCGTCTCCACGATGTGATGCAACTCGTTCTACATGATCTTCATTTCATAATGACTTTATAAATGAATTGAATGAATGCATATGATATATATTACACTAATAAAATTCTGGAAATGAGGTATCTATAACCTAAAGAGAATAATAAGTATTTATTCGACAAAACACGCTTAAGAACAAAAAGTAATAAACACCTGAATAACAAGTTGTAATGAAATATTACTAATAAAAAGCTAAGAATATGACCATATATGATATCATAACAATAATTATGTTTCTGTAATAAGTAAATAACATTATTTAAATTATTATACACGAGTTTCAGACACTTACGAGGCAAATCAGACCCAAGGTAAAGGAAATATCACAATCTCATTTTTATCCGAGATTTTTTATACTTTGGCATTTACTAAGGTGTATTTTATCATCCATATCCATGTTTCCTCAATATTTAATATTATTTCCATCCACCTACAATTGTTTAAATCCAATTTTACCCTTCGGTGAGTTTTTAGTAATGGATATGAAAGGAATCTTTTGTCGTTTTTCGTACGAGGTACTTTTTGAATATTCCGACAAAAGTACGAAGAATGTTTTTTTAACTTATACGGCATGAATGGATTTTTAAAAAATTATTTCCAATAAGATTCCATTAAAATTTTTCATGTTTATTTTTAATAAACTTGTTTTAGTTTATAAATTTACGACATGTTAAGAAAAGAAAAGTGTTTTTGATGCAGAAAGGATATTTTCCTCAAGAATGGAGTTCAAGTGTTTTATCAAAAATATTTTCAATCTAAGATAATAAAGGGTTCTGCTTTTATCCATATTATTACATTGATTTGATTATGTTGTGATGGAATTATATTTTTATGAATTCCTTTATCTTATATGTAATGTTTTATGATGTCATGATGTGTAAGATTCCCATATTGATTACATGGGTTATGCTATGGTGTATGGTTTTCTGATTTTGTGGCAGACATAACAATGGTATCATTAGGAGATGGGTGGGACCTATATCTCCCTCCAAAAGATTGGGTAATGATTTTATATCTCATGAGATAGACATGGCTGGAATGACAGGTTAAACTGGTTCAGTGAAACAGGACTGAAACGAGGTGTCAACTAGGTTCAGAAGTGGACTTTGTCCACTAAGATAGTCTTGGCAATGAGTCTTGACTAAAAAGAAATGATTCTCAATGATTATGTGTGTATGACACAAAGTTTCATGTTTTATGTTATGATTATTGGGTTTACATTTCACTACTATGATTTATACCTTGTTATGAAATTATGATCTCATTTGCAGGTTAAGATTTCCAAAAGTTATGTTCTTATGTATATGATGTAATTGATATTTATTTTGTTTACTCCTACTGAGCATTTGATCTCACCCTTTTGTATGTTTTATTTCCCCAGGTCAGGAAGAAGTTTGTTAAGTAGAATATGCCAAAAAGGGACTCTAGATATGATTAAATAAATGGGAGGCAAAGTAGATGCTTTATGAACCAATTGTTTATGATTTCAAGTTTCTAATGACACTATACCTATATGGTCCTTTCATGGTTTTGTTATATGTTGTAATAAGTGTGCTTAAATTTTTAAGTAATAACATTGTATGTAAATTATGGGTCGTTATAAAAACAGCGCGAAACCCCCTTGTTGATCCTTGTTTTTATTCGCAACGGAGGCAGAGATAAAAGAGGTGGTGGTGACCGGAGTTTATGACGACCTAAGGCGATGGTGGAAATGGCGGCCTTGTCCCAGCCGGTTAGAGGACCGCACCACTGGGCGCCAGGTTGCAGTCCACCGGGACGGGCTGTGCCCCATCGGGTCGGGCCGACCCCTTAGTCGGGATGAATCCACCGAAATGGGTCGGGCCGACCCGCCAACCCACTGGGATTGATGGGCCTAGCCCATTTATCTTAAACGCGAATATCATCAAGACCGCATGTCTGAACGATGGGCTGTCTACGACACTGGGACCCTTGCGATGAGGCGGTCCTTTTTCAATACTCTAGGTGAGTGTTGGAATACTTTAATAAATGGCCGGGTTGAGAAAGAGCGTAATTCCAACAAGTCCCCTAGGACGGAAAATCCAATATCTCTCAGATCGAGCGTCCAATTGTTGCATCATCAGTCGTGTTGGGTTTCTTTTGATGAGACAGAATATCATGATACACCAACTATGGACTTCGTGATAGTTGATGTATCTACCACTTTGATTCGAGGAGCGGACCATCCCGGAATCGACCGTTTTGTGTGCAGGAACCCTAGACCTGGCTGCGACTGCGACGACTATTGTACCAGGATCCTCCATGGGTTCAAAAATGATGAATAATGTTCTTGAATCCTATGTGGGTCTGGAAGATTGACCTCTGTATTTGTATCATGTGTTGGTCTGACATTGTAGCTGGTCTTGTATCATGTGTGGATCTGACAACTTAGCTGGTCTTGTATCCAGTGTGGGTCCGACAGCTTAAATGAATCAGTGGCTATATCTAATCATCTCTATCTCTATACGAATGATTTATACATGTGTGAGCTTAGTCTTGACATTCAATCATTATCATTGATGTGATTTACATCTTTCATGTGTGGATTGGATTGTGCTTCGGCTCGAGATTTGGAGATGAACTGGGATTGATAACATAGGTATATGTATGGGCATATACTTAAGTAGGGTTCGTTGATACATCATGGTTTTATCTTTCTTCTTTGTTTTATCCTTCGTGGATTCTGGGAGACCTTTGGGGTCTCAGGGTCCCTACTGAGTATCGTATACTCACCCCTTCATGGGTTATGCCTGCACTATGTTGTGTTGGATACAGACAATGGAAAACACTAATCGAGGTAGAGAATTGTAGATCTGGATGGTACCTGGAGGTGGACCACTTGATGATACATACACGGTGCAGACTCATGGACCAGAGGTGCAGTGGATGCCATCTGTACCCACCCTTCAGGTGTGGTTCTCAGAGGACGAATCAGTAGTTGGTGATTTATTTTACTGTAGTTTTACTAGCATTTCAGTTGTACTGGTTTTTTAGTTTTTCTGTACATACTATTGGGCTTGTATTTCCGTCCCTTTTCCTTTTAACACTTACTTGTGTATACAATATTACTCAGTTCTTACTTCAGTTGCCTACTCTGTTGTGTTTTTTTACTTTCTTAATGGAAATTCCTTCCCATTTTAGGGAATTATGCCTTTGGTGCTAGTCTCCAGCCCCTGGCCTATGGAAGGTGGGCTTGGGGTAGTCACGATAATGGCCCCGAGGACGGGTTGTGAAAAATTGGTATCAGAGGAGTCGGTTCTACCACAAGAATTAGGACTCTGATCATTCTTTTCTGTGATGAAATAGTGTTAAGATTATTGAGTGTGGTTTTCAATCCAGGGATTCCAATGTTGGTTCAACGACCAACGTATCCATACACCTGGACCCTGGCCTCTGATTCCCACCTCAGTGCATGAAAAAACTAATTGAATTTGTGTTTCAATAGTTTTCTTTGTGATTAATTTGTGCCAGCTCACACGGTATACTATTTGACCGTGGCACGACCATTACATTTCAGGATGGCCCCATGAAGGCAGAGAGTTAGGGTTCCACGTTACGTATTAGATGGTAGCCCACAGTGCAAGGAGGCCTTGGTATAGGGCCCCATCATAGCAGAGGCAACAGTGGTACCACTACCCTCTCGACCACCTATACCACCAGCCCCTGCAGCAGAGAGTGCACGCCACATGAGGGAATTGCACGAGTTCAAATGATAGAGGCTGCCGAGGTTCTGCAGAGATATGGACCCACAAACAGCTGAGGATTGGTTGGAGGATATCTTTTGAGTTTTTATATTGCTAGGGACACCATCCAACCTAATGTGGACGCTTGCCGCGAGTCTCCTGCACACAACAGAAAGTAGATGGTGGAGCCTGATGCTCCACGTGCATGATGAGACATCTTTACTATAGAAGGACTTTGAGAGTCTCTTACCCATGTAGATTTTTTCAGACACCCTTTGTGCAGAGAAGATTTAGGAGTTACATAATCTACAGCGGGGCAGCATGACAATAGCTCAGTACTCAGTGAGGTTCACCAACCATTCACGCTACTCCAAAAATATTGTATGAGACCCATTATTCAGGGCCCAGACCGTTGAGGAGGGACTCATGCCTGAGATCAGGGCTTCGATGTTTCCACTCAGCATCCCAACCCAGGTGGGGGTGCTGGAGTGTGCCCTTCTAGTGGAGAGTTTTCTCGTTGAGCAGTCATCAACAACAAGGCCTACTGCATGGGTAAACGTAGTAGAATATTTTGTTTCTGGCAGAAGACAGTTGATGCAGAGGAATAAGTGGACCAGGACATCTGGTGGGATATATCCGGATACATGTTTGGTTATGTGGGGCACACGAAATAGAGACATTCTTACGAGGGGTATTCAATGATATGCATGTGCCAAGCAAGGCCACATTGCTCATGACTACTCGACCCTCCATGAAGACGAGTAAAAGATGGTAGAGGGACCTCCCAAGAAGAGGCAGAGGTTTGACCATGTTTGTCCGCCGGGAGATGGAGGACATGGAAGAGGAGCTGGCCAAGAAGTGGGTGGTGGACGACGTTTTGAGGCTCTACATCCACCAACACTAATAGGTCCACCCAGATCAAAGGGAGATAGAAGATAGAGATGGTCTCATATCCAGGATGTCTAGGCCTATGACCACGACATACCTGAGATGAATCATGGTACTATCAGTTTCATCTCCACCCTTGTTGACGTACTTATAGAAACATGTACGAGTCATTATTTTATTCATGCTACCCTTGTTCAGAGCTCAGAGATTCCGACAGAGCTGTTGGCTAGATCCTTGCAGCTACAGACTCCTATGGGAGCAGACATGATGATTACACACAGGTGTCGGCAGTGTGAGGTTACTCATTGAGGAGAGAGCTTCGGATGTGATCTTCGATATAGCAGCGTCGATGCATTATGACGTCAACTTGGTTATGGACTAGTAATCTACAGGTCATGCTCAGTCTGATTGTATTAGGCGTAAGGTGCGGTGTGTTCAAACGGATGGGACCAGGTTCACCTTCAGCGGCCAGAAGGGAGCCTTTGCAGCGTAGGATTGACTTATGAAGAGGAGAGGGATAACAATCACACATCAGTTGGCGAGTATCATCCCCGAAGTGGTTGATGTGCAGAGTCCGGGTTTTCCTGTTGTGGTGGATCGGTAAGCGGATGTTTTTCCTAACGACGTTCTAGGACTACCTCCTCATAGAGAGGTAGACATCTACATATATTTGTACCTCGGGAAATCACCGATATCTACACCAGCATATCATATGGCCCCCACCGAGCGTCGTGAGTTGCTGGTACAGCTGGAGGGCTTGCAGGGGAATGGATTTATCTGACCTGGTGTTTCACCCTGGGCCTCTCCGATTTTGTTCTCCAAGAAGGTGGATGGTAGCTTGAGACTGTGTGTCGACTAGCATCACCTAAATCAGGTGATCAAGAAGAAAAAGTACCCATTTCTGTGGATTGATGTCCTCTTTGATCAGCTAAAGTTAGCACGATGGTCCTCGAAGATTGACCTTAGTTCAGACTATCACTAGCTCAGAGTTCGAGACGAGGATGTGTAGAAGACGACCTTCAGGTTTCGTTATGGCCACTACAAGTTCTTGGTTATTCCCTTCAGCATCACTAAATCTCCATAAGTGATCATGAGTCTCATGAAAAGGATCTTCTAGCCTTACCTCGATCTATTTTTCATAGTGTTCATCGACGACATACTGATTTACTCGACTACTGAGGAGGAGCACGCCTACCATTTGTGGGTGGTACTGGACACACTTCGAGAGAACCAGCTTTATGGTAAGCTTTCAATGTGCCAATTCTAGATTTGAGAGGTTCCATTCTTGGGAAACATCATCTCAGAGGATGGGGTAGTAGTGGATCCAGTGATGACTGAGGTAGAACATGCTTGGGAGCCACCCAGAAGTGTGACAGAGGTGCGAAGTTTCCAGGGTCTGGCTGGGTAACATCGGAGATTTGTGCTAGACTACTCCATTATTACATCACTGCTTTAATATTTGACATATAATGGGAAACCATTCGTGTGGTTAGATAGATGATAATAGAGATTTTAGGAGCTGAGACAGAGGTTGACTAGTGCGTCCATCTTGAGACTACCAGTGGAGGTCATAGGGTACGTAGTTTTCTGTGACACAACCGGGACATGACTCGGGTCTGTCCTGATGCTAGAATTATAAGTTATCGCATATGGTTCATGGTAGTTGAGGAAGAATGAGAAGAACTATTCTACTATTGACATGGAGTTAGTATCATTGGTCTATGCCTTAATGATGTGGTGGCACTATCTGATTGGAGAGCTCTTTACAGTCTTCTCTGACCCTAGATTCTCAGGTACACTTTCTCGCAGAAGGACCTGAACCGAAGACAACGACGTTGGCTTGAGTTATTCTAGGAATATGACTTAAAGATAGTCTATACTCCTTGGAAGGTGAACATTGTAGCAGATTCTCACTGCAGGATATTAGGCATTCATATGCTAGGAGAGGCGATATAGCCGCTGGCCGCGTTGCAGATATCCTTTGTGGATAGTGATGGAGCAGCCTTTCTTCAGTATCCCCCAATCACTCCTCCACTTCTTCAGTGAGTCTGAAAGTCACAATGTGGGGACATTGACTATGAGATGCGATGCACACATATATCCATAGGGCATGCGCCTGATGGTTTTTCTGATGGAGGGGAGCACGTCATCCTCTTCAGGGAATGTACCATGGTACCAGTTGCACAACAAGAGGAGGTACTGAGGGAGTTTTACACTTCCACTCTACCAGTACATCATGGTGTGGAGAAGATATATATAGACCACAGATTACAACAATGGTGGCCAGGTATGAAGAAGTCTGTAGCAGAGTTCGTTTCATAATGCCTCACTTGTCAGCAAGTGAAGGTGGAGCACCAGGTACCAGCAGGCTTAGTACAACCCATAGAGGTCCCATAGTGGGAGTGGGATGGGATATCCATGGATTTTGTGACGGGGCTTCGATGTACATCCAAAGGACACGACTGGGTGATTGTAGACCTAATCACCATGTCAGCCCACTTCCTATCGATCAGAGAGCAGGGCTCAGTAGAGAGTTTGGGAAGCCTCTACATACAAGATATCGTACAACATCAAGGTGTTCCATTGACGTTCATCTCCGATTGAGATGAACGATTTAAATACAAGCTTTGGAAGGGGGTTGCAGGAGGATTTTTGTAGTAGTTATGTCTGAGCACCGCCTTCCATCCTCAGACAGATGGTAAGATTGAGAGGACCATTCAGACTCTCGAGGACATGCTCTGTTCATGTGTCCTCGACTTTGGTCGCTGCTGGGAGGATCACTTACCCTTGGTGGAGTTCGCATAGAACAACAGATATCACTCCACCATCGGGATGGAACCTTACGAGGGACTGTACGACTGACCTTGCAGATCACCTCTGTGCTGGGAAGACCCAGGGGAGTCAGCACATGTACGACCAGAGATGGATCTTTCTATAACGGATATGGTTCAAACCATCCAGGAGCAGATGAAGACTTCACAGAGTATACAGAAGGCCTATGTTGATAGGAGGTAGAGACCACTGGAGTTTGAGGATAGTGATCACGTTATCCTATGAGTCTCACCTCGACGAGTTCAATGAAGATTTGATAGGGGCAGAAAGATATCTTCATGCTTCATCAGACTATTCGAGGTTCTTAGCAGAGTAGGCAAGGTGGCTTAACACCTGGCCCTTCCAACTCAGTTGCACTGGGTTCACGACGTCTTCCACGTATCTAAGATGAGGAGATACGTGCACAACCCGACCCACATAATTGAACACAGGCACCTAGACATTGATGATGGGGCTACATTCAAAGAGGTCCCGGTGGAGATCGAGGGTCGACAGGAGTGGGTCCTAAGTGGATGGTCGATTCCTCTGCTGTGCATTCACTGGCAGCACGTGAACCTCCAGGGGAGAACATGGGAGAGGGAGGCTCAGAAGCATGCTCAGTACCCTCATTTATTTCCCTAGTGTTTGTTCTAGATTTAAAGGGACATAAAGAACTAAGGTGGGGGTAATGTAAAGACCCATAAATTTAAAGGAAATTTTTTTCTTATATTATTTCGAATTTTACAAGTCCGCAGTTTTTGACGACGACTGATTATGGGGCCCCATGTGCTCGGAATCAATTTCAGATGTTTTGTTCAGGTACATTCTGTAAACGTATGTGTGAGTTTTTTTATCATTTGAACCAGTGATCAGAATTGGAATCCGAGAACAATGATGAACTCGCATCACCGATATTCACTTAAGGGGGCCTTTGCCTCTGTTGCGTTTGGTCTAGAGTAGAAGTTATATTTTGGGGATTCATAATGAATTAAAATAAAAATGTTGTTTGTGTACACAATTTTATTTAATTTATTAACTGGTGGTTATTTTCTTCAATGGGGAGTTAGATATGTGTCCCACACCCACATAACCTCTCATGAGAGTATAATGAGTGTTGGGGCCCACATGAGCCCCTAACCCATCAACTACCCCATTAACCCCTTGAAACCCATTCATTAACTTTTTAAACTATTCACCTTATCATAATTAAAGCCAACAACTATGATTAATTAAATTCCATATTTAATTAGCCATTGAATTAATTAGAATCAATTTTAATTGTTTGGAAATTCTATTAAAATTCAGAAGTCTAATAATAATTCATTCCTTGGAAAATATTTTGGTGGTGGAACTTTTGGAGGATTAGGAGAAGGCCTTCTTCTTAAGAAGAACATTTACCATCTCCAATGAAGAATTCATGGCCCTCTACTGTCATCTTTTTCATTATTCTTCCTCCGCGTCGAGGAAGAAGACTCCTACCATGAGGAACGTCAACTACGCTTCCTCCTCAGATGCGTCACGATGTCAAAGAATTGAATTCATCTTCAAATCCTCTTCCTGCGACAGAGACAAGTGAGCATTAGAATCAAGGTAGTGGTTTTGAATAATTTTATTTGAATAACTTATCTCATTCTTATCGAATCCTTTGGGATGTATTTACCCCAACTTCTATCTCCTAACATGGATGGTGCGAGCCAAATGAACAAGGCATAATGACCCTCCCTTGATCCTTGTTTTTATTCGTGATGGAGGCAGAGATAGAAGAGGTGGCGGTGACCGGAGTTGATGAGGACCGAAGAAGGTGATGAAAATGGTGACCTCACATCGGCCCATTAGAGGACCACACCACTGGGCACTGCGTGGGAAGAGGAGACCGTGACCCACATCTAGGTTGCTAGGCCCAAGAAGAACCAGCCGGTCTGACGACTGGCCCCGCTGGAAGAACTGTCCGACTAAAGTCGTCCAGGCTAGAGAACCGCGACCTACTTCCATGAGACGCTTTCACGGGCGAACCGGCAGGCAGGCAGCCGGCCGGGTTGAAGAAGGTTGTGGCACTCGATGGTGCCACATTTGAGAACTGCGGCCAGCCTGTGCATGCCACTCATGCCATGGAAGACCGTCCTACCGGGCAGGAGGGGCAGAACCGTTCGGCATCGCCGTTTCAGAAAAACTGGGGGTCGCGCCCCCCGCTCCCCTTGGCCAGTTGGCTGAGCCGTGACCTGCTGCGATCTGGGACACTCCCCACTAGGCTGGGCCGACCCCTCAGCTGGTTCAAACCCTCCGAACCGGGTTGGGCCGGCCCGTCAGCCCTTGGGGCTTGACGGGCCGAGCCAATTTGGCATAAACACGAATATCTTGAAGATCGCGCGTTCGAACGACGTGTCGTCTGCGACACTGAGACCCATGCAGTGTGGTGGTTCTTTTGAAGTACTCTAATTGAGTTTTGGACAACATTGAAAAATGTCTAGGTTTGGAATGAGCGTAATTCCAACCGGTCCCCTTGGATGAAAAATCCAATAACACTCAATCCTGACGTCTAATTGACGCACCGTCAGTCACGTTGGGTTTCTTTTTATGAGACTGAAATTACAGATACATCAACTCTATAATTCATGATAGTTTATTTATCGACTCCATTGAATCGATGAGCGGACCATCTCGGGATTGAGTGTTCTATGTTCGGGAACCATAGAGCTGGTTGTGACTGCGACAACTACTGTACTAGGATACTCCGTGGGTTCGACAGTGATGACTACATTTCTTGTATACTTTATGGGTCTAGCAGTTTGAACTTTGTACATATATCTTGAGTGGGTCTGACATAGTAGATCCTTTTGTATCCTGTGTGGGTACGACAACTTAGCAGTCTTGTATCATGTGTGATTCTGATAGCATAGATGAATTAGTGGTACATCTGATCATATCTATCGCTACACGAACGATGTATACCTATGTGAGCTAAGTCTTGAATTTCAATCACTATCATTGATTTTATTGACTTCTTTCCTGTGTGGACTATGTTTTTCTTGTGCTCGAGAGTTGGAGATAAACTGAGATTGATAACTTAATTATATGTATGGGCATATACATAAGTAGGGTTCGTTGATACTTCATGGTTGTATCTTTCTTCTGTGGTTTTTCTTTTGTGGATTCTGGGAGACAATAGGGGTCTTGGGGTCCCTACTGAGTATCGTATACTCACCCTTGTGTGGGCTATGCCCACACTACGTTGTTTTGGATGCAGATGATGGACAACACTGATTGAGGTAGAGACTTGTAGAACTGGATGGTACCCATAGGTGGACTACTTGGTGGGACGTACACGGAGTAGGAAGATAGACCATAAGTTTAGTGGTTTCCATCTGTACACAACCTTCAGGTGGGGTTTCCAGAGGATGACTTAGTAGTTTCTATTTTACTTTACTTCAGTTGTACTAGATTTTCAGTTGTACTTGTTTTTCAGTTGTAATGTACTTACTGTTGGGCTTGTATTTCGGGCCCCTTTTCCTTTCAACAGTTACATTTTAATACAGTATTAGTTAGTGATTACAATAGTTTCATACTCTATTGTATTTGTTTACATTCTTAAAGGCAATGCCTTCCCAGCTTATGGATTTATGTCTTTGGTGGTAGTCACTAGCCCCTAGACTTTGGAAGGAGGGCTTTGGGTAGTCAAGACATGAGCCTCGAGGAATGGTCATATCATTTTCATTACCCCACCCTCCAAAGATATCCCTCCTGGGTTGGAAATGATTTAAGTGAGATAATGACACCTTAGTCTCTTCTAATTTATACCCTTGGTTGGAGAATATCACTAAGGGTGTATAAATATCATAATATGTGAGGCAATATCCTTTATAAGGAAATAATATTGGTAGATATGATTGATCGTACACACAAAACACCAAGAAATATACATATCTTATAAACTTGGAATTTTTCCACCTACGTGTCACCACTATAAAGAGCCACGTCTACCCCAATCCTCCCTCCATCCATCGATTACTATCCCACACCTGATGCTCTCCCTCCCTCATTCACACTCCACATCCCCGGTCCCCACTTCTCACTAGAGGTCTACCTCTTCGAAACCCTAGCCAGTGCTGCGCCGCCTCCTCCAGTGCCTCCTCCTCCACCTCACCCATATTTCCTTCTATCCTCGTCTCTGCTCCCTACTTCTCATCCGACATCATTGAAACCATCTTCCTCCCCTAAAAATATCTGATTTTATCATACTGGTCTTCCTCAGGTGCGTTTACTATTATGTGCTACTCATCTCAAAAATACCCCTTCATATTATTCATCTAGGGTCTGGGTAACTTCACCTCATACAAACCATCGCGGGAACATCCTCGCTGACTCTTCCACCACCTCCTCCACCACCTAAACCTCTCCTTCCCAACGCCATATATCCCATTCTCCACCTGGCATCTTCACTTCGGCCATGCATTCTCCCCTCGCCGCCACGAATCCCCTTCTATTTCCTCAGAAATTGATTCAATTTCTTCTATTAGGGTTTTGATACACTCTAATTTTCTTCAGTATGTAATTTTATTCAATATGTGATGTACGATGATAAGTATACAGGTCTCGGAATAGGGTGTCCTTTGGAGAGGAACTTGAGACGCAACACATCCATAGATGAATACAAGGTCACGGAACAGAATGATAGCCATCATAAGTGGAGGGAGATGATATCCGAAGACGACGCATCCAATTTCGTTTCTTCAAACACTAAAAATAACTTCGATGGTTCCCATTTTAATATTTATCTATTTATTTGTGAAAAAGAAACTATGTTGTTCATCTTATTCATTCATCTATATTTTTCTAGTTCACGTGAAGACCGCGAAAACAGAGTGTCTTTTAATGTTTTCCAGTACCTACAACGAAGGTCCAATGAATCAAACTTGCAGTCAACCCATGTTGGAGTCAGTAAATGGGTCTGAATTCATATAAATTTCCTTTAATAGAGTTAATTTTGATTTATGTTGTTTGGGATTTGATTCACTCAGATTTTCGCCAGTATGCAATGGGCGTTAAATAAGTATGCAACTTCTGGTTTGTTTCATGCTATATTTATGCATTCAGGCTATATGGTTCAGGAAACTATTTTATTTCTGAAACACTGTAGTGATTTACTTAGCATACCTTAATTTTAGGAATTTTCACTGCTTCTGAGAACAACTTAGTCTTTGCAATGTTTCAATATACACTGAAACACAAACTTTTCACTGAAAGTAACTTGACATTGTTATGGAAAAGGGTTCTGAATTGATTATGATTTATTTTACCTACCACATATGATATTTATCTCTTATAATTCTAACTATTAGTATTTTAATATTTCCAGTTGCATGTCATATGTATTTTTTAACATGCTCGTGACAATCATATTACTTTCTTAATTTATGATGTTTTAAATTTGAATTGTTTAGATGATTTTCCTATATAATATTGGTTTGATGCTTTCTTCCATGTCCACTTCCATCTCGCACGGTACGCTGTTACTATAGTGTGACTTCAAAACACCTTCTGCTCATGATTTTTCTCTTCTATATCTATTGTAACCTTACATTTACAGGGGATGATAATCTATGCACCGCAAAACTTCCTTGGGGTCAGTATTTTAATTCAATGTAGCAGTAGTAACCACTAAACAAGCCATTTTATTGTAGTATTTTGTTCCACTTTACCATTACAATTCCTTTGGCTTTGAATCCATGTAATTTTGTTAAATGCATTTGGCTGGCCCTTCCAAATTTTCGTGACTATTGTTAAACTTGGACAGGTCTAAATGAATTCAATGTGTCCTGGTTAAAAATATTTATATCAATCATGTTTTCAATTTTAGCAAAGGCAATTACTGTTCACCATAATATCATTTTGTGTTTGTCTCATCTGCCGATGCTACCTTCCAACTTTGGTTCAATCAATATATTAAATGTATATTAATACCCATCCTGCTAAATTTTCATGTGATTATAAATATTGTGAGAATTCATTTTGTTTTATCAATTCCTTGAACGATGACATTCGTGATGGATACTCTACCTTGTGAGGCAAAAAATAGCATTGATGGTAATGCTTTTTTATACATCATTGAATTCTTTTTTAGTTTTGGTGTTTATTTTCCAATGTAACTCTGTGTTTATTGTATGTTTTTCAACTCATGCCTGATTATATCTTTTATTGTGTTTGGTGTCACAACTGAATGAAACATTTTATAGGTGGGTTGTAAGTATGGGCTATCATGGATCATTACATTCCTGAAGATATGTGTCACCAATTTGAGTTATAATTATAAGGTGATTACTCCTATTTATAATTTATATGCATCGGTTTGACTAAACTACATTAAGAAAAAAAATCACCTCCATAGAGAAATATAAGGATTTTTTAAAATCTGGTAATCTGATATTATTCTGTTACATATTCTAGGAGATCAATGTTTCATGTTAATTTCATTATGTATATTTGTTTCAAAATGTTGTATGCCATTAGTGTTATTATTTGTAATAATGTTTTATCACATAAATATGGTTTCTTTTTTTCATTTTAAATATTATCAAATTACTAATAGCATAGAGAAATGTATGTTCTTAATTGTATATAATAGTTTGGAGTAGTGTGTCATTTTATTTTGATGCATGTGCTACCAAATTCAATGTGATAGAAGGGTTGTTCATTGTTTTTATGTTGATTTATCATTGTAATGTTGCCCAATGTAATTACATGTCTTCTTTAATTGATGTTGTTTATCACCATCTCTAGTTTTCGAATGAAATGACAACACATATTAATGGTAGTTGTTCTCATATAATCTTCCATTCATTCAGATTTAAATTTTTATCAATTGTGCTACTTACTCAGGTATGTAACATGTAATCATTATGTTTTTAAAGTGGTTCAATATCGACAATGAGTAACTATTGTGGCTAAAGGATTCTATGTCTTATCAAAGGTATGGATGAATCCTTCTAAAAGTTGTTTTTGAAGAGAATTCAATATGTTTTTCATTTCCATGATTGTTTTCTTTTAGCAGAATATAGTTGTTCACGTTTTTAATCATTTTTTTAGTTTTGTAACCCGTTTATAAAGGGTTGTGAGCAGAATTTGAATCAATTTTTAAATCTAATGTGAACTTCATATATTTTCATCCATCAATGTATGATGAAATTTTTCCATATCTGATGTAATCTATATATCTTCTAATGTTGGATTTTTTCTGCTGATGTGTCACCAATTGAGTAAGACACGTCTCTCGATTACCATACTTCCACCTTCTAATTCTCCTAGACCCCGACCCTCTCCCCCCTTCCCACCTGCGTTTACACTTTTTGCCGTCTACGGTTACCTCCAAATCCGTTTGCCCTAATTGATGACTACCTTCCTTGAATAGACTCCTCGGTGCCATCTTCAAATACCTCCAATTTCACCACCGCGGACTGTCACCCCAACTCGGCACATCTCGCGGAACCACCGACCCAATTGAAAAATAGTTTCGGCGAACCTATGGTATTCCACAACTAACCTCCATATCATTACTCCCCTCCCCTAATTCTACTTATCCCTGCTCGCAGTTTCTGCCGTCACCTCCTTCAGTCACCACAAATCAGCTTCGGCATTTTCCTCCTGCCGTCTTCAGGTTCGATGACATTCCAAAACCCGACCGCCCAAATATACGGTATTAGTTGCTTCTCGACACCACATCTTCACCGATTCCTACATCTGAAATCTAGGGTTCGGTCATATAGCTTTTTGGCCTCACAAATCTAGGTTTTCAAGTTCTTCAGTGCCACAGTTTCACCGCGGTTGACCACTCTTTAAAGGTAAGACCGACATGACACAACCTTTCTTTCAAGAGTATTCAGATCTATCAATGATATACGGCGGATCAAACAAGAAAAAACAACGATCGAAGACCATGACATTACACTGCCTTTCTTTCTGAAAAAACATTCACATTTAAACTTTGGTTACATTTATGGTCAATACGATACATTACTATTTCACAAATTCATGTCCTAATATCACTCTTACAAGGTACGGATTCAAATGGTCATACTATTGTGGAGTCAACTAATGCATCCTCATCACAGTAAGTAATGAACATTCAACTACGTGAATGTTTCTATGTGAGTGAAATATTGTCTCTTACACATTCAACCACTTTAATGAATAGGGCTTATTATACTGCTACTGGAAACATCATACTTTTCTCATCCACATGTATGTTTCACATTTCAACTAGCATCTCAGATTTATTATCTATATATATCTTTATATATAAGAACCTTATAATATCATATAAAATTTTCACCTATCCTTTTTTCCAAAGGAGAGTGTAATAAGCATGCAGGTTCTACACAAATGACTGATGAACAACATTCAATGAGAGGTACATACATGGAAACTACTCCAACAACCACTGATGTATATCATGCATTCATCTTTAGAGGTATGTCAACATGGACATTATATTATCAACATTCAACTATTTTACTCTGTTCATGCTATTACTAAATATTCATCAATAACAAATAACTTGAACTTGAATGTTGCAGATATGTCACTTCAACTTCAAACTGCTGAACAAACATGTTACTTCCAACATCTGTAATGTTCCATCATCTGTTATGTTCTTTAATTTATTATTCCTTACTGTAAACTGCATTATTATGCCTTCTTGAAAACTGTACTATTTAGAAATTATGCATATGATCTCCAGCATGATCCACAGTTTAAATGTATTTTTTACAATTTAGTCACATGAAATTCTTCTCATGTTGTTCTAAATGTCCCAACATTTGTTATTATCACCACTTTAATTAATGATTCGAAAATACTACTCAACCTGGACATCCCAGAAGTCCATGAATTCAGAAGAAGGTAAACTGTTAACTGCCATTATTTGTGCAGTTTTTCTGCCTACAAATACCCACTAGATGATTGACATCTACATTAAATCTTCTCTTGAATGCTGGGTTTTCTACATTAATCAGAACTAGATTTCTATGTCATTGCCAGTTTCAAAGTCCTCCATCAACACATTCAAATATTTTTGATACACCAATACCTTATTGGAATAACAAAAAATGAATTTCTGATGTTAAAAAATTTCTGGAGGTAATTATAGTATCCAGATTTCTTTATTTCATCATCTCAACTATAAAACACTACCTGTAATACCATCTTTCATAAATATATTAGTAATACTAATTATGTCATAGCTGAAAAGGTGTTTGATTGATGCTACAATAGTAAAAATTCAAAGAACATATCTCTGGTATTTTTATTTATGCAACTACAAAGGGAAGATGAGAACATTTGGGGCTAGAATTTGTGAAAAAACTTCATCCTTCAATACTCTAAGGTATTCATTTAATTTCTTCCTTGATTGCTAAATATTCATTCAATAATATTATTCTAATACGAATTAAGTGGTATTGACATTACACCATGAATTTTAACAACTATAAATACATCAGGTTTAGAGTCCCACTCTTGGTTAAAGATGACATAGACTCACTATCTATTGTTCTCTATGACGTGTAAGTCATGCAGTTTATAAGAAAATCAGCTTTTTAGTTGAGAAATTCTATGATACATGTAAGCATTTTCAACTATGTTTTTTGATCATGTAATTTATGTATTTTAATTCACTTTAACGTTTAATTAAAAAATAGGACCAGGATGAGTTTGGTTTTCCCCCAGAGCTAAATGTCATCAAATCAAAGAATGTTCTGTTATCACTAGACATCACAGAGTACAACATTCAAAATCGAAATCTCTCTTCAAAACAGAACACATGCACAATGCTCTACATCAGTAATAATGAATATTATATCAGTAACTATCATTAAATTTCTGTAGATAGTCAGGTAAGCAGAGTCATTCTTCTATAAGTTTTTATTGGCAGCGTGGTGAAGATCACATGACAAAATTATGTTTAAAGAGCATTCAACGAACATATTTAGTTATTCTTATTTACCATTCATATTTTTTACAAAACAGTTACCATATACATGTACTATTCATTTAACTATCTGTTTTAGGAACATCGTAGCACTGAATCTTTAGGACTCATCTAAAACACTTTTTCTACCTTTGATACAACTACAATTGTTGTATATTAAACCCTGGTATAGTATCTCTATATTCATTTTCTCTTACTGTCATGGTGTACATGTTGTAGAAAAGAATGTATTTTTCTTCATTTCGGTTGATTTTTACCTTTTCTTATAAAAACAATATCTTTGTTCTGATTTTCCAAATATTAGATATTATATTGATGCTTCAACGGTATGACTTATAAGTATTTACTGCTTCTCATTCGTTACAATGAAATCTTCTTGTAGAAAAAACTGTTGACTGACTTCGATGCTGAAGATGTTTTGGAAAGAAATGATTAACTATCTCGAGACCCCACACCCACATCACCTATTCCAATGAACATCATCCCCATATAATGGAGATGATAAACAAAAAAAACTGACAAACTAGACTAAATGTTTCTCAGCCTTTTCCAAGATATTTTATACATGAAATCTTATCTCTCTATTTCAATTTTCCATTAAAATTTTTAATCTATACACATTTCATATGAAGTCTCCTTATTGGATTAAGGGTGTGTTTGTTAACCTTTTTCAGTTAAAGGACCTCCTTGGTTTGTTTACTTTTCAAATATCAAAATTTTTATGATTACTATATTGTGTAGTCAATAATTGTTTTACATATCTTTAGTTGGTCTATTTCATTAGTATTTATTTGTGATGTAACATGATGTTTTCTATCTTTCATTGGTTTTATTCATGATATAACAATGTTAATTGTTGATCAATATATTAGTTTTGTTTCTTTTCCAGTTATCCTAATTAAATGATAATGCAATTCTTGATGTTTATCTGTGCTTCTTAATTGGGTGTTTACATTTTAGTGTGGTTTTCCCTGTTCAAATGGATGTCTACCAATTCCATTCCACAACTGTACCCTCATGCCTCTTCAACTCATTAACTATTCAAATAATAGACAACATTACTGTCATCCCATTTGATGAACTTGCTACATGGATGCATCTAGAAGTGGATATTAGACTAAAAAAACCGACGACATTTTAGCAGTCCATGTGCAATCATCCCTTCTTGGTATTTGAGATTTATAAACATATTCTGAAGGTGCATTCATCATCTGTCACATGCGTCCTTCCAGTTTTGAAAACAATTACTTCTGTTAGCTTCATCTATTTCATTAAGCATGTATCACTAAAAGGACCTTTTTATTGGAGTTTCAGTACATGCAATTTTTGTACTGCGTCCTACCTATTTCACTCCCAAGTATTTGATTTATTTGTATCAATATTAGTACTAATGTTGATGGTGTATTTGATTTATTCTTCTTGCAAAATAAGGTTATTATATTGATAAGAAATACTGATTTATAGTTCTCAATCAAGTACCATGCAAATGTCTACTGTAATATTTTTAGCTGTTATAATCTCTACATTCTGTTTTTCATGCATCTCGTCATTTAGTTTACCAGCTGTATATTATTATTCACTCAATGCTTTCCAACAATTTTTTTCTCACCCTTTGTTTTCCCTTCATAATGTTCTTCTACCTTTGGTTTTATTTAGTAATGATATTTCTGAAAATAATGTATTATTTATATTCTCTGTGTGTTTCATTTTTCTTCTATTCGTCAAGTATTTTTGAACATAATTTATCATTTATATATTCTCCTATATGTTTTCCATATATTCTCCATCTTGCATTTGTATGGTTTATTTTGTATAGTGATGGGGTTCTATTGTTTTCCTTAAGTATTATCATATTTTCTCCAATATATTTTCAATATTATCCGATATAATCTTCTATGTTATTTACTTTTTCTTTTTTTACTATGTTTTAAATTCTCTATATTTTATCTTATTATAGTTCAATATTAAGTATCACTATTTTTTTCAATATATACAATATTGATGTTCTTTATTAATATTTAAGTATAGTTTTGTCTTCGTGAATGTAAGCATTGAATTTATGGTCGTGCGAATGCACGGGTAAGTACTAGTTATATAAAAAATAGAAAAAACCATCCCACATGCAACTAAAAAAGTGTAATTATACAATTAAAAAAACTCAAATGTAAAAATCCAAAAATTAATATTATGAAGCTATAAAAAACAATCAAGATATGACATAGCAAGGTCCAACACGGAAAGTAAAATACCCATGGAAAAATAATAAATTTATCTTAATGTATTGTTAGAATACATTAATACTTAGTAGGAAAACAAATTTCTACAGGAAACATGTGGAAGAGGAATAAAAATGCACCATTTTGAAAACAAAATAATCAAAAAATCACCTGAGAAGGTATATTATCAAATCAAACTCACCGTGGAATGATCACCAAGAATCAAAATTCATGTAGTATAATACAAAACAAATAAATGATTGGGTACCCGACACCACTTTACCACTGATTATCCACTCTCACACCCCAATGAAAAATGTACTTGCACACCCATATATTCTGGATCTACAACATGAAATCCCTCCTACCCACACTTGGGCCTCACAAAAAATCCTTCCTCCACCCATCTGGTCCCCACAACAAATCATTCCCACACACTTTTGGGCCTTACAACACATCCTGCCCATACACCCCAGGGCCTCGCAATATTTCTTGTTTCATCCTAATGAAACCATGGAATGAACATCACATATCTTCCGATTAACATCTGGGATACAAAGAAACTCACCCAAAGACACATGGGCCTCCATATATCCCCACATCCAACTAAATAAACTTGGGATATCACCATATTAAAGAGATAACAAGGAATCTAGGTTGGAAAACCATCCATCCATTGATTTGGATGTTAATAAAGACACACCCCATCTAAATATGAGGGTGTTCTCCACATATTTTTGAATGTGGTTGGGGTGTGAATAGAAAGAACATGGAAATTAAATTATATACCTAATTTATAACAAAAACTCAATCATAATAATTGGGTTCTCAGAAAAACCACCAACTCACCACACATCCACCATTTCTACTACTTATAAATTTAAAAACCCCACAGATTAATCTAGATGAATTGTCTCACATTTGTGACCATTTCATTTGACAAATTAATTGTCATCAAAAAGTTCAACCCCAGTCGTTCCATACATCATTAAAAAATCATTTCTTTATTCCATAATGATTTAGGATACTAATGTATAAAAAATTAATCATTTAATAGGATAAAGATATTGATAAATAAAAGTAGATTCAAATTAAATAAAAATTGTTCCACTATATTGATGTTTAACACCCATTAATGATATATCATATATCAAACTATTGATATTTGATTATGTGTTGTGCATGTTATCAATATATAAACACAAATATGAACCAATACTGTCCTAATTCAAATAAATCAAACCAAAAAAAATTATCAAACAAATAAAAACCCAAATAACAACATCACCAAGAAACATATCACATCATATTGAGTATTTTTATCCATTAAGCGCAAAAAAACCTGAAAATATTACAATTGACATTGAAGGAACCCTTTCTGGACAACTATATTGTACCACATCCCCACAAAAATAGATGAAAAACATATTATGATTTTACAATAGATTCCTCATTTAATTTACACATGTTAATTTAGGGGATACCAAGAAAAGTATGGTCTTGGGGAATCCATATATTATCCTAATATTCATGTTCAATAATTTAAATATATAACAATTCATCAAAAAATGTAAACAATATTCCATAAAACATACTGTGCACAAACAGTGTCCCCCAAAAAACTCAATTTGTAGTCGTCAATTATCCTATATATATTTAAAAATATAAACTGTATTAGTTTAACAACTTGAACATGCAACAGTACTCCAAATCATTTATTTATTTATTTTAAACCTATTCAATTATTTTTATTAATTTGTAAATAAATATATATAGAAGGGTAACATCTAAATACCATGTGTGAAAAATGAAAAATTAATTTAGAGAAAAGGAAAAAACACTTGAATGAATTGGAGATTAGGACATCATTTTTGCACTGTAATAGGGGTGCACGAGGAGCACAATGAACACTTGGGAAACACAAGCCAACTACTGCAACAGATAAATTGATCCATAAGTAAAGATGGTTTTGTGGAATCCGGTAATAATAGGAAAAATGAAGGATGGACAAGGGGGAAGGGTATCTTGGCTTAAGAATGATCTAAATTGAGGCACGAGTTTAGATTCATTTTTGATATTTTGTTAAAGGTGGATATTATAAAGATAATTAGTTTTATTAAATTAAATCCCTTCACATTCATATGTAATTGATGATATGATTTATGGGATTACAATCAGTCTAAAATTTAATAAAAATGAATTACTTTGATTTTATATCTTCTGTGTCAAAATGGGTAAATTGTATAACTTGAAACACTTTTCATGAGGAACCATCGAATGATGAACTACATTTCAAGGAACTGTTCAATGGGTCACCGCTAGAGTTTCACCCCAAGATGAAGTACCACAGAACTAGGTACTATTGGATGAGGCAACGTTAAGTGAAACACTTTCCATTACCATTGAGACGATTTCATGAGAGACAAGGATAAACAATCAATAATCAGGCATGACGCACCACTGGTCTTAGAACCACTGACCAATGGACGTCCATAGTGTGACTACCTAGGTGAGACTCTGCTAGTGCAAGTGACATCTAGGGAGGAACTACCAAGGTGACACCAACGGGGTGACACCGCCATATTGAAACCACTAGGGTGACATTTCTAGGTTGACACATAAATGGTGACACCTAATAGTTTGATACCACTAGGGTGACACCCAAGGCTAGAGAATTCTTTGGAAAATTGAATTAACAATTAAAAATTTTAATTTTCTTTAAAATTAGTCACCATGATCTCCCAGAACATCTAGAGCACATGATTCCAAAAAAATAATCAACTAGAGAGTTCCATGCCATTACATGTAGAAATATGAATAACTAATTCATTTATATATAGTTGAGTAAGAGAAATTTTAATTTTTGGTTTATTTGAATTTCTCCTTTCAGTGTAATTTAAAGATAGAATGATGGTATTTTTTAATGTTGGGAAAGGGAACACATGGATTTAAAATATAAAATTAAGTGTAATTTATGTATTTATAATTTTTAATGTATCATAATAGCCCGAAAGATAAAAAATAATTTATTTTTATAGATTTCAACTTTTTAGTTAATATTATATATGTAATTGTGTAATTTAGTACCTTATCATGCGGGATTTACCCTTTAGTAACCAGTGTTATCATTAACTACATTAACGAAATTTTAATATTAATATAATATAATTTAAAAATTATGTTTTGGATTGGATAAATAATTTATAAGATTATAATGTTTAAAAAATATCTCATCATTATTTTCCAATGTTAATATTATTATGTCTTTCAAATAATATTAAAATCATCATTTTTTTAAATATCATTAATGTCAATTTTTAATCTATTAATTTACATTTTAATTTTAGTAAAAAATATAGATTTATAGTTAAAATATGAAAATATAATAGAACCAAAATATGGTATATTTTATCCAAAAAACTTATGCGACACCTCGAATCACAAAAAATTATTCAGTTTAAAACATTAAAATTTACTTTATTTTATGTTTCAATTAATTGAATAACTATTTCATCGCAGTATTTCCATTTTAGATAATTTTTATTCATATATAATATTAAAATAAATTTCCATGATAAATAATAATTTCATATTTCAAATAGATATTTTAACTTAATATAACATCATTATAAAACAATGAAAATTTATTAGACTTATTAAATTGTTCACAATGACATTTTTTATTTATCCATTTGATAAAATCATATAATGGTCATAATCAATAAAAAATGGACGCATGATTCAATATTTAAAAATATATTATGGTAATTAGTGTTTTACAATCATAAAATTGTATAATGGAAACTGTTAGTGAAAATATAAAGTTATTAAAAAATATTAAACATTATATTCCGAATTTATAATTAAAAATGTGAAAACTATTTACCTTGAATCGAATTCATATTGAAAAAAATTATTTTAAAAAATTTATGAAATGTTATTTTATTAACAAAAAATATTTAATCCATTATTTATTATTTTACTTCTAAATTTTGAAGAAATATATATTAAAATAACTTTGAAAAATGCAATAGATTCAGTTTTTATAAAAGTCTAATTTTTTAAAAAATCACTAATTATTAATCATTTAAATGTAAAAACCATAAAATAAATTTAAAATAGTTTTATTATAAAAATAATATATACAATTTCATAAATAATTATTTAGTATAATTGTATTTATTAGTTTAATATATAAAAATTGTGAATACAAAAATGTTTTTAGAAAAAATTTATTTTTATCCCAAAAATGACCTTATAGAAAAATAAAGATTGGTATTAAATGAAATGTAATTTATGATGTTATAGAAAATAAAATAATTAAATTTTAAAATAAATATATAATTAATTTAATATTTCGAAAATTAAATTATAAAAAATATATTTGTTTACAATGTAATTTTCATTATTCAATGATAAAAACATTTTTTCTGAAAAATCCCAAAATTTAATGTAAAGGTCATTATGATGTTATAAATTGGAAAAAAATTTCATTATTATAAAATTTTATTCAAAAATTTGTAATAAATGAACTATAATAGTAGGGAAAGAACTTCAAAATATTCTATTTTTAAGAGAAACATATATTTTAAAAAAAGACATTATTTAGTAAAATTGAGTACTTATTTATTTTAATTTAACTAATAAATTTTAAATATGTAATAAATTTAAATATAGACTTTATAACGTAGTTAATCCCATTCATACACATCATTATACATTTTGTGAAAAATATATGTTGATTTGTTTAAAGATCAATGTTTTTGTCAAACATTCTATCGAATAGTTAAAATTAATTTTAGGATTATTATACTACTAAATATGAGGTTGTTATTATGCAATTGGACTAATAGTAATCTGGATACCATTTATTAATATAAACTCGTTTAGCAGTCTCTTATGATACAATATTTTTATTTCTAAAATAATCTTCAATGAAATTAAAAGAAAATTGTACACATGAAATCTAATTATCAAATGTCTATTGGTAATCTATAAATAATATATTCAACAAATTCACAAACCTTAGTGAAAATATATAGCACTGTAAGATGTGTTCCTTGAGGGATATACGACACTCAGTAAATATATAGTGTATCCCATAATTATATGTATAGTCCCCATCATTCAATTCCATGTCATTGGTTGGATAGTTCCTCTCATGGGGTTGTCACTATCATGACCCATAATATACTATATAATCCATATTCATCAATATCATATCCATACCATGGAATAAATCATAAATATAAATGTAATTTATGATCCTGTCATTTTTAATTATAAGCAATAGATCTTCAGTTAATCTCCCCAATAACTTAATAATATCCTTATCACGTAGGTCTGACTATATGGTAGATGTCTATGATAACATGTATATAATATGTTAATAAGAAATTAATTCCAATGTATTCAAAAAATATCAAAGAAAATATCTAGAATATCAATGACTCTATATTATCGAGTCGATCTAACATTTAGGTCAAAGAGACATCTAGAGAGATGAATATTACCTCATAAATCAAAAAATTAATATTTTACATCATGGAATGAAGAAGTTGTGATCATTTTTTAATTTTTAAATTTTATAGATATTTAGAATGATTATCTATGGGTTACCTATAGATGAATATATATCAAATAAATTTTATAAATATTATGCCATGAAATGAATGAATATATATGTTTGATAGATAGAAGATCATTTTTTATAAAAATTTTTAATCCATATAACATTATCTTATAATATTATATTCCATAACTATACGAAATATAATGCATCACAATTTAAAAATCTCTAATTACTATCAATTGAAAACCTGATCGATGTTAAATCCTAGAAAAAGAGTAGTCTCAGATAAACTGAATAATTCTATTCTAGACATAGGGATAGGTGTAAATATAATTGAAGATGATAAAATTATTCTTTTTCTTATATAAAGGGAGTTTAAGGATAAAATATTCCATATTAATAAAACAAATAGGTTAAACCAATGGTGAATCAATTTTAATAATATTTCTATAATGTTCTAATAAATTGACTAAAAATTTACTTTTTTTTGAAAAGAACAATTTTCAGAGAAAATTGAGAAACCAGACAAGGCCAACCCAGAAAATATCATACAGGACATGAGATAATAAAATAATTAAATTGAATCATGAACATATTATCATATAAATCCCTATAAATATTCTAGAAATAATAATTAACCTATTTATCTTGTTTATCTATGAATATATCATCAAATCATTATGCCATCATGTCCCGTTCATGTAATAATTACTCCACTGATAATCTTTCTTCATTAAATACACTCAAATTGATTAAATAATTATTGAATATCCAGTTTCTCTACCCATGATTTGTGTCCACTTGAAATTTTTGATCACCCATTTGGATTTTAACCTCTTTAGAGGTACATTAATTAATTCCAACTACATCATTTCTTCAGTGGAATAAATTTTAAGTTCCCACTTTACCACTGAATCTTAAATATCATCCCACTTTGATCTAGTTGAATGTTCCAAATATGAATCAGTTATTGACACCTCATTTCATATTTCATGTTTTTACGGTGTCTCACTACCGAGTTTCTTATGAATCATGTCACTCCAATATGATATTTATGTGATACCATTATTAGAAATCCTGTACTGGTCGAGTTGTTTCTTATTAAAAAAGTCTCTTTTTTCCAATAGCTCTTTAGAAGCCTTCAAGGCTTCCCCGTAGACATTTCTAGGATCTATAGACACATTCTAATCAATTACTACAATAGAAGATTCCTTCCCCTTACCATCATAAGAAAGAAGCCACCACACCATGGGATGTTCATTAAAACCACCATCCTTGTCCATTTTAAGTTAATAAATAGATTCTAGATACTCAATTTTTCTTGTCCCATCATTGAAAAAAAATACCCAATCACCTTGGCCTCATTTTTGTTTTGTTACCTAGTATCCATTAGAATAGGTTTATTAGAGTAATAATTAAGACTGTTGGGTTTCTTTCTCTAACTTACAATGAAACTCCCGAGGTCCATGTGTCTTCTTTGACCATTCCACCTTCTTGGTATGTATAGATAAATTCACCGATTTCTTATAAATCACTTTTAATTTATTTGAATGCTCTGAATTTGAATATAATGAAAAAAATAATTCTGAGAAATTCACTTCAATGCCTCCTATAAAATACTTGAAAATATAATTACATTCCTCATGACACTCCACCATATCATAGTTGGTACTTTATCCATATAATCACTATCATGTCACTTCAGACATATGGTATATTTACCAGGATGAATGTTTCAAAAAACATAATCAATCTAGTTCTTGAAATCTTATGGTCATTGAGAAACATAATTAGAGTCGGACGAAATATATGTTAGTCATCACGGTATAAAAATATGGCCATTTGTGTTACTCTATGTGTTGGACTAATTAGAATTACTCTAAAATATAGTGGATCCAATTCCAAATCCTTCTAAGACAGTTCTGTTTCATGTTTACATTCCCCCTCCTAAAAATAATTTTATAGAAATAGATTTGTATACCCAATGGTATAATTTTCCTATCTATAATGCAGTACATTAATGAATTTTCGAATGAAAAATTTAGAAATATAATGATGTTTCTACTGATATTAATTAGTCGATAGGATGAAAAAATGGTTTCCTACTAGCATACAAATAACCAAAGGTGTCAATGAATTAGAATTTCCAATGATTATATATAAATTCAAATTTTCAGATTCATATTTATTAAAAACATCACCAATTAGTCATCCTCAAAAAATTATTACCCAATGGATATACCAAATTAGATTTTATAATAATAAAATGAAGAGAATAAAGAATAAATCAAGTCAATATACTATGTTACTAATTTATTGAACCCAAATAATATATATATTTTTAGTTTATCATTCATAAATATTCATGATGAATGAATTCACTAAAATATAAACAAAAATTATAAATTAAATAAAATTAATGTTAACTCAGTTATCCACCAGACATGAGAAATTTTGGAATACAAAAAATTTCATACATAATTCCAACCCAAACCATCTATTTTAAACCATGTAATATGCTATTAAATAGAAATGACTGAAATATATAGTCATTACTCAATATTGTAAAACCATAACATAATCCACCATGTTTGATATAAAAATACAGAATAACTAATGTATTCCTCAATATACAGAAGAGTTTACAACATGAAGTGGGGGTCTAAACATCCCTAGTGGGGAGAATATAACATTATAATTCATGGGAATGATATATATATATATATTCAATGTTCATAAATATGAGTAAATTAAATTATAACCAAAACATAATGGAACACATGACATTATAACAATTAAACATCCATAAATGTGAAAATAAAAACATTATAATCAAATTTCAAATCATATAATTAAATGAAATTGATGGAAATTCATCGTAGTGTGTATCATTACTTCTAAATGATATACGCACAACCACTAACATATCTAATACGAGTGCATTGTGATACGAATTTCCCAAACAATCAAGTAAAAATGTGAATTCATATTCCAATGATGGGTGTGAGTAATAAAACATATAGGGAAATGACTACTTCATCATTGACATTTAGGACATGATAAATGATTTTTATTCAGTCATAATAATAAATGACCATAAAATCATTAAATTTTTTAATAATGAACACTCATCATCAAAATGAAACACAACGAGACTCAGTCATTCCTTCCTATTGTTCAATATAGAAGGATATTCTTAATATCATGGATATAATAAATAGCATTCCCGAGGGATAGTTTGAATTTAACATGATATTAAAAATTCAACCTTTTTGACTAAGATACATTGCCTTCAAATTCCACCTCTATCAATAGTCAAGACTCAGGACTGCAAAATCATGACTAAGTATATGTTTAGAACAATGTTCTGTTGCATCAACTCTAATACAAGTATTAGAAAAAATTCCTATCATATCCCCATTTTCACTACCAATGATTCGGGTAACACCCCATGATTTTAAGAATTTATTTTATAATTAATATGATTTTCTGATTTTTTTCATCTCATAAAACAATGAAAAAAATTATCTGTATATGAAAGAATTAATATTGGATTGTGTAATGTGAACCAACAAGTTAACCATTCACTAAATGTAACACAGACATTATCCAATGGTACAAGAAAATATATCTCTGGCTTGTGTAACACATATTACCCAATCCCATTTATACATTGTGTTACTGAAATTTTGATATCTACCATAACATTGTATACACTTAATATTTTCATAACAATTTTATTATAGTTTCTATATAATGTTTTAATTTAAGATACACAAAATTAGATTTATTTTTATAATAATGGTTATAAATTAATATAAAAGTAATAATTTTTTCATCATGTTAAAAAATAATGTAAGAAAAATTTTAAAATAAAGAAATTACTTTTTTGGGGAAAACTATATTTATATTTACAAATATAATATTCTATCAATAAATAAATAATCCAAATTTGATGAAGTTTATAAATATGTTTTTTATACAATTGACTATTTATTTTTGACATTCATACAATATATTTTATTTTTTTAGGATGTGAATAAATCTATGTTTATAAATATGATTATGTGTTTTTATAAAATGTAATTTTATAGACTTTTAATGGTGAACATGATTTAAATAAATTTTTTGATAGTTATATAATATTTATTTTCAATATTAAAATTCATTATTGAAATCATGATATAAAATATTTTCTCATGTTGATTTATTCATCTTTTTATAAGAAGTTACATTTTAAATTAATATGAGTAAATATTTAAATTTAATTCAGAAATGATTTTTCATATAATTTAATAATATTTAAAATTAATATATTAATTTTGTTTCTTTATTTAACACCCTAACCCCAGTTACCCAGAGTCTATGCATTATTACTTAACATTGGCAGGATCACAAGGGATCAAAATTCGGTATGACCGATACGTTTAGTTACATTGAAGTACTAGTTAAATTCATAAGTATTAAATTACATTACAAAACGAAAAACTACAACAACATTGTCTCCATTGACCACGTTAACCCCTTATACCATCCCTGAAGGTTAGTTATAGTATACTTCTTTGTATCCTGGGAAAAATAATACATGGAAATTGGTGAGCTCAGATGCTCCTAAAGGGTAACAATATTGCGGAAACTTTCAAGAATAAGTATAAACATTTAAGGCAATGTATAATACCAAAAATCAAGCCATTTAAAATTAATATTCTATCACAATTTAGAAAATATAAATCAAATAATTCCATTCACATATTCTTATGGATATTCAACTAGTTAAATAATCACATGTAATATCAATAGCCAATTTCATAATTTTGGAATGTATAATGTCAGAATTCATAACCACATAGTCAATGAATTGTCTCGAAAATAAAATAATATTTTGACAAGGCATTGGACTAAGACACTATATTTTCTCATTATACCTATTGATCCATTGAAATTATATTACGGTATCCATTCGTTACATACTATGTCTAATGAATTCCTTATATAAAAAGGTTTAAACACAACATAAACATTCTTATTAAAAATAGTATAAGAAATGTCGATACTTTATCCATAAACCATGAATGGTGTAAAAATAACACATTAAAATTCAATGATATAACATAACCTTCATTACCATATGAAATATGTTTATCATAATAATATAATTAAAAAATGAATAAAATCCATCAAATGATATTGACATTGATGAAATAAAAACATTTTGTATATATATATGTATTCCTATTTGAAATCCTTTTAATGTCTTATAAAAAAAATATAAAATTTATTTTTAAAATATTCTATAAAATTTAATGGGATACTTCGATGATGTAATAATAGTGGAAAATAGTTTCACCCGCCTTAAAAGTAAAAAAAGATATTCTTAATTTATGTTTGTCAAAAAGTTCATAAAGAACCCGGTTTAGAAAAAAAAATTCCATTCAAAACACATGTTGTAAAATATGGTTAGAAATGAATTTAATCCATAGTCTATTAAATATTAAAAATTATTTGAATTACATTTTTATGAAAATGGGTATGTTTATTATAAATAGGTCCCAGTAGATACATAGGTATTAACAACCTCAGATATGTAAAGAGTTTGTAGAATTAACCATTATCTTGTAATTTTCATTAGTCGATGGTATGTTATCATGTTTTATAATAGTTACAAAATTGTAATTAAATTATAAAATAACTACATTCATAAATAATATATCATATATGATCCTATAATATTTCTTTGTTAATAATATTTCAGTAGTAGCATTGTTTTGGGTGGCAACTGATTCGTTTTCCTTTATATGATTAGTTATATGAGCCATGTATGTTTTTGATATAATGTATTTTAATGATATAAAGAATTTTATTATGTTCATAAACATTATTTTTAATGATAAAATGAATATTCTTATTGATATATTACGATGGAAAATGAATCACATCATGTTCATCGAGACGACAATCTGTACATACACACGAGTGATAATATCATTATATTGCTATTGAAATCATATATAATTGGATGGTATATAATATATAAAGAATAATTAAAGTGTTATACTTATTATTTACATTAGTTGTACTCATTATTAAACCCATAAAAAAAATTAAGTGTTTGAATACAAAAATACACCACGACCTGGAGACAGTAATCTGTACGTATGCACGTATAGTGACGTTGCCATTTTAATGATGGATAGAATAAAGAATATGGATGTACAATATTTATATTAACATCAATGTGTGTTGATGGTATTGGAGTTATTATTTTTTTATGGAAACAACACTTAAAGAGGAAGTGGAATAATTAATGAATTTTATAGAGGGTAGTGAAATTATTTTATCTTCTTCTAGTGTTTCCTTTGGAGTTGGTCAAAAGGGATTCATAGTTGGATTTCCAATCAAAGTGGTTCCATTTTGATGAAGGGAAGATAGTTTGGAGTATATTTAGGCAGAGGTTGGCTGATCCATATGACTTTGGTGGTGTGAAATTAAGATAAGGGGAAGTACACTTTTATAAGAGAAGCGAGGTCCACTTTAAGAAAAAAATGAAATATTATTTTATAATAAAATAATATTGTGTTTATAATGGTTCTAAAATGATTTATTTTGAGGATAAGGTGGTAAGGGTTGAAAACCACTCAAACAAAAGGTTTTAGATAGGTTTAGGTCATCATATTAACCTTATCATTTAGATTTAACTCTTAGTTAAATAGTCTTTCATTTACCATGTCTCTTTGTATTTTTATATTATATGGTTACTAATCCTACTATAATAACCGAAAAGAACACCAAGATGTTCATTATTAATAAATATAACATTATCTATGTTCTTTTTCCGACCCAGTTATTTTTATTAATATTATATCAATTAATAATTTAGTATTTGTTTTTAAAATTCAATTATGACAATTTTGACACTTTTGATATTTAATTTTTTGTATGTAATTAAAATAATATAAATTCCAATAAAATTTAAGTAACAAAACCTAACATGAAATATTAATATATAAAATTAGTGTAATTCATCAAAAGTCTAAATTATCATTTATTTGGATATTTATAATATCAATTATTTTAATATTTCATTATTAAGGTAATTACTGCATCGTCATTGTGTCATAAATAAAAAAATTACATAATGTCGAAAAATTATAAATAAAATACCATTAAATAGATAATCATTTTTTAATTCTAATTAATACTTATAGTCAAATTTATATTGTGTCTAACCCTATATTAAAATTTTTTTAGATATTAATCATTGAATTTTACTCGTTTAACTCTTCTTTAAATAAAATAAAAATAAATATCCAAATATTATTAATGTCGACCAAAGAGGATCATATATTATTCCTACGGTTGGGTTTTGTCTAATTAAATTGATCCAATACAATTTTGACATGTTTTAGGGTAATTATTTTATCATTTTTCCCCTTAATTACACTATTATCATTTAAAAGTGGTAAATAAAAGTAAAAAGTTATTTTCACCAAAAATTTATATTCAGCTCATTAACAACATTTTCCATAAAAAATTCCACTGTGTATCTTTTATTTTTGAAATTCAACTCACATAAGCAGTAAAATTATGTTTTATGCAGATTTGCAAATGTTCCAAGATTATGAGTAAAAGACGGTAAAATGTTCAATAAAATTTTAAATTTCTAATATTATTATAAAATGACTACAATGAATTAAATTGAACATATATAGGTACATGGTATCTATTTTTTTAATTCCACGAAACTAGTTACCTAGAGTCGGTGCATTATTACATAACATTAACATGACCACAAGAAAGATCAAATCTCAAAAGACTGATTGTTTTAGTAGCCTTGGAAACACTAGATATATTCATATTGTTTTACATTATATCATGAAGTGAAAAACTACTACAACAACATATTGTCTCCATAATCCACACTATTATCCTCTCATAATATCCCGGCAGGTCATTCATAATTTACTTCTTCACATCCTGGGAAAAATAAAACATAGAAAAGGGGTGAGCTCAAATGCCATGTAAGGATAACAATATAGCAGAAACATTCATAAATAAGAATAAACATTTAAGGCACTGTATAACTAAAACAAAAGCCTTTTATTCTTGAACTTCAACATTTTATGGAAAAAATAAAATGAAATAATTCCATTTACTTATTCACGTGGATATTCTACTAATCGAATAATCACATGCAATATCAATAACCAGTTTCCTAAGGATGGAGTGCATTATTCCAGAATATCATAACCACATAGCCAAGGCCTCGTTCAAAGACTACAAATAAGATTTTCCCAAGGACTTGGTCCAAGACACTAGTTTGTCTAATGAGACCTATCGATTCATCGAGGAGCTATAGCGGGCTCAACCCATCACATATTAAGTCCAATGCATTCCCATATGAAAAGGTTTAAACATAACATAAACATTCGTATTAAAACTAGCATAAAAAATGTAAATAATTTCACCATAAATTATGAACGGTATAAAAATAGCACATCCATAGACAAACATATAAAAAAACTTTCACTACAATATATAAGTTTTGTATCATAATAAATCAACTTCAAATAAGCGTAAAATCCATCAAAGGATATTGACATAGATGAAATCAAAACTCTTTTTAGTGAAATATCTATTTCTATTTTGAAATAATTTAAGAGTCTTATATTTATGAAATAAAACATTTTATTTTAAAATATTCTTATAATATTGTAAGGGAAGTTTTGACGATTTCATAACGGCGGAAAATAACCATACCCGCCATATATGTTAAAAAAACATTCTTACCGTAATTCTATCGAAAAGGATAAAAGCACCTTGTTTGGAAAAATACTGAATGATTCCTTTATAAAATTCTTATAAAAAGTCAAACAAGGGTATAAATGAGTTTAACCCATATTCTTTTAAATAGTAAAAATGTTTTGAAATACATTTTTAAGAAACATGGATGCAGATGATAAAGATATCCCAGTAGATTATTACGTATAAACAACCTCGAATAATGAAGAGATTGTGAAATAACCCTTAACTTGTACTTTTCCCTGGTTGGGGTAGGTTAAACTCTTGTATAATGGTGAAATAATTGTTATTAAATTATACAAGAATCATATACATTAATATAATATCATATATGATCTTTTAACATTGACTTGTTAATAATATCTTAGTATTATTGTTGTTTCGGGTGTTAACTTAATCGTTTTATTTTATATGTTTTGTTACGTAAGCCATGTTTGTAATGGATAGGTTGTATTTTATTCATATCCATAATGATATAATTTCCTTAAACATCATATTTAAATCATCAAATGATAATTACACTTGAATGGATACGATGGAGAATGAATCTCATCGCATTCGTGGAGACGGTAGTCCGTACGTACGCACGAGTGACAATACCATTCTTTTGATATTAAAATAATATATAAATGGATGTTATATCATATATACAGAATCATTAAAATGTTATATTTATTATTTAAATGTGTTACACATCATTATTATACCCATCCAAATAATAATATATTGAACAACAATTACACCACGACGTGGAGACGGTAAGCCGTACGTACGCACGTATGGTGACATGTTATTCAAAATGTGGATAAAATACTAAATATGGTTGTAAAATATTTATAATAACATCACAGTATATATATGATACTGTATTTATTATTTTAGAATGGTAATAACAAAGTAAAAAGAAGTTGAAGAAGAAAGGAACTTGGAAAACGGTGGTGAAATCATTACCTCTTCTGGAGGTTCTTCCTATTGATTTGATCAAAAGGGCTCCTTAGGATGGCATTATGATTGAAAAAAGGCCTCTAGGTTGTAGGGAGGGAAGTTGGGAGAGTATTTGGGAAGAGTTTGGCCGACCCAAAAGGCTTTTAAGGTGGAAAGAAATGAGAAGGAGGAGTGCCCTTTTATAAGAGGGGTGAGGGGTACCTTTGGAAAAGCTAGAAATATTAATTTATAATAAATTATTATTAGGTTTCTAAAGGCTCAAAAGTTGATTATTTAAATTTTAAGGTGGGGATAGGTCTAAAACAATTCATCCAATAGAATTTATATAGGTTTGGGTTACTATATTAACCTTATCATTAAGTATTAACTCTTAGTAAATTAGTTTGACATTTACCATGTCACTTTGTAGTTTCATATTATATAGTTAATAAAATTACAATATACAACCAATAGACCCCCCAAGTGGTCCATTAATGATTCAAATATCATGATATAAGTCTATTGGATGAACCTTAGATTTTTAGGTATTTAAAATAAATTAATTATATAATATTTTTTAAAAAAACTCTTTTATGTCAATTTTGACACTATTCAATAGTTGATTTTTTTGAAACTCATAATAGAATGATTACTTCGAACAAAGTTAATTAACGAAATAATAACATGTCATATTAACTTATAAAATTAGTTTTATTCATAAAATGTCTCAAATTATATTTATTTTTTTATTTATAATATCAATTATTTTAATTTTTCACTATTATGGTAATTACTGCATCATCATTGTGTCATAAATAAATTAAATTATTTAATATCTAAAAAATATAAATAAAATATCATTATGTAGGAAATCTGTTTATATTTCTAATTAATATTTATAGTCTAAAATCCAACATATATAACCCTATGTAAAAATTGTTTTTCTAAAAGATGTATACTTATGTCATTTTTGTACTTATTTTAACATAATTAAACTTAAGTGTCCCTATCACCTACAATTGGCTCCATGGGGTCCCAAAATCGACCCAAAGATGCCTATGGTCGAACATGTATCATCCAATAAGGCTACGAAACGTTTTAGGATAATTTACTATTATTATAATATTATTATTTAACCCTTATTTATCGGATTTACCCTTAACCATGGTAAATAAATTATTTACCGAAGTAATTATTCGAATGTCTAAAAATAAAAGTTATATATTTACAAAATTTGAACATCCTGATTCTAAATATGGAATCCATTTTTCCAAATTCAAAACACTTAAGTTGCAGAAATTAATTTAAAATTAATTCCCATTGTTAAAACAAAAAGCGTGTTTTTAAGAGATAATAACTATCAAAAGATTGACACTTGTTTATGTCCGGTTTAATTGTAAAATTATGTACAATGACCAACATTATATAAATTGTAAAAATATATTCTAAATATATTTTAAAACCAATCAAATTCATAATTTATCACTATTAATTATATTGATTAAAAAAGTTGTTTTTAATTAAAATTTAGTAATTTTCACTATTCATCAAAATATTAATGTTATCCGAAAAGTACCAAAATATCAGCTTAGGCTAAATTCGAAATTCCGAATCCAAAAATGAGGTCCATTTTGAAATATAAAATATATATAATTTCATAAAGTAGGTATTACTATTCATAACGGCTAGTTTTATTGGTTATGGTGTGTTATAACTCGGTGTTGTGTAAAACACACGCTATCACATTATTCAAAGAGAAGCGTATCGTAGAAGCTTGGTGTGTTACATTTTACCCTCCTTAAAATAATTTCGTCCTCGAAATTTCTAGAATACTACCGCATTAAAAGACTTGGGTGGTTCTTCATCATAAGTTCCTCAGGTTCCCACGTTGCCTCTTCCATCTTATGGTTTCTCCACAAAACTTTTACCAGATGCGTCGTCCGATTTCCCAATACTTGTTCTCTCGTATCAAGAATCCTGACGGGCTCTTCGCAATAAGACAGATCGGGTTCCAGTTCTAATTCCTCGTAAGTGAGTACATGCGTTGGTTCAGGCATGTATTTCCCCAACAGATATACGTGGAACAAATCGTGAGCTTTGGAAAGACTTGGCGGCATTGCCAATCGGTAAGCTACAACACCAATTAATTCTATAACTTCGAAAGGTCCGATGTACCTAGGACTCAATTTACCTTTCTTACCAAAACGTATGACTCCCTTCCATGGAGATACCTTCAGTAAAACAAGATCACCGACTTGAAATTCCAAATTCAACCTTCGATTATCAGCATAGATCTTCTGCCTACTTTGAACTGATTTGATGTGATTTTGGATTACCTTCACCTTTTCCATCATTTGCTCCACCAGTTCTAGACCTACAAGTTTTCTTTCACCAACGTCATCCCAACAGGTTGGTGTACTACATCTCTTTCCGTATAACGCTTCATATGGTGCCATCTGAATACTCAAATGGAAGCTATTGTTATAGGAAAATTCTACCAGAGGTAAATACTGATCCCACATACCCAGAAATACAAGTGAGCAAGATCTCAACATGTCTTCTAAGGATTGAATAGTCCGTTCTAATTGTCCGTCTGTCTGAGGGTGGTAAGCAGTTCTCAAATGAAGTTTAGTATCTAGGGATTTCTGAAGACTTTTCCAGAAACATGAAGTAAAACAGGGATCACGATCCGAAACAATCGATAGGGGTACTCCATGAAGTCTCACAACTTCTTTAATATATAGTCTTTCTAGACGTTCTAGGGGTAGATCTTCACTTATAGTAAGAAAATGTGCTGACTTGGTATGACAACCAAAAATAACCCATATTTCATCGTTCCTTCTAGGAGTCTTTGGTAACCCATGACAAAGTCCATCGTAATATTGTCCCATTTCCACTCCGGTATGGGAAGAGGTTGCATGACTCTTCCAGGCTGTTGCCTTCCAGCTTTCACTTGTTGACAAACCATACATATTGACAAAAAATCAGCAATATCCCTCTTCATGTTGTCGCACCAAAAATGTTCCTTGAAATCTCTATACATTTTGGTGCTCCCAGGATGTATAGAGAAATTGGAACTATGAGCATCATCCAGCAATTCCCTTTTTGGATCAGATATATCGGGAACAAAAAGTCTCTTCCCGAATTTCAAAATTCGATCTTCATACACAAAGTCTCTCAGTCTCCCATCATTCATAGCTTTAATATTTTTTTTGAAATTCTTCATAATCGGTCTCAGAACTCTTAATCCTTTCTAGTAAAGACGGTTTGTCACCATTTGAAAATGAATAGATGTTTCACCTTCCCTGGTTATTCTCATGTCCATCTTCACTAGATCCATGAAAATCGGATCCCTTTCAATTCTTATATTGTTCAAAACTCCACGATCTTTTCTGCTCAAATCATCTGCCACCTTGTTTTCCTTCCCCGGGTGGTAGTGTATTGTGCATATCATAATCCTTGAGTAATTCAAGCCATCTCATTTGCCTCATGTTGTGTTCTTTTTGTGATAAAATATACTTCAAACTCTTGTGATCAGTATAAATATCACATTTTTTACCATAGAGGTAGTGCCTCCATATCTTCAAAACAAAGATCACAGCTTCTAACTCGAGATCATGAGTAGGATAGTTTTGTTCATGAATTTTTAACTGTCATGATGCATAGACAATAACCCTATCATTCTGCATAAGGACACAACCAATGCATCAATATAAATAACGAACCCATCAATCCCCGATGGTAGAGACAATATAGGAGCATTGTCTAATCTTCTCTTCAGTTCATAGAAACATTCTTCACACTCTTTTTTCCAAAAAAAAAAATTAACCCCTTATGTGTGAGCTTCGTTAATGGGTTAGCCAATCGGGAAAAATTATTGGCGAAACGTCGATAATAACCTGCTAAACCAATAAAACTATGTACCTTAGTTATAATCGCTGGTGCTGGACATTCTTGGATTGCCTTAGTCATAGAAGGATCAATAGAGATTCCATCTTTAGAGACAATATGGCCATGAAAAAAATCTCCTAAAGCCAGAATTCACACTTGCTAAACTTCCCATATAATTCATGTCTTCAGAGAGTCTTCAAGATAATGCGCAAGTGATTTTCATGATCTTCATAGATTTTTGAGTATACCAAGATATCGTCAATAAATAACACCAAAAATTCATCGAGATACTCCTTGAAAACTCTATTCATCAGATCCATGAATACAGAGGGTGCATTAGTCAATCCAAAAGGCATTACAGTAAACTCGTAAAGCCCGTACCAGGTTCGAAATGCTGTCTTAGGAATTTCTTCCTTCTTCACACACAACTGATGATATCCAGATCGAAGGTCAATCTTTGAAAAGTATTGGGCTCCATGCAGATGGTTAAATAAATCATCAATTCGAGGTAGGGGATACATACTCTTTATTGTAATAACATTTCTCTCCCTGTAGTCGACACATAACCTCATAGATCCATCTTTCTTTTTAACAAAAAGAACAGGGGCTCCCCATGGAGAAAAACTAGGGAGAATAAATCCCTTATTACTCAATTTCTCTAGTTGTTTCTTTAGTTCAACTAATTCTATAATGGACATTCTATAAGGGTTCTTTGATATAATCCTTGATCCAGGAATTAAATCAATGGAGAACTCAACTTCTCGGTCTGGAGGATGTCCAGGTAAATCTTCCGAAAATACATCTACATATACTTTCACAATATGTACATCCTATATTTGAACATTCCTTTCCTCACCCATAGTTATTTCATTCTCTTCCTCCACAATAATTGAATTTAGTTGAGCTACTGGGGGGTGGATCTAGATAAGAATTAGGTGGTGACAATTCTGCTCAAAATATAAGGTGTTCCTTATCATCATCACCAAGAATCGTAACCTCTTTCTTATTACATCAAATCTTCGCATCATAGTCTGAAATCCAGTCTATAACGAGGATTATATCAAACTCAATCATAGGTATGCCGACGAGATCAGCAGATAATGAACATTTATGTTCTCTAATGGGGATTGATTCACAAAACATTGTTTCAATGATACTTCCCTTAGGAGATATAACTGACAACTCCCATTCTAAATAAAATTGGAAATATCTAATTTTCGTAGCAAACTGGGATGATATGAAACAATGGGATGATCCAGAATCAAATAATGCATTTGGTAAACTTGAGGAAACCATTAAATTACCTTCAACCACGTCTTTTGTAGCTTCTACCTCAGTAGTAGTGATAACATAAGCTTGGACTTGATCCCTTGGACTATTCTGAGATAAGTTCTCCTGACGCTTAGGACATTCATTTGCATAATGTCCCATATCCCTACAATTGTAGCACTGAACATTGGTAGCTTCCTTCTTCCCCTTGCAATCACAAGCTTGGTGGCCTTTTTCACCACACTTGTAACAGACTCTCATTCCCTTCAAGCAAGTACCGGGGTGTTTCTTCCCACATTTAACATAATATGGATATTCAATCTTTCCCTTATTCCCCTTATTTCCATTCCCAGATTGATCAGAAGGTCTCTTCTTATCTTTCTTTTCTTTAAGGTCATAAGACTTAGAGAATTCCTTTTCGGTCTTGATAGCACATGAGACAGTGTCTTCGTACGATGAAAAGGATTGTGAGACTAATGCTCGATGGAGAAATGGTGTTAACCCATCAAAGAAACGACCAATCATACTTCTTGGGTTACATATATAATCTCCAGCATACCTTGCTAACATTGTAAAGTTAGCCTCATACATTGCGACATTCTCATCCACCTTCTATCTCAGACTCAGAAATTGCCTTTCCATATCTGCTCGATGGTCACGAGGAAAGTATTTTTCTAAAAACAGATCTTTGAACACCCTCCATTCCATATTTGATACTTCATCATCTTCCTTCGTGTTTTGAATCAATGACCACCATTGATCAGCACCTCCAGTGAGTCGGTAAACTACCATGATAACTTTTTCCCTTTCACTACTACCCAAATCCTGAAATATTTTCTCTAGGAATCTATCCATTGCTCAGGTACTAAGGTATTTGTACTCCCATTGAACGTTGGTGGTTGTTGCCTCATAAATCGATCTAACATTGATCCTCCATGCTTCGGATCAGGGTGCTCCATACGGGTAAGGTTATTATCCATAACCTGAGTGAGTTGTCCCTGTATGGTGATTAGCTGATTGGCACTAGTTGCATCACTAGCTCCATTATAATTATCTTGAGCAGGAGGGAAATCCCTACATGGAGTGTGGGCATTAATACGGTTTTCATTTCTTCCACTAGGAACAATTTATAAACAATGGTATAAACTAGATCAGTTTATGAATCAAAATACATAATCCATTACTTACAAAACACTTAACATAAATTGAACTATTTAGGGATATAATCCATAATCATAAGAATTTTTTTGTGGAGAAATTATATACTCATAAACCCTTCATAATGATTTGTAATGAAAATGAGAGTTATCCTAAGCATATCCCCCGGGAGTGTCATAACCAAGAGTGCAGCAAGGCCCGTTGTTGTGCACTAGTTCCCATGCAAGTCTAGCTCAAAGCGGTGTTTTCGGGTTTTACCCAAAGGTACATCTGTACCAGAGCCGCCTCTACCTTCTCGTATCTAGACAGGGATGTATTGCTCGGAAAACTCACAAAATCTCTACAATACCAAAATTTTAGGAATTTCTTCTATACTAATCCTCAAAGTTCATCTTAGGTCTACGTGCTCTAATCGGAGTTTTTCTATATCTAGCTTCCAAGGTTTTTACCAAACTTCCTCTTATACCAACTGTAACGCCCCGACCCCAGTTACCCATAGTCGGTGCTTTATTACATAACATTGGCATGATCACAAGAAATATCAAATCTCGAAAGACCGATTGGATTAGTAGCTTTGGAAACACTAGATATATTCAAAAAGTTTTACATTACATCATGAAGTGAAAACCTACTACAACAAAATATTTTCTCCATAATCCAAACTATTATCCCCTCATAATATCCCTACATGTCATTCATAATTTACATCTTCACATCCTGGGAAAAATAAAACATATAAAAGGGGTGAGCTCAAATACCCAGTAAGGATAACAATATAGCGGAAAATTTCATAAATAAGATTAATCATTTAAGGCAATGTATAACTAAAACAAAATCCTTTTAAACTTGAACTTCAGAATTGTATGGAAAAAATAAAATGAAATAATGCCACTTACATATTCAAATGGATATTCTACTAATCGAATAATCACATTCAATATCAATAACGACTTTCATAATGATGGAATGCATAATGCCAGACTATCATAACCACATAGCCAAGGCCTTGGGTCAAGACTACAAATAAAGTTTTTTCCAAGGCCTTGTACCAAGACACTAGTTTGTCTCATGAGACCTACCGATGCATCGAGGAGCTATGGCGGGCTCCACCCATCACATATTAAGTCCAATTCATTCCCATATGAAAAGATTTAAACACAACATAAACAATCGTATTAAAAATATCATACGATATGTCATTATTTTCCCCATAAACTATGAATGATATAAAAATAGCACATCCACAGTCAAACATAACACAAAACCTTCAATACAATATAGAAGTTTTGTATCATAATAAATCAACTTCAAATAAGCGTAAAATCCATCAAAGGATGTTGACATAGATGAAATCAAAACTCTTTTTAGAGAAATATAGCTTTCTATTTTGAAATCATTTAAGAGTTTATATTTATGAAATAAAACATTTTCTTTGAAAATATTCTTATAAGATTGTAAGGGAAGCTTCAACAATTTTATAACGGTGGAAAATAACCGCACCCGCCGTATAAGTTAAAAAACATTCTTACCTTCATTCTGTCTCAAAGGTTAAAAGCACCTTGTTTGGAAAAAGACGGAAAGATTCCTTTATAAAACTCTTATAAAAAATCAAACAAGAGTATAAATGAATTTAACCCATATTATTTTAAATAGTAAAAATGTTTTGAAATACATATTTAAGAATCATGGATGCGGATGATAAAGAGATCGTAGTAGATTATTATGTATAAACAACCTCAGATAATGAAGAGATTGGGAAATAACCCTTACCTTGTACTTTTCCTTGGATGGGGTAGGTTAAACTCCTGTATAATGGTGAAATAATTTTTATTAAATTATACATGAATCATATACATTAATATGATATCATATATGATCTTTTAACATTGATTTGTTAGTAATATCTTAGTATTATCGTTGTTTCGGGTGTTAACTTACTCGTTTTCTTTTATATGTTTTGTTACGTAAGCCATATTTGTAATGGATAGGTTGTATATTATTCATATCCAGAATGATATCATTTCCTTAAAAATCATTTTTAAATCATCAAATGATAATTATACTTTAATGGATAGGATGGAAATGAATCTCATCGCATTCGTGGAGACGGTAGTCCGTACGTACGCACGAGCAACAATATAATTCGTTTGATATTAAAATAATATATAAATGGATGTTATATCATATATAACGAATAATTAAAATGGTATATTTATTATTTACATGTGTTACACATCATTATTATACCCATCCAAATAATAATATATTGAATAACAATTACACCATGATGTGGTGACAGTAAGTTGTACGTATGCACATATGGTGACATGTTATTCAAAATGTGGATAATATACTTAATATGGTTGTACCATATTTATAATAACATCACAGTATATATATGATACTGGATTTATTATTTTATAATGGTAATAAATAAGTAAAAATAAGTTGAAGAAGAAAGGAACTTGGAAAACGGTGGTGAAATCGTTACCTCTTTTTCAGGTTCTTCCTATTGATTTGATCAAAAGGTCTCCATAGGTTGGCATTATGATGAAACTAAGTCCTCTCCGTTGTAGGGAGGTAAGTTGGGAGAGTATTTGGGCAGATTTTGGCCGAACCAAAAGGCTTTTAAGGTGGAAAGAAATGAGAAGGAGGAGTGCCCTTTTATAAGAGGGGTGAGGGGCACCTTTGGAAAAGCTAGAAATATTAATTTATAATAAATTAATATTAGGATTCTAAAGGATACAAAGTTGATTATTTAAATTTTATGGTGGGGATAGGTATAAAACAATTCACCCAATAGAATTTAGACAGGTTTGGGTTACTATATTAACCTTATCATTAAGTATTAACTCTTAGTAAATTAGTTTGACATTTACCATGTCACTTTGTAGATTTATATTATATAGATAATAAAATTACAATATACATCAAATAGACCCCCAAGTGGTCCATTAATGATACAACTATCATGATATAATTCTATTGGATGATCCTTAAATTTTCAGGTATTTAATATAAATTAATAATATAATATTTGTTTTAAAAACTCTTTTATGTGAATTTTGACACTATTCAATAGATGATTTTTTGAAACTCATAACAGAATGATTACTTAGAACAAAGTTAATTAACGAAATCCTAACATGTCATATTAACTTATAAAATTAGTTTTATTCATAAAAAGTCTTAAATTATATTTATTTGTGTATTTATAATATCAATTATTTTAATTTTTCACTATTATGGTAATTACTACATCATCATTGTGTCATAAATAAATTAATTATATTTAATGTCTAGAAAGTATAAATAAAATATCATTATGTAGGAAATCTGTTTAGATTTCTAATCAATATTTATAGCCTAAAATCCAACATATATAACCCTATGTAAAAATTGTTTTTCTAAAAGATATATACTTATGTCATTTTTGTACTTATTTTAACTTAATTAAACTTAAGTGTCCCTATCACCTACAAGTGGCACCATGGGGTCCCAAAATCGACCCAAAGATGCCTATGGTCGAACATGTATCAACCAATAAGGCTAGGAATCATTTTAGGATAATTTACTATTATTATAATATAATGTTTTAACACTTATTTATCGAATCTACCCTTAACCATGGTAAATAAAATATTTACCGAAGTAATTATTCGAATGTCTAAAAATAAAAGTTATATATTTAAAAAATTTGAACATCCTGACTCTAAATATGGAATCCATTTTTCCAAATTCAAAACATATAAGTGGCAGAAATTAATTTAAAATTTATTCCCGTTGTTAAAACAAAAAGCGTGTTTTTAAGAGATAATAACTATCAAAATATTGACACTTGTTTATGTCCGGTTTAATTGTAAAATTATGTCCAATGACCAACATTATATTAAATGGTAAAAATATATTCTCAATATATTTTAAAAACTCTCAAATTCATAATTTATCACTATTAATTATTTTGATTAAAAAAGTTGTTTTTAATTAAAATTTAGTAATTTTCACTATTCGTCAAAATATTAAAGTTATCCGAAAAGTACCAAATTTCAGCTTAGGATAAATTCAAAATTCCGAATCAAAAAATGAGGTCCATTTTGAAATATAAAATATATATAATTTCAAAAAGTAGGTATTACTATTCATAACGGCTAGTTTGATTGGTTATGGTGTGTTAGAACTCGGTGTTGCGTAAAACACACGCTATCACATTATTCAAAGAGAAGCGTACCGTAGAAGCTTGGGGTGTTACATTCTCCCCTCCTACAAATAATTTCGTCCTCGAAATTTCCAGAATACTACCGCATTAAAAGACTTGGGTGGTTCTTCATCATAAGATCCACGGGTTCCCACGTTGCCTCTTCCAACTTATAGTTTCTCCACAAAACTTTTACCAGATGTGTTGTCCAGTTTCTCAGTACTTGTTATCTCGTATCAAGAATCCTGACGGGCTCTTCACAATAAGACATATCAGGTTCCAATTCTAATTCCTCGTAAGGGAGTACATGCGTTGGGCCAGGGATGTATTCCCTCAACAGAGATAGGTGGAACAAATCGTGGACATTGGAGAGACTTGGCGGCATTTCCAATCGGTAAGCTACAACCCCAATTCTTTCTATAATTTCGAAAGGTCCGATGTACCTGGGACTCAATTTACCTTTCTTACCAAAACGTATGACTCCCTTCCATGGAGATACCTTTAGTAAAACATGATCACCGACTTGAAATTCCAAAACCTTCCTTCGATTATCAGCATAGCTCTTCTGCCTACTTTGAGCTGATTTGATGTGATTTTGGATTACCATCACCTTTTCCATCGTTTCCTCCACCAGTTCTAGACCTACAAGTTTTCTTTCACCAACGTCATCCAAACAGGTTGGTGTACGACATCTCTTTCCGTATAACGCTTCATATGGTGCCTTCTAAATACTCAAATGGAAGCTATTGTTATAGGAAAATTCTACCAGAGGTAAATACTGATCCCACATACCCTGAAAGACAAGTGAGCAAGATCTCAACATGTCTTCTAAGGACTGAATAGTCCGTTCTGATTGTCCATCTGTCTGAGGGTGGTAAGTAGTTCTCAAATGAAGTTCAGTATCTAGGGATTTCTGAAGACTTTTCCAGAAACCTGAAGTAAAACAGGGATCACGATCAGAAACAATCGACAGGGGTACTCCATGAAGTCTCACAACTTCATTAATATATAGTCTTGCTAGACGTTCCAGGGGTAGATCTTCTCTTATAGCAAGAAAATGTGCTGACTTGGTAAGACGATAAAAAATAACCCATATTTCATCGTTCCTACTAGGAGTCTTTGGTAGTCCCATGACATAGTCCATCGTAATATTGTCCCATTTCCACTCCGGTATGGGAAGAGGATGCATGAATCCTCCAGGCTGTTGCCTTCCAGCTTTCACTTGTTGACAAACCATACATCTTGACACAAATTCAGAAATATCCCTCTTCATGTTGTCCCACCAAAAATGTTCCTTGAAATCTCTATACATTTTGGTGCTCTCAGGATGTATAGAGAAATTGGAACGATGAGCATCATCCAACAATTCCCTTTTTGGATCAGGTATATCGGGAACACAAAGTCTCTTCCCAAATTTCAAAATTCCATCTTCATACACAAAGTCTCTCAGTCTCCCATCATTCATAGCTTTAATATTCTTTTTAAATTCTTCATCATCGGTCTCAGAACTCTTAATCCTTTCTAGTAAAGACGGGTTTTCAACCATTTGAGAAAGAATTGATGTTTCACCTTCCCTAGTTATTCTCATGTCTATCTTCACTAGATCCATGAAAATTGGATCCCTTTCAATTCACATATTTTTCAAAACTCCATGATCTTTTCTACTCAAAGCATTTGCCACCTTGTTCTTCTTTCCCCGGGTGGTAGTGTATTGTGCAATCATAATCCTTGAGTAATTCAAGCCATCTCCTTTGCCTCATGTTGTGTTCTTTTTGTGAGAAAATATACTTCAAACTCCTGTGATCAGTATAAATCTCACATTTTTCACCATAGAGGTAGTGCCTTCATATCATCAAAGCAAAGATCACAGCTGTTAACTTGAGATCATGAGTAGGATATTTTGGTTCATGAATTTTTAACTGTCATGATGCATAAGAAATAACACTATCATTCTGCATAAGGACACAACCAAGTCCTTTCTTCGATGCATCAATATAAATAACGAACCCATCATTCCCCGATGGTAGAGTCAATATAGGAGCATTGTCTAATATTCTCTTCAGTTCTTAGAAACATTCTTCACACTCTTTTTTACAAACAAATTTAACCCCTTTACGTGTGAGCTTCGTTAATGGGTTAGCCAATCGGGAAAAATTCTGGATGAAACGTCGATAATAACATGCTAAACCAATAAAACTATGTACCTTAGTAATACTCACTGGTGCTGGACATTCCTGGATTGCCTTAGTCTTAGAAGGATCAATAGAGATTCCATATTTAGAGACAATATGGCCATGAAAAGAAATCTCCTGTAGCTAGAATTCACACTTTCTAAACTTCCCATATAATTCATGTCTTCACAGAGTCTTCAAGATAATGCGCAAGTGATTTTCATGATCTTCAAAAATTTTTGAGTATACCAAGATATCATCAATAAAAACCACCAAAAATTCATCGAGATACTGCTTGAAAACTCTATTCATCAGATCCATGAATACATAGGGTGCATTAGTCAATCTAAAAGGCATTACAGTAAACTCGTAATGCCCGTACCTGGTTCGAAATGTTGTCTTTGGAATGTCTTCCTTCCTCACACACAACTTTTGATATCCAGATCGAAGGTCAATCTTCGAAAAGTATTGGGCTCCATGCAGTTCGTCAAATAAATCATCAATTCGAGGTAGGGGATACTTATTCTTTATTGTTATAGCATTGATCTCCCTGTAGTCGACACATAACCTCATAGATCCATCTTTCTTTTTAACAAAAAGAACAGGGGCTTCCCGTGGAGAAACACTAGGGCAAATAAATCCCTTATTACTCAATTCCAATAGTTGTTTCTTTAGTTCAACTAATTCTATAATGGACATTCTATAAGGGGTCTTTGATATAATCCTTGATCCAGGAATTAAATCAATGGAGAACTCAACTTCTCGTTCTGGAGGATGTCCAAGTAAATCTTCCGAAAATACATCTACATATACTTTCACAATATGTACATCTTCTATTTGAACATTCCTTTCCTCACCCACAGTTATTTCATTCTCTTCCTCCCCAATAATTGAATTTAGTTGAGCTACTGGGGGGTGGATCTAGATAAGAATTAGGTGCTGACGATTCTACTCTAAAGATAAGGTGTTCCTTATCATCATCACCAAGAATCGTAACCTCTTTCTTATTACTACAAATCTTTGCATCATAGTCTGGAAGCCAGTCTATACCGAGGATTATATAAAACTCAATCATAGGTATGCCGACGAGATCAGCAGATCAAGAACATTTATGTGCTCTAATGGGGATTGATTCACAAAACATTGTTTCAATGATACTTCCCTTAGGAGATATAACTGACAACTCCCATGCTAAATAAAATTGGAAATATCTAATTTTCGTAGCAAACTGGGATGATATGAAACAATGCGATGATCCAGAATCAAATAATGCATTTGGTAAACTTGAGGAAACCATTAAATTACCTGCCACCACGTCTTTTGTAGCTTCTACCTCAGTAGTAGTGATAGCCTAAGCTTGGCCTTGATCCCTTGGACTTTTCTGAGATAAGTTCTCCTGACGCTTAGGACATTCATTTGCATAATGTCCCATCTCCCTGCAATTGTAGCACTGAACATTGGTAGCTTCCTTCTTCCCCTTGCAATCACGAGATTGGTGGCCTTTTTCACCACACATGTAACAGACTCCCATTCCCTTCAAGAAAGTACCGGGGTGTTTCTTCCCACATTTACCACAGGATGGATATTCAATCTTTCCCTTATTCCCCTTATTTCCATTCCTAGATTGATCAGCATGTCTCTTCTTATCTTTCTTTTCTTTAAAGTCATAAGACTTAGAGAATTCCTTTTTGGTCTTGATAACACATTAGACAATGACTTCGTACGATGAAAATGATTGTGAGACTAATGCTCGATGGAGAAATGGTTTTAACCCATCAAAGAAACGATCAATCTTACTTCTTGGGTTACGTATATAATATCTAGTATACCATGCTAACATTGTAATGTTAGCCTCATACATTGCGACATTCTCATCCACCTTCTGTCTCAGACTCAGAAATTGCCTTTCCATATATGCTCGATGGTCACGAGGAAAGTATTTTTCTAAAAACATATATTTGAACACCCTCCATTCCATATTTGATACTTCATCATCTTCCTTCGTGTTTTGAATCAATGACAACCATTGATCAGCATCTCCAGTGAGTTGGTAAACTACCATGATAACTTTTTCCCTTTCACTACTACCCAATGCCTGAAATATTTTCTCTAGGGAATTTATCCATTTCTCAGGTACTAAGGGATTTGTACTCCCATTGAACATTGGTGGTTGTTGCCTCATGAATCGATCTAACATTGATCCTCCATGCTGCGAATCAGGGTGCTCCATACGGGTAAGGTTATTATTCATAACCTGAGTGACTTGTCCCAGTATGGTGATTAGCTGATCGGCACCAGTTGCATCACCATCTCCATTATAATTATCTTGAGTAGGAGGGAAATCCCTACATGGAGTGTGTGCATTGATACAATTTCCATTTCTTCCACTAGGCACCATCTATAAACAATGGTATAAACTAGATTAGTTTATGAATAAAAATACATAATCCATTACTTACAAAACACTTAACATAAATTGAACTATTTATGGATATAATCCAGAATCATAAGAATGTTTTCGTTGTGGAATTATATACTCATAAACCCTTCATAATGATTTGTAATGAAAATGAGAGTTACCCTAAGCATATCCCCCAGGAGTTCCGTAACCAAGAGTGCAGTAAGGCCCATTGTCGTGCACCAGTTCCCGTTCAAGTCTAGCTCAAAGCGGTGTTTTCGGGTTTTACCCCTAGGTACATCTGTACCAGAGACGCCTCTACCTGCTCGTATCCAAAGAGGGATGTATTGCTCGGAAAACTCACAAAATCTCTACAATACCAAAATTCTAGGAATTTCTTCTATACTAATCCTCAAAGTTCATCTTAGGTCTACGTGCTCTAATCAGAGTTTTTCTATATCTAGCTTCAAGGATTGTACTAAACATCCTCTGATACCAACTGTAACGCCCCGACCCCAACAACATATTGTCTTCATAATACACACTATTATCCCCTAATAATATCCCTACATGTCATTCATAATTTAAATCATCACATCCTGGAAAAAATAAAACATATAAAACGGGTGAGCTCAAATTCCCAGTAAGGATAACAATATAGCGAAAACTTTCATAAATAAGAATAAAAATTTAAGGCAATGTATAACTAAAACAAAAGCCTTTTAAACTTGAACTTCAACATTGTATGGAAAAAATAAAATGAAATAATTCCACTTACTTATTCACATGGATATTATACTAATCGAATAATCACATGCAATATCAATAACCACTTTCATAATGATGGAATGCATAATGCCAGACTATCATAACCACATAGCCAAGTCCTCATGCCAAGACTACAAATAAGATTTTCCAAGGCCTTGTAACAAGACACTAGTTTGTCTCATGAGACCTACCGATGCATCGAGGAGCTATGGCGGGCTCCACCCATCACATATTAAGTCCAATTCATTCCCATATGAAAAGGATTAAACATAACATAAACAATCGTATTAAAACTAGCATACAGAATGTCAATATTTTCCCCATAAACTATGAATGATATAAAAATAACACATCCACAGTCAAACATAACACAAAACATTCAATACAATATAGATGTTTTGTATCATAATAAATCAACTTCAAATAATCGTAAAATCCATCAAAGTATGTTGACATTGATGAAATAAAAACTCTTTTTAGAGAAATATATCTTTCTATTTTGAAATCATTTAATAGTTTATATTTAGGAAATAAAACATTTTATTTGAAAATATTCTTATAAGCTTGTAAGGGAAGCTTCAACAATTTTATAACGGCAGAAAATAACTGTACCCGCCGTATAAGTTAAAAAAACATTCTTACCTTCATTCTGTCGAAAAGGTTAAAAGAACCTTGTTTGGAAAAAGAAGGAAAGATTCCTTTATACAACTCTTATAAAAGATCAAACAAGGGTATAAATGAATTTAACCCATATAATTTTAAATAGTAAAAATGTTTTGAAACACATTTTTAAGAAACATGGATGCGGATGATAAAGAGATCGCAGTAGATTATTACGTATAAACAACCTCGGATAATGAAGAGATTGTGAAATAACCCTTACCTTGTACTTTTCCCTAGTTGGGGTAGGTTAACCTCCTATATAATGGTGAAATAATTGTTATTAAATTATACAATAATCATATACATGAATATGATATCATATATGATCTTTTATCATTGATTTGTTAATAATATCTTAGTATTATCATTGTTTCGGGTGTTAACTTACTCGTTTTCTTTTATATGTTTTGTTATGTAAGCCATATTTGTAATGGATAGGATGTATAATATTAATATCCGAAATGATATCAAGTCCTTAAATATCATTTTTATATCATCAAATGATAATTATACTTGAATGGATAAGATGGAGAATGAAAATCATCGCATTCGTGGAGACGGTAGTCCGTACGTACGCACGAGTGACAATATCATTCTTTTGATATTAAAATAATATATAAATGGATGGTTTATCATATATACAGAATCATTAAAATTTTATATTTATTATTTACATGAGTTACACCTTATTATTATACACATCCAAATAATAATATATTGAATAACAATTACACCACGACGTGGAGACGGTAAGCTGTACGTACGCAAGTATGGTGACATGTTATTCAAAGGGTGGATAGAATACTGAATATGGTTGTACCATTTTTATAATAACATCATAGTATATATATGATACTGGAGTTGTTAATTTAAAATGGTAATAACAATGGAAGATGAAGTGGAATAAGAAAGGAACTTGGAAAAGGGTGGTGAAATCATTACCTCTTCTTCGAGATCTTCCTTTTGATTTGATCAAAAGGGCTCCATAGGCTGGTATTATGATAAAATTAAGGCCTCTAGGTTTTAGTGAGGGAAGTTGGAAGATTTTTTGGGCAGAGTTTGGCCGATCCAAAAGGATTTTAATGTCTGAAGAAATGAGAAGGAGGAGTTCCCTTTTATAAGAGGGGTGAGGGGCACCTTTGGAAAAGCTAGAAATATTAATTTATAATAATTTAATAATCGGCTTCTAAAGGCTCCAAAGTTGATTCTTTAAATTTTAAGGTGGGGATAGGTCGAAAACCATTCATCCAATAGAATTTAGAGTGGTTTGGGTTACTATATTAACCTTATCATAAAGTATTAACTCTTAGTTAATTAGTTTGACATTTACCATGTCACTTTGTAGTTTTATATTATATAGTTAATAAAATTACTATATAAATACAATATACCCCCAAGTGGTCCATTAATGATACAAATATCATGATATATATCTCATGGAAGAACCATATATTTTTAGATATTTAATATCAATTAATAATATAATATTTGTTTTAAAAACTCTTTTATGTCATTTTTGACACTATTCAATAGTTGATTTTATTGAAACTCATAACAGAATTATTACTTCGAAAAAAGTTAATTATATCAATTTTAACATGTAATATTAACATATAAAATTAATTTTATTCATAAAACGTCTGAAATTATATTTATTTGTGTATTTATAATATCAATTATTTTAATTTTTCACTATTATGGTAATTACTGCATCATCATTGTGTCATAAATAAATTAAATTATTTAATGTCTAAAATTTATAAATAAAATCGTATTATGTATGAAATCATTTTATCTTTCTAATGAATATTTATAGTCAAAAATCCAACATAAATATCCCTATGAAAAAATTGTTTTTCTAAAAGTTATATACTTATGTCATTTTTGTACTTATTTTAACTTAATTAAAATTAAGTGTCCCTATCACCTACAAGTGACTCCATGGGGTCCCAAAATCGACCCAAAGATGCCTATGGTCGAACATGTATCAACAAATAAGGCTAGGACACGTTTTAGGGTAATTTTTTATTATTATAATATTATTTTTTATCCCTTATTTATCGGATTTACCCTTAACCATGGTAAATAAAATATTTACCAAAGTATTTATTCAAGATGTCTAAAAATAAAAGTTACCTATTTACACAATTAGAAAATCCTAATTACAAATATAGAATCCATTTTTCCAAATTCAAAACACAGAAGTGGCA